>CM044015.1:20892434-20944813 GCA_024085815.1 Flaveria linearis | reverse complement strand
GGGTTCAATTCCCTCAATATGCCTCGTCGCCGTAATAGTTATTACCCTCGTCGTCGTAATAGTTAGAACCTTAGCCATCGTAATATATAGAGCCCTCGTGACCGTAATAGTTGAACCTTTATTGTTGCTATGCTAAATCGACATCAATAAAGTCATGTTTTTATTTTAGCAGGTAAACAAAAAAAATAAGAATTTATTGATGAATGAATTAATATTAGTATTTATATAGTATTTTGTAGAGAATATTACGTTATGTCGTATATCTAAAGCCCGTATCGAGAAATATTACGTCATATAAAATAATATATATAATTAATATACAAAATTATACATTAGTCAAGGAATATTACATTATGTCACGAATGTAAAAAAACTACATCCCATAAAGATATACGCGCCAAATAAAATAAGATAACATGTTAGATACTTCATGAGCTGTAAAAACGAATCCGTAAAATAGCTACGACCTTTAAATCTTTGAATGACTGATGGAATTCTTGCAAATTTTGTCTAGGCATATGCCCTCACAGGCCTTATGGCCGTGTGAATCCAAGGATCTCAATTCAGAATTATCAGTATTAAAATAAATCAATTTAATGATCGCGAAATTATCACTAATTGACTTTAATTGATTTAATGATTAACGATGAACACAACCACAGAAACACAATAAATGCGAATCAATAATTATTCAAACGTATTTCATTACTATAAGGTAGTGATTACAAAAGAATAATAACGAATAACTATGAACAATTAAATCAGTGAATCGAATAATGTTGATGTTGATGTGACGGCGGTTGGGTTGCACAATGATGTAACTCTTGATAGCCTTATTATTGAATGATTGTGTTCTCAAGATGTGAACCTAGGACTCGTATTTATAGATGGTTTGAGTCGGCTAAGGAAACCGGATCTCTCGGGATTTGTTATTGATTGTGTTGCCTTGTTTGACTTCTTAGTATTAGCAATCGCACAAGTATAATGTTCTTCCGCAGAAGCTTTGTCGTCCGCAGAACTTTTGTTCTTCCGTAGATGATTTGCTCTTCCGTAGGAGTTTTGTTCTTCCGTAGGAAATCTTCTTCCGTAGGAGTCTTCACTTCATGGTCCTTGATCATTAGCAGGAACATTCACTTGGTCATTTAATCTTGTAAGAAACATATCTACGGATCAACAATAATGTTCCCGTAGATGTTTCTTAACACTGGTCAATTTCAGGAATTCGTCCAAGTATATTGTTTTTTCCTGTCAAGTCACAAATCAACACACATATATATGGGTTAACCTATAGATTCAATGCACATATATATATATATTGACTATTACAAGTGTTATTACAAGACTTGATACAAGTACTAAGCCTATACAAATGATCTAGCCTTATACAATCTAGATCAACAATACTCCCCCTTAGGCTTAGCTCCTTGTAATCATCTTTCAAACAGCAAGCTCCTTGACTCTTGATATGATTTTGTTGTAGAAGTAAGATACAACTGCCTTTTGATCATCATACTTGTATTTGATCTCCATTTTGTTGATCTTCTTCAAGTCTCGAAGCCAAGTCCCAGAACATCCTCCTCTGTAGTGAGAGTCTCCAAGACTCTGTCATTCTTCACTACTTCAAGTTCATCTTGTTCGAGAGGCGAAGTTCTGTGACTTCAGCATACTCTGTTCCCTTCAGCAAGCCTGCATTGTGTCGCGTCGTTTGTAGGCCTTTGCATAAGTTTGTCATCACTTGTATCATATGAACATGCAGGAACAGATCATTTTGAGCTGCTTCATCACTCAGCTTCGGAAAGAATTTGTCATGAAGGTAGGAAGTGTAGCTTGGATGAAGCAACTTGATTTCCGCAGGATCAAAGATCCTGATCTTTTCAGCTCGTTTGTTCTCTGCATTCCTCATCAGCACCAGTCTTTTGTCCTCTCTACATATCCCCATTCAGTGATAGGGAGTGTGTATTGAGTCCCTTCAATTGCTTGATGGCTGCTGATGTTCTGTTGTTATAGCCAACCCTCTTTAGAAATTCATCATCTACTGATTCAGAGGCTTGGACTTGTATCTTTTCGGCCCTTGAATTCTTTGTTTTTCCGCTTATTTGATTTGAGTATTACTTGTTGTACTCAGCAACCAAAAGCTTTTGCTGACAGGAATGCCTTTGTCACTTAAGTCATCTTCATGGTATGCAATGACATCCTGAGCAAATCCTTGTACTTCCCTGTGCTCATCAGCAATTTGTTCATCTTTCAATGAAGATATGGGCTCAGTATGTGCTGATGACACTTGTTCTTCTGTGTGTGTGTGGGTGAGAAGGGAACAGTGCTAGCTTGAGATAATATCTCAGTGTCTCCTGAGTGTATAGAGTGTACAGACTCAGTTATCTCAAAAGGTTCAGTGCCAACACTTTCCGGTGATAGGTTTTTGGTGATTCTGGTGGGGTTGTACAGGGGATTGAATTTGTGTGGAGAGAAAGGCTGAGTGTGATGTGATGAAGAATGAGAAGTTGATGATGATTGTTGTTGGACTGGAGATATTGGTTGAGTGTTTTTGGTGGATGATGAGGATATCAGTAGAGATGATTGATGGTGTGAATGGGGATATCGGTTGGGTGTTGATGCTTGCTGGTGATTGTGATTGATGAGGGGGTGTTTGGCTAGGTGATTGATGTTGAAGTGGGGAGTTTGGAGTGTTGAATGAGATGCTTGTGCAGAATCAGCAGATGTCTCTGCTTCTCTGTCCAAACCACTCTTGTGGCAGGTCTGCTTGGCATCCAATACTGTGCGAACATTGGCATGTCCTCACCCTGGTACTTCCCACTGAGTTTATTCAGCACTGATTTGCCCAAGTGTGCTTGCACAAACACATCGCCAACTCTGTTCAGTCTTGGAAGTTCTGAGTTGATCACAGTTGTAGGAATCTCGGAACATGTACATCTTGTCATTCTTCTGTAGTTTGACTTGTTCACTCAGACAGTTGAAGATGTATGTAACATCTCGTATTTTGCGACGTTTAATAATGGTAATAATAATAATAATAACAATAGTAATAATGATAATATGGTATAATAATAATAATTATAATAATAATAATAATAATAATAATAATAATAATATAAAATAATAAATAATAATAATAATAACAATAAAACAATAACAATAATAATTAATAATATAATAATATAATAATAATAATAATAATAATAATAATAAAGTCTAGGGATGATTCTTGTAATTTATCAACTTCAAAAGAAAACTTATAACATAAAATGTGTAAAAATGAAACCGCAGGGACCAACTGTGTATTATAAAAATTTTCAAATTAAACCCCCGCCACCCCCGTAAATCCGGCGACTCCTCCGCCGACCTCCGCCACTCTCCGGCGACCTTCAAACGCCAATTTCACGCGGTTTTCATTCAAATTAAGGTCCCGACAGCCTCGCGACAAGGATTCGAACCTATGGACCCATATAATTCGAAAATTGAACTCAAATAGGCGGATTAATTCGAACCCGCTTAATCCATTCAAAATCAAATCAAATTGAGCTCGTTGCATCAAATTAAACACTATAAATAGAGGCAAACCTCCATAAATACTACTCTCAAACTCTCTGTAATATTAATTTGATCAAACACATACCTATACATCGAATTCGATCATCGTCTTCATCGCGACCTGCAACTCTATCGAGCACCAACCTCGAGCTTTCTAAACCCAAATTGATAAGGGGTTTTTGTTTATCATCATCAATCGAAACTGTCTGTGCAGGAATTTAATTATTATCTACACAATCATCTCGAATCAGTATCTCCATTTCCGCGGCTGTTCTTAATCTGTTCTCCTCTATCGATCCAACATCAGATCAGGTAATTGAACACACCCTCGTACTCGATTTTACATGGGGATCAAAAGCCCCATGATTTTGAACATTAACAGATTCGAATTGATCCTCAATTTGGATCAAATCAAATCTAGGTTTAGGTGAATTGGGGATGAATTGCAATGGTGTTTAAAGAAATTAAACAGAACAATATCGCGGCTTAGGCCCTTGTTCCACTGGTCCCTGCGTTCCATGTTAAACAGGAGGTCCCGGGTTCGACCCCGGGCACCCCCCTTATATTTTAAAATGCCTTTTTAAGCTTTAAAAAAATTATAAAAAATTCCTAAAAATTATAAAAATTATTTTATAAACTCTGATTTTTTTAAAGTTATCAAACAAATTTTTGTAAAATTATTTCTTTGAAACACTTAATTTTGTATATAAACTATCAAATAACAAATATTATAATTAGTTTATTTTACCAAATAACTTTAAATAGTCAAAATTACTACGTTATTATTTGTCATTACGTTACCTTTAATTATAGATTTATTTATGTCAGTTATGAAATGTTATTTACATTTTATAAATTTAATCATGTTATAAAAATTTAATATTTTATAAAATGGATTATTAACCTTCTCTTTATTGTATAAAAATATATATATACGATCTTGATAACTAATCCCAAATTCCATCAAAGACCCTAGTTTCTCGTTAAAAACGTAAAGATAATATTAACCAACTTAAATCTCGTCAATATATATATATATATAATATATTCTTAGGTATCTCGTGAAGGACTACGCTGAAACACGATTATTATACTTCTTATTACCATCAATAATATACCGATTTGACCAAGTGAGTATTTCTATACCCATTTTATTATTTCACACACTTTTGGTGAAACATGTTACCATATAAACGTTACACTTGTAAACACGTTTGATTCTTGTAAACTTATGGCAATTTACTTGTGTGTTGTGATTAGTTGAATCTTGTAGCTACCATGTAATGTCGAATATATGTACAATCATTAACTATGCTAGCCTGGCGACGTCATAGATCTATGGGCCTGACAAGCCTGCTTGGTTGATCCAAGTACACTTAGCTATCGTATATACTTTTAACGTTAATAGAATATTAACGTCGTGATACTTGTAAAACATTGTCAAGGTTTGATTGTGCATTCTGTCTACATCCCTAGTTACCTTGTTCTCTAATTTACAACATGAATTGCCATCTTTTATATACTATGTATGAAAACAATAGAATGCTCACCAACAATATGTTGACCTTTTATTTTTAACATGTTTCAGGCAATAGCGTTATGTGGCTGTGAACAATCGTAACTCTCACGCCTCGACGATTCCGCCGTCAAGGTTGGGGTGTTGACAGATTGGTATCAGAGCCATAACTATAGGGATTTAGGTATTAATGATGACCTAGACTATAGCTTATGCATGCACCTTATAGTATTTTTATCTTGTAAATACATGGTTTGCATATTACATAATGCTATGCCTTCTTATGTGCAATTTGATGCCTTAGCATAGGATTGCCTAAACTTAGTTACTTGTCTCCCTAAACTTATCTTTGACTCTCCCGAACATAAACCTCTCTATCTTATTCTCGACGACACGTGGAATCGTATACTTATGCTTATGACTTGGATCTTTAGACGTTATGTCTAATCTATATAAATCTCATCAAGGTTTTGATTACATGAACCTAAGAAATATTGTGTGACACATAGACACCTATTCTGGATTTCCTGGCAAAAAGCCTTCGGGCTAAGGCAAGCGTATTCGTATAAATCTCATTGAGGGGCCCGTTACGCTTACCTGGGGATTTCTGGGATGAGTGGAAAACTATGGTCAAAATACACAAATCTCTAAGGCAAATGAATCAATTTACCTTGACGTGTCCACGGTTCCAAATGATAATGCGTATCAAAATGGATCATTCCGTGTACCTTACAACCTTTAGCCTACCTTTGTCTAAACTAATATTCTTTGTTATCCTCACTCCCGTAACTAGCTCATTTTTGGTATATCCAGCATGTCTCGTCATCATGGAAAGCGTGGAAGTTCCGACCGCAAGCTTGCAGCAATGATCGCCAAACAAATGGCTGCTGTGCTCCCAACCATGGTTGCTGAACTTACTAGCACCATGATGGCTAATAGCAACAACAACACCAATGGAAACAACAACGGTGCTCAAGGAGAAATAGCAACAGCCGAAACGGGAACGATCGTACTTGCACCTTCAAACACTTCAACTCGTGCAAACCCACCAACTTTAGTGGCAAGGAAGGAGCCACTGGTCTTCTTGAGTGGTTCGAAGGCATGGAGAACACTTTCGCCAATTGTGAGTGTCCCGAGGCACTCAAAGTCCGTTATGCCACTAGTATGCTCCAACAAAGGGCACTTACCTGGTGGAATAGCGAGAAGAGAAACCGAGGAGCTGATGCTATTTCGGCACTCTCTTGGGATGAATTCAAGAACATCGCTATCGCGAAGTTTTGCCCGAGAAGTGAATTACAAAAGTTGGAAGAAGAATTCTGGAACTTGAAGCAAGATGGTGGTGATCATTTGGCCTACTCAACTAGGCATCATGAGCTGAGTCTACTATTGCCCCATATGGTTGACACTGTCCCCCGCAACATCGAGAAGTTCATAAAGGGTACCACCCCAAATCCAAGATGCTGTGGTGGGTAGCCGACCACAACTTTGGAGGAGGCAATTACTATCACAGCGCAGCTCACTGAGATCATATTAGAGCTGGCACTATGTCGGCAAAGGGTTCAAAGTCTACTGTGAAGGCGACACCCGAGGCAACAAAGGATGTAAAGGCTGAGTCGTCTTCCCAAACAAGAAGCGTAAGTTCACAACAACACGCAACTACGCTGTGACCACTCCAAATCCTCCTCAAAAACAAATGGTGGTGGCAAATCAAGCTCCCATGGCTAAAGTTTATACGGGTTCTCTGCCAATGTGTAACACGTGCAAGTACCATCATGCGGGTAACGTTCCATGCCGAATCTGCTCGTTGTGTGGAAAGTATGGCCATTTGGTGACTACTTGTCTGCGTGCACCAAACAACGCTGCAATGCTTGCCAACCGAACCTGTTACAACTGTGGCGAGCCTAGACATATTCGTCCGCAATGCCCTCGCAATGCGGGCAAGTGCCACCAGCTCGTGGAAGGGCTTTCAATACAACGCCAACCAAGCACAAGTCAGCAATGACGTTGTGAATGTACGACGAAGAACCCCGTTTAAATCATTCCTTGTATATTGATGTTTTCCATCTTTGTAACCATCGTATCAATAATAAAATTTCTTTTTTTACCGAATAGGTATGTATCTTGTAAATGATCATTATGCATCTGTATTATTTGATTCGGGTGCGGATAAGAGTTTCGTGTCGTTAGAATTCGAGCCGTACTTTCTAAATCACGTATTAATCTGGAAAGACCCTACACGGTCGAAGTCGCCGATGGAAACCCATTGTCGTTGACGTCATAATACGTGATTGCATCATAAGCTTTAACGAGCACGAATCCCTATTGATCTTATTCCTATGAAACTCGGAAGCTTCGACGTCATCATTGGAATGGATTGGCTAGTCAAACATCATGCTGAGATCGTATTTTTGAGAAGTGTATTCGAATACCGTTACCATCCGGGGATACTTTGAAAGTGTTCGGCGAGAAAGCATCACAAGGACTCAAACTCATGTCTTGCACTCAAGCCCGAAAGTGCTTAAGCAAGAAGTATATAGCTTTCTTGGCTTACGTGGTCAACACAAAAGCCAAAGGGAAAGAACTTAAGGATGTCCCTATTGTACGAGACTTTCCTGAAGTATTTCCCGATGACCTTAGTGGTTTACCTCCCGTACGTGAAGTTGAATTTAAAATTGATTTGATACCGGGAGCACAACCCGTGGCTAAGTCACCATATCGGCTTGCACCATCGGAATTGCAAGAACTCTCTAGCCAACTCCAGGAATTATCCGAAAAGGGTTTATCCGCCCTAGTTCTTCTCCTTGGGGTGCACCTGTCTTATTTGTGAAGAAGAAAGATGGGTCATTCCGTATGTGTATCGATTACCGAGAGCTCAACAAGTTGACCATCAAAAACCGGTATCCTCTTCCTCGTATCGACGATCTGTTTGATCAACTTCAAGAGCTACTATATTCTCGAAGATTGATCTACGTTCTGGATATCATCAATTACGTGTCCATGATGATGACATCCCCAAGACCGCATTTCGTACACGTTATGGGCACTATGAGTTTACGGTGATGCCTTTTGGCTTGACTAATGCTCCTGCTGTCTTCATGGATCTCATGAATCGAGTATGCAAGCCTTATCTAGATAATTGTGATCGTCTTCATTGATGACATTCTCATCTACTCCAAAACCAACGCCGAGCATGAACTGCATTTGCGACAAGTTCTTGAATTGTTGAAGAAAGAGCAATTGTACGCGAAGTTCTCGAAGTGTGACTTCTGGCTCAAGGAAGTTCAATTTCTAGGACACGTGGTGAATAGCCAAGGAATTCACGTTGACCCTGCAAAGGTGGAAGCTGTAAAGAATTGGTGTGTTCCCACGACACCGACCGAGATTCGCTCCTTCCTTGGTCTTGCTGGTTATTATCGGCGATTCATCGCCAACTTTTCAAGGATCGCGAAGCCGCTCACTTCCTTAACACAAAAGGATAAACCATTCAAGTGGGGGCCCGAGCAAGAGGAAGCTTTTGAAACATTAAAACACAAACTAAGCAATGCTCCTATCTTGACCCTACCCGATGGAAACGATGATTTCACCGTATATTGTGATGCTTCAAACAAGGTCTTGGTTGTGTTCTTATGCAACGAGGAAAGGTGATAGCTTATGCATCAGACAATTGAAGGTTCACGAGGTGAATTACACGACTCATGATCTTGAACTCGGTGCTGTGGTTTTTGCTTTGAAGATTTGGCGACATTATCTTTATGGGACACAATGCATAGTCTACACCGACCACAAAAGTCTCCAACACGTGTTTAACCAAAAAGATCTTAACATGAGACAAAGACGTTGGATCGAGTTAATCAGCGACTACGACTGTGACATTCGCTATCATCCTGGAAAGGCGAATGTTGTAGCCGACGCGCTGAGTCGCAAGGTCCATAACAAAACTGTCTCACTACAAGGAATCCGAGATCAAAGACAGTGGTTTCACACGTTAAGAGAATTTGATACCGAGGTTCGTGTGGATATTAACAAGGCTACTATCATGCTCCAAAACATAAGAATTGATAGTGATCTCGAGTTATGCATTCGCAAGGCTCAACAAGCGGCAATAACCGACGAAGGAAGTAATGAGGATCTGGTGTCTAACGTTCGATCACAACTGGAGGAAAAACCAAACGGCCTATGGTACTTTATGAATCGACTTTGGATTCCAAACCGTAATAACCTTCGACACATCATCTTGGACGAAGCTCATCACACCCGATATTCTATTCATCCTGGTTCCGATAAAATGTACATGGATTTGCGTGGTCAATATTGGTGGCCTGGAATGAAGAAAGATATCGCGGTTCATGTCTCCAAATGTCTCACGTGTGCAAAAGTCAAAGCCGAGCATCAACGACCAAGTGGTTTACTTGAACAACCTGAAATCCCTATGTGGAAATGGGAACATGTATCCATGGATTTCATAACCAAGTTACCACGTACTCCTCGTGGTCATGATAGTATATGGGTGATTGTGGACCGTTTGACTAAGACGGCACATTTCATACCTATACGAGACACCTACAAGGTTTCAAGACTAGCTCGTATATACATTGATGAAATTGTGAGTCGTCATGGCGTACCCTTACACATCATTTTCGATCGAGATGCTCGTTTCACTTCGCACTTTTGGTCATCTATGCAAGAACTCTTAGGTACTCAATTGGATTTAGTACGGCTTACCATCCTCAAACTGATGGTCAAACCGAACGAACAATCCAAACCCTTGAGGATTTACTACGATTGTGTGTCCTTGACTTTGGTGGTAATTGGGATACGCATTTACCTCTCGCGGAATTTTCGTATAACAATAGTTATCACTCGAGTATCAAGATGGCACCATTCGAAGCACTTTATGGTCGTAAATGCCGATCACCGATCTGTTGGACTGATATTGGTGAAAACTTTATCACTGGTCCTGAACTTATACAAGAAACAACCGATAAAGTTGCTACAATCCGCAAGAACCTAGAAGTGGCAAGAAGTCGGCAAAAGAGTTATGCCGATAAGCATCGTAAACCGTTGGAGTTTCAAGTTGGTGATATGGTTCTTCTTAAGGTTTCACCATGGAAAGGTGTTATTCGCTTTGGAAAGAAGGGTAAACTAGCCCCAAGATTTGTAGGACCTTTCAAATCCTGAAAGGATTGGGAAAGTGGCTTATAAACTGGAACTACCTTCCGACCTCAGTGAAGTTCATCCTGTATTCCATGTCTCAAATTTAAGAAAGTGTTTGGCCGACGAGAGTCTGCATGTTCCACTGGAAGACATCCAGATCGACGAGTCATTGCACTTCATCGAGAAACCTGTCGAGATTATGGATCGCATCATGAAGAAGACTAGGACCACAACTACTCCAATTGTCAAGGTTCGTTGGGAGAACAAGTGTGGAGCTGAGTTCACGTGGGAGCGGGAAGATCATATGAAGGAGAGATACCCGTATTTATTCGTTTAGTTCATTTTTAATTTCTAGACGAAATTCTTTAAGTAGGGGAGACGGAAACATCTTGTATTAATGTTTATTCTTAATCAATGAGAAAGCTGATATTTTGAAGCCACACACCTTAGACTCTCTTTTTACCTCTAATGGCTCTGCCATTACACATAAGTAAACACTAAAGTAGCCAGCTTAATCGATGATGAATTTTCTTCTTTTGATACCTTATCAAACCTGAAAGTTCTCCAAGTGTCCTCATCTTTTCGTCTCAGCCTTCTCGTAAACAAATTTCGGGACGAAATTTCCTAAAGTAGGGGAGACTGTAACATCTCGTATTTTACGACGTTTAATAATGGTAATAATAATAATAATACAATAATAATAATGATAATAATGGTAATAATAATAATAATTATAATAATAATAATAATAATATAATAATAATAATAATAATAATAATAATAATAATAATAATAACAATAATAACAATAATAACAATACAATAATAATAATAATAATAATAATAATAATAATAATAATAATAATAATAATAATAAAGTCCAGGGATGATTCTTGTAATTTATCAAACTTCAAAAGAAAACTTATAACATAAAATGTTAAAAATGAAACCGCAGGGACCAACTGTGTAATTATAAAAATTTTCAAATTAAACCCCCGCCACCCCCGTAAATCCGGCGACTCCTCCGGCCGACCTCCGGCCACTCTCCGGCGACCTTCAAACGCCAATTTCACGCGGTTTTCATTCAAATTAAAGGTCCCGACAGCCTCGCGACAAGGATTCGAACCTATGGACCCATATAATTCGAAAATTGAACTCAAATAGGCGGATTAATTCGAACCCGCTTAATCCATTCAAAATCAAAATCAAATTGAGCTCGTTGCATCAAATTAAACACTATAAATAGAGGGCAAACCTCCATAAATACTCGCTCAAACTCTCTGTAATATTAATTTGATCAAACACATACCTATACATCGAATTCGATCATCGTCTTCATCGCGACCTGCAACTCTATCGAGCACCAACCTTCGAGCTTTCTAAACCCAAATTGATAAGGGTTTTTGTTTATCATCATCAATCGAAACTGTCTGTGCAAGGAATTTAATTATTATCTACACAATCATCTCGAATCAGTATCTCCATTTCCGCGGCTGTTCTTAATCTGTTCTCTATCGATCCAACATCAGATCAGGTAATTGAACACACCCTCGTACTCGATTTTACATGGGGATCAAAAGCCCCATGAATTTGAACATTAACAGATTCGAATTGATCCTCAATTTGGATCAAATCAAATCTAGGGTTTAGGTGAATTGGGGATGAATTGCAATTGGTGTTTAAAAGAAATTAAAACAGAACATATCGCGGCTTAGGCCCTTGTTCCACTGGTCCCTGCGTTCCATGTTAACAGGAGGTCCCGGGTTCGACCCCGGGCACCCCCCCTTATATTTTAAAATGCCTTTTTTAAGCTTTAAAAAAAATTATAAAAAATTCCTAAAAATTATAAAAATTAATTTTATAAACTCTGATTTTTTTAAAGTTATCAAACAAATTTTTGTAAAATTATTTCTTTGAAACACTTAATTTTTGTATATAAACTATCAAATAACAAATATTATAATTAGTTTATTTTTACCAAATAAACTTTAAATAGTCAAAATTACTACGTTATTATTTGTCATTACGTTACCTTTAATTATAGATTTATTTATGTCAGTTATGAAATGTTATTTACATTTTATAAATTTAATCATGTTATAAAAATTAATATTTTTATAAAATGGATTAATTAACCTTTCTTTTATTGTATAAAAATATATATACGATCTTGATAACTAATCCCAAATTCCATCAAAGACCCTAGTTTCTCGTTAAAAACGTAAAGATTAATATTAACCAACTTAAATCTCGTCAATATATATATATATATATATTCTTAGGTATCTCGTGAAGGACTACGCTGAAACGACGATTATTATACTTCTTATTAACCATCAATAATATACCGATTTGACCAAGTGAGTATTTCTATACCCATTTTATTATTTCACACACTTTTGGGTGAAACATGTTACCGTATAAACGTTACACTTGTAAACACGTTTGATTCTTGTAAACTTATGGCAATTTACTTGTGTGTTGTGATTAGTTGAATCTTGTAGCTACCATGTAATGTCGAATATATGTACAATCATTAACTATTGCTAGCCTGGCGACGTCATAGATCTATGGGCCTGACAAGCCTGCTTGGTTGATCCAAGTACACTTAGCTAATCGTATATACTTTTAACGTTAATAGAATATTAACGTCGTTTGATACTTGTAAAACATTGTCAAGGTTTGATTGTGCATTCTGTCTTACATCCCTAGTTACCTTGTTCTCTAATTTACAACATGAATTGCCATCTTTTATATACGTATGTATGAAAAACAATAGAATGCTCACCAACAATATGTTGACCTTTTATTTTTAACATGTTTCAGGCAATAGCGTTATGTGGCTGTGAACAATCGTAACTCTCACGCCTCGACGATTCCGCCGTCAAGGTTGGGGTGTGACAATGTATTTGGCGTAGTTATAAGTTCTCCCCTCGAATATCCCAATGATTCCAGATGAAATGTGCCGGGAGAATCTGTCGAGCCCCGACTTCCTGTTTTACATGAACTTTAGGTAGGTATGGCATAAGAATCTGTACGGTTTGCACAGCCTACCCTTTTTGATCTCCCCTTTCTCGTAATCACCATCGTACCCCATCAGGTTGAATACCTTCTCAATGTATTCATTCTCGAATACATCAGGGTGCCCTATCTCTCTATCACCCAGTTCCAGACATCTTCGTATGGTGCTTTCAGTGATTCGAAGACGCTCATTCAGAATCTCAGCGGCAATCACTTCATCATCACCTTGTTGTTCGACCCGTGCTGAGTTCTAGAAGTCGATTATGTGAGCCTGATGGATCACAGGCTCGGCCGTCAAGGCGTAGAAGAGTCTGGATCGTCGAAGATATCTTATGATATCTCGACATCCTTCGGCTGCAGGATCATCAGCGTTTAAGAACGCGCACACGTTGTGCTCTTTTGCGAATCTGTTCGCCATCTGAAAAGAAAATCGAGTTAGCATACATGCAGTTGAATCGTTTTAATGGCAATAACCGATTACCAGTTCCGTACTGATGTTTAGTGCATGATTTACCTTCGTAGTAACGGTAATCGATTACTGAATAATGTTGATAGAATTTTCTTGGAACGGATTTTTTTTGAAAGTTTTGAAAGAGAGGGAAAATGGGCGATTTTCTAGGTTAAAAGTGACAAAGTGCTCTGTAAAAATAAATTCTAAGAGTCAGAAACCTTATTTATAGGCGAACACATTAATTTCTTTCATTAATTATGTTGGGCCCACTCCTATTTATTCCTTTCCGCATACCAAGTTGAGTGCATTACTTCTTCCGCAGAACATCTGCGGAACCTTAACATCTACGGATGTCCTAACATCTGCGGAACCTTAACATCTGCGGATGTCCTAACATCTGCGGAACCTTAACATCTGCGGATGTATAAGTTCAAACACTGCATTTGTTTTGCTGCTGAATCAGAAATCACATAATACTTCTACGGATAAGAGGTATTACTGAGACCTCTGCGGATGCAGAATTTCACTGTTACTTCTACGGATGAGAAGTATTACTGAAACTTCTTCGGAACTTAAAGTTTTAAAAACTTTAAATGTATGATGTCTACTGAGTAGACTCAATTGTTGATGTTGGACATTGTTGACTTCATTTGCATGGCAATTAATTAGTACAAGAAAGCAAGTGTCCTGTATCCTGCATTCAAGTTAGTGCTCAAGTTCCAATTCCTTCAAAGTAAATTAAATCAATTATAAGCTTTTTATTGTTTTTCATGCATGAACTACTCCCCCAAAATTTGTGAGAAATGTTAGACTGTTGCATTTATCATAAATTTAAGTTGTAAACAGGCATGACAGGCATATGACAGTCGAAGTGAGAGAAAATCAGTTAAGAGGACAATTTAAACATCTGGCTGAAACAATTACATGCATGCATATATATATAAAGGGATCATACCATGATTTGGCTTCTGCTGATGTTAAATAGTTGATTCAGTACACACTTGATTGTAAGTATATAGATCCACTTAAATTCATACATGAGTAATGTATCAACTAGGCATGCTATTTATCATGTCATGAACTTTGTTAAGCAGTAACTATCATGAGTTCCACAATCAATTTTCATTAGAGTATGCTTCCGTAGGTGAGGCAAATCACTACCTTTCACACTTAAAGACTATGTACATTAAGTTATAAGTGCTATCTTGAGACATATTACTATCTCATGAATGCTTTGATGTTGAAGCTCTTTGAAGTGATGTACAATTAAGCACAAGTGATTCTTTTTAGAGCTGAGATATGATCTTCATAGTCACCAGGTCTTTACTTTCATAAAACAGAGGTGAACTTAACCCAGGTCTTTGTTTACACAAAACAGAGGGAGAATGAAGATCATACTCTTGGAGCATATCCCCAAGTCTTTGTTTACACAACACAGAGGGAATATGACTTTGCAAAGATAGAAGATTATAAAGTATTTTACATAGTGTGCTTGTGTAAGTGATTTGATCACAGTAGGAGAGAGCATACCTTCCTGGTCCTCAAATGGAATCCCCACAGACAGTTACCGGAATCTGTTAGTTTGGCATGTTCCTAGCTTCGTTTCCACTCAAGATGAACCTACTCACATATCAGTATGATATAAGTCAGTTTGAGTTTTTAGTTTAAAAACCAAGCATAGTTTACTTTCATTTCCCATATATAATGCATGCACCGATGGTCTATCAGGCACGTAAATCATCCCTAACTATTACTCTACACAAAGTCAGTCATATGCTGTTGTTGATTTATTCTAAGTTAATCATCCCCAAAGATTCTATCAGAAAATTAAATCTAACAGAATCAAATGCTTTAGTGAACAAATCAGCAAGCTGATTGGTTGTGTCTACTTTGACTAACTTGATTAGACCCTTTTCTGAGCAGTCTCTCAGAAAATGGTATCTAATTTTAATGTGTTTAGTTTTACTATGTTGAACTGGATTAGCAGTTATAAACATAGCAGCTGAATTATCAATATGAATTGGTGTGTGAAGGAAATTGTAACCATAATCAAGTAATTGGTTTTGCAACCAAAGTACTTGAGAGCAACCGGCTGAAGCAGCTATGTACTCTGCTTCAGCTGTGGATACAGATACATTTGTTTGCTTCTTGCACCGCCAAGAAACAAGTCGTGGTCCTAGAAACTGACATCCACCAGTTGTGGATTTTCTGTTGTTGTTGCACCCTCCATAGTCACTATCTGAATAGGAGTAGAGGCTGAAATCTCCATCTTTGGGATACCAAAGTCCTAATGCAGGTTTGCCTTTCAGATATCTGAAAATCCTCTTCACAGCATTCAGATGGGACTCCTTTGGGTCGGATTGATACCTGGCACAGACATAAACAGCAAACATTATGTCAGGTCTACTGGCAGTTAAGTACATTAAAGAACCGATCATTGATCTAAACAATCTTTGATCTACGGATTTTCCAGCAGGGTCAGGCACAATCTTGTCTATTGTGATGCTGGTGTCTTGCATGAAGTGGAATCAGCATGATTGTATTTCTTCAAAATTTGATGAATGTACTTTTCTTGATTAATGAAAATGCCATCTGGTTTCTGATGAACTTGTAAGCCAAGGAAGAATGTCAGTTCTCCCATGGAGCTCATCTGAAATTCAGATTTCATTAAGTCTTCAAAGCTTTGACACAGCTTCTTGTTGGTTGATCCAAATATTATGTCATCAACATATATTTGAACCACCAAAAGATCTTGATGTTCATGTTTGAGGAAGAGTGTCTGATCAATGGTGCCTCTCTTGTAGCCATTCTTCAGCAGGAAGGATGACAGGGTGTCATACCACTTTCTGGGTGCTTGATGAAGACCATACAAAGCTTTGTCAAGCTTGTATACTCTATGTGGATAATCAGGGTCTTCAAATCCAGGGGGTTGAGCCACATAGACTTCTTCATCAATTTTCCCATAAAGGAAAGCACACTTCACATCCATTTGATAGACTGTGAACTTTTTGAAGGAGGCATAAGCTAGGAAAACCCTTATAGCTTCAATCCTGGCAACTGGTGCAAAGACTTCATCATAGTCTATCCCCTCTTCCTGAGTATATCCTTGAGCAATAAGCCTAGCCTTGTTTCTCACGATGATACCTCTGTCATCCAGCTTATTTTTGAATAGCCACCTTGTTCCAATTGGATGTTGACCTGTAGGCAAGTCTACAAGAATCCACACTTTCTGTTTTTTGAATTGTTATAGTTCTTCTTGCATAGCCTCAATCCAACTGTTATCCTTTAGAGCAGCTGTAATGTTTGCAGGAACTGTTTGGGACAAAAAGTAGGTGAACAAACAAATGTTTGCCATGCCTCCTTTGCTCCTTGTAGTCCGTGCATTCAGGTCTCCAATGATATTATCTGTTGGATGAGACTTGTGAATTCTGCTTGTTGACACAGCATCAACTGGAACTGTGGAGTCTAAGTTTGAGAAACCCATTGAAGTAGATGGTGTCAGCTGAGAAGTTGAGTCGATGAAGTAATCAAAAGGCTCAGGGTCATTTGGATGAGCTTGTGTGTGAGTTGCTGCTGGGTTGTCTTCTTCCGCAGGAAGTTCTACGGAAGCAGCATTTTGTTCTTCCGCAGGAGTAACTGCAACATCTACGGAGGCATTTTGTACTTCCGTAGGAGATACATCACCATCCACGGATGAACATTGTTGAGTTGCAGGCATGGTTTGTTGATTCAACACCTCCTCTTTATCCCTTAGTTCAGCAGCTGAGGCATCTGCGGATACTGATGCATCTGCGGATACTTTTACTGATGTAACTTCATGCTGCTGACTTGATTCTTGCTGAGGTGCAGTTGAAAGTTGTGCCCTTGGTGGGTCAGCTGTCAGGGGCACTTCATTCAGACTTAGAGGCACAAATGGATAGCATGTATCCGCAGCACCTGCATTGATCAGATAACCAGTGTTAAATGATTCAGTTAATGCATCTATATCAAATAACCAAGATGATCCTTTTACATTTGTAGTAAACATGGATTCATCAAAAGAAACATTGGGAGTCTCTTCAACTATGTTATGTTCTGGAATATAGACCCTATATGATTTAGAAGTGGATGAATATCCAACAAAGAAACCATCATAGGCTTTTTCAGAAAATTTTCCCAATTGTTCTTTAGTATTCAAACAGACACATGACACCCAAAAGCTCTAAGATATCCTATAAAAGGTTTTCTTTTAAATAAGAGTTCATAAGGTGTTTTATTATGTTCTTTGACAATTAATGTTCTATTTTGAACATTGCAAGCTGTATTCACAGCTTCTGCCCAGAAGGTAATGGGCAACTGAGAGTCAGCTAGCATTGTTCTGGCTGCTTCTATAAGTGTTCTATTTCTTCTTTCAGCCACTCCATTTTGTTGTGGAGTTCTTGGGGCATTGAATTGTCTTGCTATCCCTTTATTCCTGCAAAAAGAATCCAGATCAGCATTAACAAATTCAGTTCCATTATCACTCCTAAAAATTTTAACTTTTAAATCAAGTTGATTCTCAATCTTGATCACAAAGTCCATTAATGTTTCAGATGTTTCACTCTTATGTTTTAAGAAAAAGATCCATGTGAATCTAGTGAAATCATCAACTATCACCAAACAATATTGCCTTTTTCCAATGCTCAGCACATTGGTTGGACCAAAGAGGTCCATGTGAAGCAATTTGAGTGGTGTAGTGTTAGTGTTAATTGTTTTGGATTTATGAGACACTCTATGTTGTTTTTTTTTATAACATGAAGAACAATGATTAGAACAATGAAATTCTTTCTTTGGTAATCCAATGACTAAGTCATTTTTCACCAATTTATTCATGTTCTTCATGTTGGAATGGACAAGCCTTCTATGCCACAGTTGAGATTCATCTTCTGAAGATTTAGATAGTAGGCAAGTCTCATGATTTGTGAGTGTTTTGATGTTCATATCCAAGATATATGTGTTGCCTTTTCTTGAAGCTTTAAGAAGGATCCAGTCTGCTGGAACTATAAACCTGGCTTAAGAATGTAACAGTTAGTGTTATCAAATAGTGTTAAGTAATTTTGATCACAAATTTGGGAAACACTAAGTAAATTATACTGCAAATTTTCACAGTAATTTACTTTTTCAAATGTTAAAACACCATTAGTTACCATTCCCTCACCAACAATTTTACCTCCCTTCTTATCCCCACCAAATGCCACATAAGAGGCATGTTTATGTTTGAAGTCATGGAGAAGTCCACAGTTGCCTGTCATATGTCTGGAACAACCACTGTCAACATACCACTTGTTGTCAGCTCTCCATGATTGTTCCTGCACACAAAAGGAAATTAGTTAGAATTGACAACCCAAGGCTTAATTGTCTTGGGTTTACCAGATGTGTCAACAATAGTTACTCCTTCATGAATTAATCTTGAAGTTTCAGTATTAGTTGTTTCTTTTTGATCTGATGGTGGTGAGGATGATTCTGTTGAAGATGATTCAGGTTTCTGGATGTCTTCATGCTTATCTGAGTCTTTCTTAAACGTGGCTTGTTTTGGTTGGTATCTTAACTTTGAAGAGGATCCTGTAGTTTTGAAAGTTTCTTCATCTTTCTGCTTTGATTGAGACACAGGAGTTCCTTTTGCAAAGTTGTCAAAGAAACCATCAACTACTTCAGTCTGTTTATCAGATAGATCCACCTTTTTGTGAGGTGTCTTAGCCTGTGTTGGTGTTTTCTTCTTAAAAGTCTTGTCCGCAACAGATGATCCTTTCTTTGACTTGTGTTGGTCTTTCTGAATCTTTGTCTCTTTGTCACTTATGGAGTATTGAGAATCTGATTTGGATGATGCAACTTGTGACTTCTTTTTGCTCTTTTTCTTATTCTTCTTATTAAAATAACATTCCTGAGTGGAATGGTTATTTTTGTCACATATGGCACAGTGTTTGTTGAAGAAACAATCATCAGTCTTGTGATTGTTCATATTGCAAATGGAACAGTAGCTGCTGAAATAGCATTCATCAGTGTTGTGATTCTTCATATCACACCATTTGCAATATTTTTCTGAAGTTTCTTCGGGTTCAACCTTCTTTTTGTTGTTCTTTTTCTCACTTGCTGAAGCATCAGACGATTTCTTTTCTGTGCAAGGTTGTTGGCATCCGTTTTGACCTTGTCCGTAGATTTAGTTTCTTCTGTTGCTTTTCTGCGTATAGATTTTGCCTTCCGCAGATGATCTACGGACTTGTCAAATTTTGCTTTCCGCACATGTTCTACGGATTCTTCAGAATTCTTTTTCCGCAGATGTTCTACGGATTCTTCAGATTTCTTTTTCCGCAGATGTTCTACGGATTCTTCTGATTTCTTTTTCCGCAGATGTTCTACGGATTCCTCAGTTTGTGCTTTCCGAGGATTCTTGTTTGTTGTTTGTTTCTTACCTTTATCTGAAGATGACGAAGGTACTTCAGTACTTGATCCGCAGCTATCAATCTTGTGAAGATTCAGTTCTTGTAGTCCTTCATTCAGTTCAGCAATCCTCTTGCAAATAGTCTTCAGCATGTTTCGTTGCTTTGGAGGGTACTGCAACTTTGATTCTTCAAGAACTTGCGGAAGACCAGTTTCAACTTGAACATTCTTACCATGTTCAGTTGATCAGTATCATGTTCATCAGAATCATCCAAGTCATCATATTTATCAAAATCTGATTCATTATGTTTAAGTGATTCTGATTCAGTAGATTCAGTTTCACTCATCTCAGTTTCATTATTGTTTGTATGACTGTTTTTTATGTCAATTTTGGTGCTTTGCACAAAATGATTTGACAAATTGTTAGTCATTGTTTCAGGTAAAGGTGTGTAGTTATCATTAATTGGTGCAACAGCATTATAACCCAACCCGACCTGTTCTTTGATTCAATATGAGAGTTTAGCAACTTCTCATATTGCTGAGATGATAATTGAAACTTCTGAAGTTTCACTTCAGTGGATGCATGATCAGCCATGGATTTTGTTAAGGAAGTGGTCAGACGCTCAACTTGGGCTTTTAGGCTGTAGTTTTCAGAAACATATTTTTCTAAATCTTTTGTAAAGTACTGATTTTGATTTGATATAATTTTTGTTCTCTTAAGTGTGATTCATTCAAAATTATAGTTTCCTTTACTTTATCAGCCAATTGTTGAGCATGGACTCTATATCGTTCAACTTCCTCAACACATGATGATGAACATAACCTGTCTTTACCTCTCTGGCCATAGGAGGAACTTTGTTTTCCATATGCGCCATTAATGCTTGATTCTCCTCTATCACTTCCTTCTCATACAAACTCCAGTCACATGTTCCATCCTGAAGTATGATCAGCCCTGACTCCTTAGAGTTGCTTGGTCCTGCTGATGTATTTGTGGCTGGTGGGGATGTTAGCTGAGGTTGTCGTTGTAGAGATCTAGAGAGTTTGATTGCTGATTCTGATATTGTTGTTGCTGCTGATTTTGTTGCTGTGGCTGCTGATACTACGGAGATGATTGTTGGTTGCATTCTCTAGAGAAGTGACCATAGAGATTGCACTTGAAACATCTGACTTTTGACTTATCAACACCAATTCGATGTTTTGCTTGCAGCTGCCAGATTTTTATTTCTCCGTAGATATTGCTTGGCTCTGTAAGCAATCATTGCCATCTGCCATTGTAGATCCATCTCTTCTACTACATCAGGAGGGAGTTCCTCCAAATCTTGCTGACAGATGTTTGCTGATGAAAGTGAACTTTCAAGATATGCTTGAAGGCTAGAACTAAAAGCTGCAAAGGCTGCTTTTTGTTCTTCAAATCCAATATCACAGTTATTGGTTCTGACTGTTTGTTATGTTGAGAAGAGTTTGCAGTTGCTGATGTCTCTCTTTTCTCTGCAGATCTTCCCTTTTCCTTTTGATTTTTACTTTGAGATGATTTCTTAGTGGGTTTGGATGCATAAAACTTACTTCCTCTTCATCATCACTCAAAGTACAAGAGTTATCACCTTCATTATTAGAGATAAATGCACTTCCAGCATTTTTGGTTTCCTTGAAGTGATAAGGTGAGACATGAGTTCTCACACTTTTGTTTCTTGATTGTTCATCCAGTTCAAGTGCTTCAACCTTAGCAACCAATGTATCTAGACCAGTTGTCTTGAGATCGATGGTGTTCTTGAACATGGAGACTGTTTGCTTCTAACTTTCAGGCAAAGTGTGGAGCGTCTTCTTGTTCAGTTCCTCAGTGGAATATTTTAACTCCAAGATGTTCATCTCAGTAACAAGTTGCATAAATCTATAGAGTTGCTGAGGAATTGATTCATCCTCAATATGATGAAAAGTTTCATATTGTGATCTAAGGGTGTCTTTCCTTATGCTTCGGATCTCATCACTCCCTTCACAGAGAGTGTGAAGTATCTTCCATAGGGAATTTGCTGTCTTGTAATTCTCACACCTGATCAAGATTTCTTCTGGCAAAGCCATACTAAGCAAGATGTATGCTTTAATATCGACTTTGACCTTCTTGACATCATCAGGTGGCAAATCCTTAGTGCTGATTGGCTGATTCTTGTCATTATAATCCGGCCCAAGAGTGGGTGGAATATAAGGACCTTGAGTGATGGACTCCCACAAGTCAGAATCTGTGTAGTTCACATGATTCCTGAACTTGATCTTCCAGGATTTAAAATCAGCTTTGGTTTCCAACTTTGGCGGTTGATAAGATCCTCCACCAAAAGTATTCATGTTTAATGCAAAAGGATGAATCAAAACTTAAATGCTAAAATTGACAAATCATCAAAGACGCAGATCTAGTATTCAATTGATTTGAATATAGATCTAAATCAAACAAGCAATGAGAAAGTGCTTGTTGAATGACAAGTCATTGATTTAATTGTTTGAAAATCAATTAAACAATTTTAATACTGATAGATCAATTGATCTAAATCAATGAGCACCAATGGCTCTGATACCACCTGTGAATCCAAGGATCTCAATTCAGGAATTATCAGTATTAAAATAAATCAATTTAATGATCGTGGAATTATCACTAATTGATGTTTAATTGGTTTAATGATTAACGATGAACACAACCACAGAAACACAATAAATGCGAAATCAATAATTATTCAAACGTATTTCATTAACTATAAGGTAATGATTACAAAAGAATAATAACGAATAACTATGAACAATTAAATTCAGTGAATCGAATAATGTTGATGTTGATGTGACGGCGGTTAGGGTTGCACAATGATGTAACTCTTGATAGCCGTATTATTGAATGATTGTGTTCTTCAAGATGTGAAACCTAGGACTCGTATTTATAGATGGTTTGAGTCGGCTAAGGAAACACCGGATCTCTCGGGATTTGTTATTGATCATGTTGACTTGTTTGACTTCTTGGTATTAGCAATCGCACAAGTATAATGTCTTCCGCAGAAGCTTTGTCGTCCGCAGAACTTTTGTTCTTCCGTAGATGATTTGCTCTTCCGTAGGAGTGTTGTTCTTCCGTAGGAAATTCTTCTTCCGTAGGAGTCTTCACTTCATGGTCCTTGATCATCCGCAGGAACATTCACTTGGTCATTTAATCTTGTAAGAAACATATCTACGATCAACAATAATGTTCATCCGTAGATGTTTCTTACACTTGGTCAATTTCAGGAATTCGTCCAAGTATATTGTTTTTCCCTGTCAAGTCACAAATCAACACACATATATATGGGGTTAACCTATAGATTCAATGCACACATATATATATATATATATATATATATATATATATATATATATTGACTATTACAAGTGTTAATTACAAGACTTGATACAAGTACTAAGCCTATACAAAAATGATCTAGTCCTATACAATCTAGATCCAACAGGCCGTATTTTAGGCGTTTCTTTATCATTCTAGGTGTGTTTATAACAGTCCTGTAAAATAACTTTAATTATTTTTTAACGGTCAACGAATAACTTTTAAGCCCGATCATCCGGTAAATCCATTGGCGAAAGGCCACCCACGCCCGCGAACACAGACAACGCTGGTGATTCGGCTCGCCCACCGTTCCAGGGGAAACCCACCACCCAAGGCCCACTGTGGTAAAACCCTTGACCCACTTTGAGCAAATTGCACCTAGTGAAACTCCAACCAATGACCTCCACTTTGAAAAGTCATAGATACCTCCTCTTAAAGCAGTTGATCTAGGACTCATTGACACCTTAATTAAATATAACAATGAGATAACTTCTTTGTTGGTTTTATTTTTTTTAAAGAATGGGTGAATATATTTGGATGTCTATCATTCCATTTCCTATTATATTTTTGTTGATCTTAACATAGACGAAAAAGGATTTTAATACCTAAATCATTTTGCTTAAAAAATATTTTCTGTATTTAAAAGGGAGTTCTTGAGAATTCTTGTTTTTACTAGTGTCTCGTGTTGTATGTAATCTTTTCATGTTCGAATTGATGACTCAAAGCCCTACCAAATTTAAAAAAAACATATAATAAAATAATTAAGAAAATATAAACAATTAAACAAAGTATCATAGAAGTATGTCTACAACATAATTTAATAAATAACACTTGCATAGGCAAACTAACTTAAAAAAATATAAATAATTAAATCATCAATAATAATATAATAATAACAAAAACAAGTTAAATAAAGCGGAGTAAGCAACCTAACATAAAACTATACGTAAATAAAATAAATGAATAAACAAAAGTAGCGCTACAGTAAAAATGATATTTGATCTTAAAATGTTAGAAATAATTTTGGGCTTCACATGTGTACTTTTGTTGCTCTTTTGAAAAGTGAATATTTTAATCATTATTGTAAATAAATCACGTCATTGCATCTATTGTGTAAATTTATAATATCATGGTGTTCCAGTACTCACTACAAGGAAGAAGCCCATTAGCGGCGACATATGTCGCCGCTAATAACCCCAGTTGTCGCCGCTATTACTATTAGCGGCGACTAGTCGCCGCTAATAAGTCGCCACTAAAAGTTCGTCGCTATTGACCAAAAAATCGCCGCTAATAAGTCGCCGCTAAAAGTGTCGCCGCTAAAAAACGCAAACCGCCGCTAATAATAGTCGGCAGCTAATGGTATTTTGTGACTATTAGCGGCGACATATGTCGCCGCTAATGGTCTTTTTTAATTTTTTTAGTTTTTTTTTTTTTTTGAAATCCTGTTTTCCAGCCAAAATAAACCTAGGTTTATCAAATCTAGATTACACTACACAATATCATAAAATTATACATAAACTACATACATAAACTACAAAATATCATCCAATCATACATAGATAATTAAGTCATGTTTAAAAGCTTAAAATCTAGATTACGCAATGTCATACAATCATAAACTATGCTATTCTTCCCCCTCATCTGAATCCTCTTCTTCGACTTGATTTGGAGCCTTTTGCGAAGCAATTAATTGCGTCATTTGTGACATAAATTGCGCGTTTTGA
Source organism: Flaveria linearis (assembly GCA_024085815.1). Taxonomy (NCBI): domain Eukaryota; kingdom Viridiplantae; phylum Streptophyta; class Magnoliopsida; order Asterales; family Asteraceae; genus Flaveria; species Flaveria linearis. The sequence goes on along the minus strand of CM044015.1, from coordinate 20,919,657 downwards.
AATAGACTTGAAATTTGCTCCTACGAAAACAAAATATACATTTATATCTTGGCTAAGTATATGAAGTGTCAATTAATCATGTTAAACAAACACACTTATGATGAACTTAACACATCCAAGTCATTCATTAGATATCTTAGATTTTTCAAGTCAACGCGTGCATTTGGCGTGTCTTTGCTCTTTTCATTCATTAGAAGAGTACCCAAGAAACTGTCACACACATTTTTTTCGATATGCATCACATCTAGGTTATGTTTTAGCTGCAGAGAAGACCAATACTCAAGTTCAAAAAATATGCTTCGTTTCGACTAGTTCAACTCAAACTCCTCCCGCTTTGATTTTACGCCTCCAAAATCGGGATGTTTACCCGGCAAACGATGGCGTAGACGACTAATTTGAGCTTCTATGTCTGTATCATTAAACTGTTTCGGAGGGGCTCTGATCTTGGGTTCTCCGTTAAATTCTAAACTTGTTCTCCACTCATGGTTAGCATCTAAGAATCGCCGATGACCAACATATACAACTTTATTTGTAACACGCATAGAAGGAGTGTCTTCGTTACAAGTCGGGCATGCTTTGTAACCCTGCCCGCTCCAACCAGATAAACTACTACGAGCTGGAAAGTCGTTTATAGTCCATAACAACGCCGCTTTCATTGTAAAGAACGTGTTTGTCGCCGCGTCTTTAGTGCGTACCCTGACACCCACAACTGATTAAGCTCATCCACCAACGGCCTAAGAAACACATCCATGTCTTTCCCCGGTGATTTAGGGCCAGGATCAACAATGACAACATAAATGATGACTCTTTCATGCATAACCATGGAGGCAGATTGTATGTGGTGAGTACACCGGCCACGTGCTATGAGCCGAACTCATGTTACCAAATGGATTAAAACCATCGGCTGCAAGCCCTAGGCGAACGTTTCGCGTTCCCTTGAGAAGGTCGGGTACTTTATGTCAAAATCTTTCCATGAGATACCATCAACAGGATGTCGCATCGTACCCTCTTCTGATCGTCCAGTACTATGCCAAATCATATCTTTTGCCGTGTGCCTTGAAGAATACAATCGTCGTAGTCTCGGGGCTAAAGGAACCATCGTAACACCTTGTGACGTAACTTCTTGCCCTTTGTATTTGTATCAACCCACCTACTCTCATTACAAACGGGACATTTCTCTAACAAAAGGTTTTCTCCCCATAAAAGAGCACAGTCATATTTGCACACATGTATCGACTCATATCCTAAACCAATCTTTTTTAATGTCCTTTTTGCTACATAATAAGAAGGTGGGATTTTATTACCCTCAGGATGTGAAGATTGTAACAACTCAAGAGCTCATCAAATGAGCTATTAGTCCATTTATTCTTCACCTTGATATGCATAAGCTTTGCTAAAAAATCAAGGGAACAAAACTTAGCACAACCCGGGTATAATTCTGATTGAACTTCTTCTAACAAGTTCTCAAAATCATCATGGATACCACTACTCTGCTCATGGAGACCGCTACTCTCCTCCATAACGTCTTCGATAACGTCAGCCATTTCGTTTGTTGGCGCAACGTTTTCCTCAACTACAACTTCAGGAATTAAACTTTCACCGTGATCGATCCAATCCTTGTACGACCGGCACATGCCCCATATTTCTAAATGATATTTCATTTTAACCCATCCTAATAATACCGTATTCTGACATTTCATACATGGACATCGAATCTGGCCATAACTGTCCACAAGTTTTTCGCACATATCTATAAAAGAGCTGAGTCTTGTTGATACTCAGGTGATCTACGATTCGGATTAAGAAGCCAACTTTTATCGATAGGCATGATTATGGAACTGCAAATATATTAGGATTTAAGTGGATGAAAAATTATCCACAAACATGAACAAAAAGGAATTACTAAGCTCGTGATTATCAGAATGAATCTTACCGAAACCCTAAAACCTACTAATATAAACAATACGAATTACTATAAAAGTCAAATGAGAATACATTATTACAATTGTTTTTCATAATAACTAACTAATTTTGTTTAGCCAAATTAAAGTACAAAAGATTTATATAATTAACATGATAATTCATACAATTAGCATAATTCATACAATTCATACCAAATTACTAATATTATAGCATAATTCATACAAGTAAAACCTAATAATTAATACAACTAATTTAAAATATGCAAACAATTAGCATAAATTCTAAAAGAAAAAATTAGAAAAATACCTCAATACAGCTTCAAACACAAGACGATTTAGCAACGGTAGTACACGCGTTACGGTTGACGGTTGAGCTAGTTAAATATCATATACATAAAGAGAAGGGAAAAATCATCAGAAAACCATAAGTCATAAGTTACAAAAAAGGCTAAATAAACTAAGTTATGTTTAATATCATTATATCCAACATTATTTATCAATAACACAACTAATAAATCATTTTCCACCGACACATTATTTATCAAACAAAAAGTAGGACAATAGATTGAGAATTCAAAGGGTAGGCTGCTATACCCACTTTTTGAATACTTTATCTCATATATGAACAAGTATTACATAATTGTTTGTTTAAGAAAATTCGGCAGCATTTCCTCTTAGCTCCCAAGTATATAGAAATATATACCCGAGGAGCAAAGAGAAAATGACCAAATTTTTCTTAAACAAACAATATGTAATACACATTAATATCCTAAATGAGATAAATATTCAAAAACCAGTCCCAAAACGGGGACAACCCGAAATTAATTACTAAATCAATTTCGGGCGGGTATTTCTAAGCTCGTGATGATTAGAATGAAGTCACAAAACGTAAACGCTCATAATGTAAAACAATAAGCAATTACTATAACAATTAAATGAAATGTGATCATTATTTCAAATAACACAACTAAGCAACTTGTCTATACACAAATTACTAAACAATAAATTTAAATCCTGAACAACTTGTTACACAACTATTATAACCTAAATAATCTAATTATTAAGCATTATTATCATAATAATTTTCAACCAACAGAACACTTAAACTAACATCTAATTAATAAACATTATAAACAAATAATTTAACAAATAACTTGTATAACTAAATTAAAGATTCACATAACTAACATAACCTAAAAATTCGTCTAATAACACAACTAAATCAAAATTCTACCTAAATAATGTTTCAACACAACTAAAATCAAAAATACATACTAAATCCCAAATTTATACATACATAATTCACCCAATAACACAACTAAATCAAAATTCCACCTAAATAATGTTTCAACACAACTAAAATCAAAAATACATACTAAATCCCAAATTTATACCTAAATAATTCACCCAATAACACAACTAAATCAAAAATCATACATACCTAAATAATGTTTTACCACAACTAAATCAGACATTCATCAAAATCAAATTTATACCTAAAATCAGTGGTGGTGGTGGTGGTTGCAGCAGCGGTGGTGGGGCTGGAGGGTTGCAGCAGCGGAATGCAGTGGTGGTCGGCGGTGTTCGGTTGTTTGTGGTGGAGGATCGGGTGGTGGATCGGGTGCCACGGCAAGAGGAGGAGAAAGGGGGCGGTGATCGGAGGGGGAAGGGGTCGGCGATAAGAGGGGGAGAAAGGGGGCGGTGCTCGGCGGGGTGACCGGCCGGAGGTTGGTGCTCGGTGGGGTGGTCCTCGGCGGCTCGGTGGGAAGAGGAGGAGAAGGCTCTCGATCGTGTGGTGGCCGGAGGGTGGTGGCCGGAGGGTGGTGGCCGGAGGTGGTGGCCGGAGGGTGGTTGTGGGCGGCGGCAGCAGAGAGTGTGGAGGGAAAGAGTACCACAATCGCGGGAATGGAAATGTGGAGGGAAGTCCACGATCGCTGGTATATTTTTAACCAATAGCGGCGACAAGTCGCCGCTAATAGTGTCGCCGCTATTGGTTAGTACGACCAATCCCTGTCCGTTAGATCTGTTGCACGATCAACGGTCAGAGATCTACTTGGAAAAATTGGAAACGGATCAACGAGCAATAGCGGCGACATGTCGCCGCTAATAGCGTCGCCGCTATTGCTGTCGCCGCTAATGCTCCTGTCGCCGCTAATGGTGGCGCCGCTATTGCTGCCATTTCTTGTAATTTTTTTTTTTTTTTTTTTTTTTTACTATTTGTTGATGCCATTCATTAAATTGCATGGAAACATTAATCTAGCCTCAAAATTAAAAGATAAATCAATATGAATTGGCGAAAGAGAACCCAGTAGAGATACGAACCAGAAACCAATAAGATAGGCATATGTCATATTAATTTTTTTTAACAGCTAAATTGGAATCACTCACGGATCACTAGAGTATCATCGTGCCTACAGTGTTACCACACGATCATATTCCACCATCAAGTCAGGAGAAAACTCATAATTATGAGAAACCCCCCCCCCCCCCCCTTGTAAGATTCGAACCCATGACCTAATAGGCCCTAAGTCTTATCCCACCACCAAGATGCCGCTGGGCTATAATGCCTTTGGCGCATATGTCATATTAATAAAATGAATTAATCACATAAATTAACTTTTAAGCTTTCGATCACAAATTAATGCGTTTTTTAGCCATCAGTAGAGGTCGCAGAGCCGATGTAGATCGATGAGAGGTTTCTATCATGTCCATTGATGACTGCAATTGAGGAATGTGAGAAGATTGAAGAGAGAGCAGATGTAGTGTTCGTGCTTTTAGCCATATGCAATGCTCACCATTAGGAGGGTGGTAGTATATGCATACACCTATACACGTACATGTAAGTAATGTTATATTTCTTATTAGTTTATTAATGAGAGAGAGTGTTAGAGTGTGAAACGTGCCACATTTTCACCCCTAAATAAGAGAGAGCGGGGAATTAAAAAAGTACATTTTCACCCCTAAATGTTTGTCATTCCATTAATAAGACCATTTACTAGCTAATCAACAATTAAAGATTGTTGTCTTTGATTTCTAATTATTAAAATTAAATTATTTTAACTTAACCTAGCTTATCTTAAACGTAGATGGCAAGTATCATATATTAACAACTCATCTCCAAGATTTTATACAATAGTTAATGTATTGAAAAATCGAATCTGTTGCATAAACAAAAAAAATTGATATGTGTGTGAGTCTCGTGCTAAATGCTTTAATCAAAGTCTACACAATTTGAATTAATTCATTAAAAAATAGCCTTGTGCATCACAAGGCAACGCCCTTATATAATATACAGTACTCCTGCCCTATCTTCATCTCATTGCCTCCAAACACCGGTGATCATGAATAGGTTTGCAAAGTGTTTAGCTAACTATGTCCCTCTAACACCTCTCACTTTCATCAAGAGAGCCTCCAAGGTGTATCCAAACCGCACTTCCATTGTATACGACCGAGTACAATTCAACTGGAGCCAAACATACGAGCGATGTTGTCGTCTAGCCGACTCTCTTCGCTCTCTTAATGTTGTCAAGAATGATGTTGTAAGTTTCATGCTACCTTAGTCTTTCTAAACCTGTTTTGGTTGTACGTGGTTCAGGATAAAAATTTGTTATCAGCCATCACAAGTTGAGCGTTTCAAAATTTGTATTTAATGTTATCAGGGCCAGAACATTTTATAAGTTCGTGTTTGTTCATGTACCGAACTACCAAGTAATATAAAAAGTTTCATAAACCACCTAGCTAGAATTAAGTACAAATTGTTAACCTAAACCACCTCAACCACAATAAAAATATACTCGATCTTTCAACACGTATTCAAGGGTTGCCAATGCCATCCTAAACCAAGTTATATATACCAGGTATCGGTGCTCGCACCAAACGTACCTGCTTTATACGAGATGCATTTCGCGGTCCCTATGGCTGGCGCGGTACTTAACGCGATAAACACGAGGCTTGACGCCAAACACATAGCATCCATTCTCCGCCATTCTGAAGCCAAGGCATTGTTTGTGGACTATGAGTATGTCCCCTTAGCATCTGAGGGACTTCGGTTGTTGGTGACAGATAAAAAAACTAACTCCTCTTCTCGTCAGAAGAATACGAGTATGCCGTTGGTTATCGTGATTGACGATATTAGCAAGCCTACTGGGGTCCGTCTTGGCAAGTTAGAGTATGAGAAACTGGTCCGTGATGGTGATCCGAACTACCAAGGAGAAGATCTTGAAGACGAGTGGGATGCTATCGCGCTGAATTACACATCCGGAACCACCTCTGAACCCAAAGGAGTGGTCTATAGCCATCGTGGGGCATTTCTTAGCACGATGAGCTTGATTCAGGGATGGGAAATGAGCACCGAGGCGGTGTACCTGTGGTCACTACCGATGTTCCACTGTAACGGTTGGACTTTTCCATGGGGCGTGGCCGCTAGAGGCGGCACAAACGTGTGCATACGCAACACCACGGCTTATGAAATGTACAAAAGTATTTCAAAACACAACGTAACTCACTTGTGTTGTGCTCCTGTTGTGTTTAACATCCTTTTAGAGGCCAAACCGCACGAGCGTTGTGAAATAACCTCTAAGGTTAACATACTCACAGGTGGTGCACCACCACCGGCTCCCCTCTTGGAGAAAATGGAAGCCATTGGGTTCAACATAACGCATGCATATGGCCTCACTGAAGCCACAGGACCTGCTCTTGTATGCGAATGGCAATTGAAATGGAATCAACTAACTAAAGATCATCAAGCCCGATTGAAGGCTCGTCAGGGTGTAAGCATACTCGCACTCGCTGATGTGGATATTATTGACAAGAAGACCATGAAGGGTGTACCACGTGATGGTAAGACAATGGGGGAGATTGTACTCCGGGGAAGTAGCATCATGAAAGGGTACTTAAAAGATGACAAGGAGACCGCTAAGGCTTTTCAAAATGGATGGTTCTTAACGGGTGATGTGGGAGTGATCCATCCTGATGGATACATTGAAATCAAGGACCGATCAAAAGATGTGATCATATCGGGCGGTGAAAACATTAGTAGTGTTGAACTAGAGTCGGTTCTGTTTAAACACCACGCGATACTTGAAGTCGCAGTGGTGGCCATGCCTCATCCGCGTGGGGAGAGAGCCCGTGTGCTTTCGTTGTGCTAAGAGAGACAAGTGACGCGACTGAAACAGAAATCTTGAAGTATTGTCAGGAAAATATGCCAAAATTTATGGTTCCAAAGAAGGTGGTGTTTGTGAATGATCTACCAAAAACTGGAACCGGCAAACTTCAAAAGCACGTGCTTAGAAAAGTTGCAAAATCTCTACAAACATACAAGAACACATCTACAAATGAGATAAGTTTGTAAATACGAACCTATTGTCATCAAACAACATTTATCTCAAAATGGGGTACATTAGCTATCACAGTAATTTGTTGTTCTTTTTAATTACATTGTTTATACGTATAATTTGTATGTTACATTTTAAAACATTTATTATTTGTAAAAATCATGTCCATAGTGCCAAGCCTTTGCCCCAATACGATCCATGTACATGTTTACACACGTTTAATTTTATATTTCCTATATAAGGAATTAATGTGTATGTTTGCGTATATATATGATTTGTATTAACAATTAACAAAATCTCCTAGTCAACTCCGCGTCCAGATCTCCTCCAACTGTATCACCCATGACTAATAATTTTTAGTTAATATATCTATTTTAATTTTTTTAGATATATTTTTACATTGTAAACCTCTACGTATCCTACTTTTAATAAATCAAAATAATTTTGCACATGTGGCATCTTCTTAGCCCTTCTCATCTTTTATTTTCCCGTTCATAACAAACTAATTAATACTTTCTATATTTAAGTTTATACCATCTATATTTAATAATATTAATTTTAGATTTCAAAATGTTATACCTTCCTAAATATCATAATACATCATAATAAATAAAAGAACACATAAATTTTTATATATTACTTAATTTCGTAATTAACTGTTGATTGTAATTAGAAGTTTCAATAAATAATAAAAAGAAACTTCATATTTATATTTTAGTCAAATATATATTTACAATGTCATTATAACCTTCCATCATTAATATACACTTTAATTTTAATTTGTGTTTTAATACTTCATTCCATGACTATTTGTCTATATCATTTAACAAAACATAGTGATGGAATTTTTGAAGATATTGACGTTCTCAAGTATGACTATACCATAAAATTATGTATTATCAGCTTATGTAAACGACCAAGTTTCAAGGATCCAAATGATTTTTACTTTTTTTTTATTTTCTAATATAGGGTATGAAATTTCAAGGCATGTTATAAACATAATCAAAAACTTTTGAAATTTTTAAATACGCGTGATATGTTTGTTTGTACATAAACCAATGTTAGCTAAAATCCTTCTACATACAAATGTCAAAAGTGCACAGAAAATTTATTTTAATAATAACATAATGGTGACAAAATGCTACAACTTTATCAAAACATATATTTTGAATTATACTTTATAATAAACATGTGCTAACCTGATGTTTTAAATTACTCAAAAATTTCAGGTCTTTCAAATCATCATGTAGTACTAAAGGTAGGTGTTTCAGTAATGTTACTAAGAAATATTAATCAGAGAAATGATTAATGTAATTGTACAAGATTACAAGTCATATCACTTCGTAATCGAGTCATAGAAGTAGAGAAGATAGTTTTCAATTTTAGTGTTGTGTGCAATCACAATCAATGTCAATGGTTGGATTGTTTTTTAGACTACCGGTATTCCCTCATGGTAAATTATATGTAGCGTTATCTAGAGTTACAAATAAAGATGAAGTTAAACTACTAATATTAGATACAGATGATAGATCTACAAATAAACATCACATGTTTTGTATAAAAATATTTAAAGATTTATAGTTAATGCACCTACTTTTTAAAATATATTTATTTGTTCAACTCGTGTATTACACGGGTCTATAACCTAGTTTAGGTAATTTAAATATATAATCTGGTTTAAACGAAGTTGAATTTTATCATCACTTCATGGTATCAACCATTTTTTAAACTGACCTATTCAATCTAGATCCTAATTTTATTACTAGCATTGCCTACTTCTCTTTGAAAATAAATGGTTAGGTTTGTTGATGGTATTTATAACCCTGCTTCAACGAGGACGACTACTAGAAGAAGACCTTGTAGCTACGACATTTTTTTGATATATAGTATTTGGCTATAGAGTCGTCATAATAGGTATAGGCCAGGGTTGGAATAAGTGTTGTCGGGATAAGTGTCATTTGCAGGGACGGTGCTATATGTGTCTGTAATGGACTTAATAAATTAATAAAAAAATTATGTTTTCCTTATATCCATAGGAAGGGCAGCTCAAAAAGTTCGCAGCTCGTAGCTCGCTCAAAGTCGGCTCGATTTGTTGACGAGTTGAGCTGGCTCGGCTTGATTTGTTAACGAGCCGAGCTCAAGCCAATGTCAGCTCGGATCGTGGCTCATTCGTTAGCTGCTCGTTTGGCTCACTTATTGCCTCATTTAAACTAAATTCTAGATTATAATTTTTATAACTTGTAAACTAAATTTTGTGTCATATTATGTAAATAGGTCATATGGTAATTTTGATATTTTACAATAGAAAAACCTAAATATAAAAATATAAAGGATTATCACGGTTTATGAAATGCCAATTACTTACCATTACTTTAATAAGCTAACATAAACAAATATAAAAGATATATATAATTTAAAATACAAAATGCTATTTTTATGTGAAGTATTAAAAGTAATCTTCACCTTTAATATAAGAAACTAGCTTTAGTGAACCCGTGTATTACACGAGTTGAATAAATAATATTAAATAGAATAAATTTTATTAATTATAAAATAATATATGATTTAAATTATATATAAGTAAGGAATATAAGTAATAAAACAATAACATCAACTTTAAAATTTTGTTTTTAACTTTTTTATTTTTCCAAAAAGATAAATTAAACATTTCGCTTAAAAACATGTTAAAAATGTAAAATTTAAAATATTTTGTGTTTTAAAAAAAAGTATGATGTCTTAGAAAATTTGTTTTAATAAAAATTTGTTTCTCTAGAAATAAACATCAAAAGTATCTATTTCTAAATTTTTCTAAAATAATTTTTAATCAAAAAAGAATTCAATAATATAATTAGTAACTAATGGAGTTATTTAATAAGAGAGAAACGGGAAAATTTTATTAAAATGAATGTGGTATTGTCATGTGGCATCCCTAGTTATGTGGTGTTGACATGTGGCATCCCTAGTTACCCTTTTATTAGAATAGGTAGATTAATTGTTCATATTAGAGATATGAATGAAAGTAAGTGGTTGGAGGGGTAACTTTGGAAATATTTTACAATTGTTGCTTTTTTAATTTCCCTCTATTTTTTACCCATATAACTTTTTATACAATACTAGCTATAGTAACCCGTGTGTTACACAGGTTAAATAAATAAAAATTAATATAACAAAGTTTATTAATTATAAAATAATATTTTAAGATATAATATCACTGAAATTATGTATTAGAAATGACTGTAAGTTATAAAATAGTGATATCAACTTTTTAAAAATTTTTTTTCAAAAAAAATAAACGTTTTGTTCTAAAACAAACCGTATAAAATTATCGTTTTTAAAAATTTTCTTATTATAACCCTTAAATTTAATTATTATTGGTTTTAAAAAAATAACTTTTTAAAAATACCAATTTTAAATATTTCGTATTTTAAAAAAGTCTTATGCTTTAAATAAATTTATTATTTTATAAAAAATTATTTATTTAGAAATAACATTAATAAATAGATCTCTTTATTAATTTATTAAATCAAAAAAGTGTTAAATAGTATTATTAATAATTAAGGTAATTATTTAATAGGAGAGAGAGGCGGGAAATTTTGGTGAGAGTGATTGTGGTGTTGACACGTGTCATCCCAGATATCCTTTTATTAGAGTAGAAAGATTATGTAAAAATATTATACCATAAATCGAGCATGATATTTTCTTTGATTTCAGTTTGTTATTGCTATACTTTTTTTTAAAAATCTACATTTTAAAAAAGCTTATTTATCATGCGTATAACTTGCGTAATTATTAACTACGTGATTATAAAATATTATTATTTAAAAAAATTGCATGTAACTTTTTTACGCATAATATTCTCTTTGATTCAAGCAGAATCCCTCTGTCAATTTCATTACCCCATACCAAACAGAACTCTAGTGTGTACATACTGGTGGTCCTCCTCATCGGCATTGTACTAGTGAGTTTTGCAATAAATAATGATATACATTCAGGAGTATAATTAAACTAGTTTTAGTAAACCCGTGTAATACACGGGTTGAAAATATGAAAACAATATAATTCATAAATGTATAAATATTTCATATGATTAAGTTACGTATTACTATAACAATGAAAAATAAAAGTTACATTTATAAATTATAAATATTCAAATACTTTTTTGAATAATATAATAAATATTGACTCATAAAAAATTGAAAACAGTTGTGTTAAAATCACACTAATCTAAAATAAATAAATATATCAATAAATATTTTTTTCTTTTTATTTTTTTAAATTGAATCTTATTTAGCTATAAAAAATATGTATAGTTCAAAACAATATGTTTACATAATTAAGTTGATAATATATGAAATTAAATTTAAAACAAAATGAATTATTACAATTAATTGAGTTTCTTAAAATAAAATACTTGACTAAAAATGACTAAAATAATATATTAGTTTAGGCGGGAAAATTGTTTTGATGAGTAACATGAGAGTGACACGTGTCATCCTAGTTACTCTTATATTATATTGTATATAATATAATGTAGGTATAGATGAGTGTGTCATTAAGGCGTGTCGTCGAAAATAACTATTTAAATAGGTTATTAATTTGGTATCCACACAAATTATCATTTTGTCAAAGATGACTTAAAAGAAGGCCAAAACTATTAGGTACGTATTAGCTCAAAGCAAATATAAAGCTATAACAAATACTTGTAATTTAATAAGTTAAACTCCTACTCTTCGACGGCTGGACGTTATATGATGGTCCACTACACACCTTTTAACCATTAAGATTTTATATAATGATACACTTCACACCTTTTAACGATTAAGTTTACTCAACTAAAATGTCAGTTAATTTGATAATATCATGGTGTTCCAGTATCACTTACTTATGCCATTCAGTATTGGCATGGAAACATTAACCTACGCTCAAAATTAAAAGAAATATGAATTGGCCCAAGAAAACTCAATAGAATTAGGGACTAGAAAACCAATTAAGTTAGGTATATGTCACATTAAAATAATTAAATCACATAAATTAATATTAGGATTTTGTGTCGAAAATGAATGCAATTGTATTGAATATCTTATACATTCATGAGAGTGTTAGAGAGAGAAATGAATGACATTTTACCTTAAATGATAGTTAGCTGGATGATGAAGAAAATTATAATTTTATCACTCATTATTACGACCATTTACTAGTCAGCAATTAAAATAGTTTCTCCCAATTTCTAATTATTAAAATAAATTGTTTTAACTTAGCCTCATCTTAAACGTAAATTAGAAGTACTATCTCTATTAACAACTCATCACCATTATATAGAATATTATATATATTATAAAATCACATCAGTCGCACAGATAAAAAACACATGACATGTGAGAATTTCGTGTAAAGTGCTTCAATTAAAGTCAACGGGACTTGATTCATTTAAAAAAGCCGTGTGCATCACAAGACATCTACCTGAAATAATATACTCGATCCTGCCATATCTTCATCTCATTGCCTCCAAACACCTTTGATCATGAACAGATTCGCAAAGTGTTTGGCTAACTATGTCCCTCTCACACCTCTCACTTTCATCAAGAGAGCCTCTAAGGTCTACTCGAACCACACTTCGATCATATACGACCGAGTCCAATTCAACTGGAGCCAAACGTACGAGCGATGCTGTCGTCTAGCCGACTCTCTTCGCACTCTAAATGTTGTCAAGAATGATGTTGTAAGTTTCATGCTATCTTACTTTTTCTTAAAATTTTTGCTTTTGGCGGTTGTTCAGGAAAACAATTTGTATATAAGTTTGTTGTAAAATCGAATACAAGATTATGCGATTCGAATACAAACAAAAAGATGAACACTTCAATTGACTTGAATCAAGAATGAATGTTTATTAAGTGATTCCCATTAACAACCCTAAACCCCTTTTCTCCTGCCTAACTACCACATCAACTAACTCAACACAAGATTGAGAACTTGACACTTTACACCCCTAACCTTTAACAACTATACGCATACAACCTGTAACTATCAACACATATACTATTTGGCTTTTACATTTTGACTTTTAACATCAACAAAGTTCGTGTCACTTATTCATGTAGCGAACTACCAGGTTTTACAAGCACTTTAAAACACAACCTAAAAGTACAAATTGTTAAAACCTAAAGCACCTACAACCGTAAAAAAGAAAAATCTACTCTTTCAAATTATTGGATCATGGGTTGCCAATGCCATTCTAAACCAAGTTATATATGTTAGGTATCGGTGCTAGCACCAAATGTACCGGCTTTATATGAGATGCACTTCGGGGTCCCTATGGCAGGTGCTGTACTTAACGCGATAAACACGAGGCTAGATGCCAAACACATAGCGGCTACTCTCCGCCATTCGGAGGCCAAGGCCTTGTTTGTGGACTATGAGTTTGTCCCTTTAGCATCTGAAGGACTTCGGTTGTTGGTGGCGGATATAAAAACTGACAACTCTTTTCGTCAGAAGAATATACCAATGGTTATCGTGATTGACGATATTAGCAAGCCTACGGGGTCCGTCTTGGTGACTTAGAGTACGAGAAACTCATCCTTGATGGTGATCCGAACTACCAAGGAGAAGATCTTGAAGATGAGTGGGACACTATCGTGTTGAATTACACATCTGGAACTGTCACAAATCCAAAAAGAGTTATTGATTTAACAAAGTATAACAATCAGATTACAACCAAAAGAAACTAATCACAAATCATTATTGTAATGATATGTGACCAGACTAAGAACAAAGCAATAACAACAGCTGTGAAGAATCAACTTTTGTGGAAACCCTAAGAAACGAAGAAGCAAGCTTAGAGAGCGTATGAGACTGATTGTGTTGTGTGTTCTGTATATTGTGAGAATACACCACAGTGATATATAACCCGAGCAAAGGAGGCGGAACAAAACCAAACCCTAAACGCAGCCCATTCAGAGTCCTTTATTAGCCCATTAGCAGATTCTATTATCAGCCCATATGCAACTAAATCAGCCCACGAACTCATCAGCAAATATATGCAAAAAAGAAAACAGAGATGAATTAATAACAATAATAACAAACTTATAGGATGAGTTTTATATATGTTTGGATATAGAATTATAATAATTTGTAATTTTAACACCCCCCATAATTTAATATCCAAACACATCATACATATGCAGTTTTTGACAAAGGTAATCATGTTGGGAGGGAAATAAACCTTTGGTAAAAATATCTGCAGGCTGTTGATCAGAAGATGTTAAAACAGTCTGAATAAACCCAGAAGCAATTTTTTCACGCAGAAAATATCTGTCAAGTTCAAAATGTTTTGTCCGATCATGGAAAATGGGATTTGCAGCAATAGACAAGGCTGCACTATTATCACAAAGAAGGGGAACAGGTAAAGGAACATAACACATAGCACGGTACTCGGCTTCAGCAGAGGATCGTGAAATAGTGTTTTGTTTTTTGCTTTTCCAGGAAATAAGGGAATTTCCAAGAAATATGCAAAAACCGATGATAGATTTTCGGGTATCAAAGCACTTACCCCAATCGGAATCAACACAAGTAACAAGACCAAGAGACTCACCTTTGCTAAATAGAAGCCCATTACCCGGGCCTTTTTTAAATACCTTAATAACCGAAGACCAAGATTAAAATGTGATATAGTGGGACAATGCATATATTGACTTAAAAACTGAACAGAATAAGAGATATCTAGTTGCGTATGAGACAAATATATGAGTTTTCCTATTAACTTTTAGTATTCAGTAACATTTTCCAACAAAGTGGTTTCATTTTTACATTGAGTGGAGACAATATGATGTTGTTCTAAAGGTGTGTTAACAGGTTTACAACCAGACAGACCAAATTCACTTAATAATTCCAAACAGTACTTACGCTGGGATAAAGAAACACCTTTATTATTTCTAATAACCTCAATACCAAGAAATACTTGAGGAAGCAAAGGTCTTTGATTAAGAATTTAGCATTAAGTAACTCTTTCACTTTCTGAATTTCATTTGGGTCATTTCCGGTTAGCACAATGTCATCTACATAAACAAGCAAAAAAACCATTACAGGACCATGAATTTTAATAAACAAAGAATAATCAGTTTTGCTTTGAACAAAACCAAGTTCAAGGAGTGCCCCCACAAGTCTCTCATTCCACATACGGGGGCTTGCTTGAGGCCGTACAAAGACTTGCTTAGTTTGCAAACCCGAGAGTCATTTTTTGAAAAATACCCTTCGGGAAGAGTCATGTATACGTCCTCATTCAAGTTACCATATAAGAAAGCATTATTAACATCAAGTTGGTAAAGAGGCCAATCAAATGGAACGGCTAAACACAAAATAATTCTAACAGTAACCATTTTGACAACAGGGGAAAAAGTTTCATCAAAATCAATGCCCTCTTTTTTAATATACCCTTTTGCCACTAACCGGGCCTTATAACGCTCTATTTCACCTGAGGCTTTGTATTTGATTTTAAAAACCCACTTACACCCGATGGGTTTTCTATTTTGGGGAACGTCAACAAGGTCCCATGTATTGTTCTGATTTAGGGGAGCCATTTCATCATTCATCGCATTTATCCAATTTGGGTCTAATGATGCTTCCTTATAGGTTCTAGGTTCTAATCCTTTGTTTAAGTTTGATGTAAAACATAGGTTTTCACTATCTAAGTTTGTGCAATTTACAACCTTTTCTAATCCATATTTTACTTTACCCTCAATAATAAAGTCATTAAGTCTTCGAGGAGGATGTGAAGTTCTAGTGGATCTCCGTAGATTAGTATTAGCAGGTTGAGATGAAGTCCCCTCAGAAGGTATATTAGCCTCATTTATTTCATTCACACGATCAGCCCCGCCGATGCCTTCACCCAAGCCGAGAGGCTGCTGTGAAACAGCCTCCTTCTCAGCTTGAGGACTGCAAACAGGCTGCTGAGGAGGAATAGAAGCATCAATTTGCACCCTCTCATCATCATCGGGGAGTAAATCATGTGTATCACTTAAGGCATCAGTTGGGTTGTTTGTGTAAAAGAGGTCAAAAAAGTTTAGCGAGTTAGTGATGTCATCTTTGTTTAAAAACTCATTTAACAAGGGCCCGTCTTTATAGGGAAAGACGGACTCGTAAAATTTAACGTCACGGGAGAAAATAAAAGTTTTGTTATCGAGACTCCACAATTTGTAACCTTTTTTGATGTGAATAATGCATGAAAATACATATTTCAGCATTACTTTCAAACTTATGTGACTTATTTAAAATAGTACTAAAACACAAACATCCAAAAGTCCTTAAATGTGTAAGAGAGGGTGAAAATCCAAATAACAATTCATACGGAGATTCTCCACTTAGAACAGAGGAGGGTTTTCTGTTGATCAAATATGCGGCAGTTAGAATGCATTCAGGCCAAAAAATAAAGGGAATACCACTTTGAAATAGGAGTGCACGAGCAACATTTAACATGTGTCGATGTTTCCTCTCGGCAATGCCGTTTTGTTGAGGAGTGTGAGGGCAGGAGGTTTGGTGTATTATTCCATTTTGCCTATTAAAATCAGAGAAAGTTTTATTTATAAATTCAGTCCCGTTATCACTTCTGAAAGTTTTAACAGATTTATCAAACTGATTTTTTAATAATTTTGTAAAATTTTCAATGTTAGAAAACACTTCATCTTTGCTGTGCATTAAGAAAACCCAAACTGCCCTTGTATAGTCATCGACAATCGTAAGAAATTATTTATATCCCTCCCTACTTTGTATGCGGTAAGGACCCCACACGTCCAGGTGAACAAGGTCACCAATGAATCGAGATATGTGATCACTAAGAGGAAAGGGTTCCCTATGTTGCTTGGCTCTATGGCACACCTCGCAAGGAGAAGAAGAATTAGGCATCTTGATTTTAATAGATTCTCCTAAGACCTTCAAACTTGATCAGAGGGATGACCAAGTCTTGAGTGCAACATGTTTATGGATTCATGACTGGTTAAACACATTTTAATGGATTTAGGACCTACCCCATAAAAGTAAAGGCCATCAATTTGTTCACCAGTCACCAGGGTTCTCCTTGTGAGTGAATCCTGGATATAGTAATTGTTTTCATTAACGGTAACACAAACATTGTTATCTCTAGCCAGTTTAAGCACGGAGATAAGGTTTACACAGTATTCAGGGATAACAAAAACATTTTTAAGAAGGACTTTTTCGCTTAATTTGATGTTTCCTATTTTTGTAACAGTTGCACATGTTCCGTTAGGATGTTTCACAGTAATGTTAAATTCAGAGACATTGATTTGATCCAGAACATTTTTGTCACTCATTACCATATGTTGATTTGCCCCTGAATCTATGATCCACCCAGTTGTAGAGTTGTTCTTTAAATCAGAAGAGAAGTTAAAAATAGGTTGATTTTGAAAATTTTGAAAATAAGAGCAGAAGTTATTACCACCAATATTAGAGTTTTGAGGGATGTCGTTAGAACTTTCATTTATCAACCCTAGCAATTTTGAAATCTGATCAGTTGTAAGAGCTGTCACAGGGGAAATGGTAGCAGAGTTTGCTGCACTAGACTTGTTAGAACCAGAATTATTTCCCTTCGAACCTTGACCAAAGGTTTGACCTCCCCGTTGTTTATTATTTTGAGGGTAACCAACTAACTCAAAACACCTCTCCATTGTATGACCTATCTTGTTGTAGTGGGTACATTTTAGATTAGGATTAGGTCCTTTACCAGTTCTTTTTCTGTTTTTAGTAAATTGGTTCGTTTTTGAAACAAAACCTACGTTTTGATTGTTTTTAGATGTATTATTAACGTTTCTATGTGATTCCTCTCTTGACACAATTGAGAAAGCAGTTTTTAAGGTTGGTAGAGGTTCTCTGGTCAGCAGGTTAGTTCTCACGGTTGATAAACATCATCAAGACCCATGAGAAATTGGAAAAGCTTCATCATATGATTAAATTCATTAAACTCCTTTGAGGCCTTACATGTACATGAAGGAAGCTGTAACATGTTGTCAAATTGTTTCCACATTGAGTTAAGTTTGTGATAGTATTCAGAAATAGACTTCCATTTTGAGAAAATGAGTTTATCTTTTGATATAGACTAAATATAACAGCCCCATCAATTTTATCATACGTTTCCTTCAGTTCTGTCCAGACCTCAGAGGCAAGTTTAGAAAACACTTGTCCCACATATAGTTCTTCAGATACAGAGTTTAAAATCCAAGTAAGAACAACCGAGTTGCATCTCTCCCATTGACTAGCCAGTACCTCATCAGTGGTTGATTTTATACATGTACCATCTATAAAACCAGTTTTGTTTTTTACTTGTAGGGCTAGTTTCATTGAACTAGCCCAAATAGTGTAATTATCAGTTCCTTTTAACTTGATAGTGGTAATTGTTAAAGCACTGGTGTCACTGGGATGGAGATACAACGGGTCTCTAGCCTCAATCTTACTGACAAGAGTCATATCAGGGTTTACCATAGTCATAGTATCACAAACAAGAATGGAGACACAAGCACACGCACAAAAAACAGCAAGGATCAGAGCCAGGTTTTCATACCAATCTAGTTGGCAGATCAAGGGTTAATCCAGGCTGTTATGATGCAACACGCAAAGAAAATCACACAAGTGATGCACAATAAATTCAGAGAACACAGATATTAGATATAAGACACTTCCTGTGAAGAAAAATAACCAGATTCGGTACTCCTAACCCGGCCAATAGTGCCTAAACAAGGAAAGTAAAAGACAAATAGGAGAGTTAGAAAGATCTCACAGTAGGTTCCCTGTACAGGGTATTCCAAAGCAGGATTAATCACTGTAACCTTCACTTAGGGTTACAACAATTAATCAGAATAATCTCCAGAGATTTGTACCCAGAATATGTGAACGAAAAGTGGAGTTTCTAGACTCCGTTCTTCTTCTATTGCAGATGCAAACAAGAGTTTTGAGACGGGTATTCGATGAACCCCCAATAATCACCCGCCAGAAAGGGTTTTGAGAAGAAACCCTCCGAAAACAGATCTGCCCGTCCAAGAACTAGCAGCTTCGGTTCGTCTTAAAAAAACAGCGACCTAGGGTTTTGATGTTTGAAACCCTAGATTCGAAACCAGTGTCGGTTAGCAACGCAGCGAAAAGAAGGATGAGATGTTTCAATCGACCAGAGCCTTCGGCTCTGATACCATGTCACAAATCCAAAAGAGTTATTGATTTAACAAAGTATAACAATCAGATTACAACCAAAAGAAACTAATCACAAATCATTGTTGTAATGATATGTGACCAGACTAAGAACGAAGCAATAACAACAGCTGTGAAGAATCAACTTTTGTTGAAACCCTAAGAGACGAAGAAGCAAGCTTAGAGAGCGTATGAGACTGATTGTGTTGTGTGTTCTGTATATTGTGAGAATACACCACAGTGATATATAACCAGAGCAAAGGAGGCGGAACAACACCAAACCCTAAACGCAGCCCATTCAGAGTCCTTTATTAGCCCATTAGCAGATTCTATTATCAGCCCATATGCAACCAAATCAGCCTACGAACTCATCAGCAAATATATGCAAAAAAAAAACAGGATGAATTAATAACAATAATAACAAACTTATAGGATGAGTTTTATATATGTTTGGATATAGAATTATAATAATTTGTAATTTTAACATAAACCACCTCTGACCCCAAAGGGGTGGTCTGTAGCCACCGTGGGGCTTTTTTGAGCACGATCAGCACGATTCAAGGTTGGGAAATGGGTACCGAGGCAGTGTACCTGTGGTCACTGCCGATGTTTCACTCTAATGTTTGGACCTTTCCATGGGCGTGGCCGCTAGAGGCGGCACAAACGTGTGCATACGCAACACCACAGCGTATGAAATGTACAAAAGTATTTCAAAGCACAATGTGACTCACATGTGTTGTGCTCCTGTTGTCTTTAACATCCTTTTAGAGGCCAAACCCCACGAGCATTGTGAAATAACCTCTAAGGTCAACATACTCACAGGGGGTGCGCCGCCACCCGCTCCCGTCATGGAGAAAATGGAATCCATTGGGTTCAACATAACACAAGTATATGGCCTCATTGAGATAGGACCTTCACTTATATGCCAGTGGCAATCTAAATGGAATCAACTAACTAAAGATCATCAAGCTCGATTGAAGGCTCGTCAGGGTGTAAGCATACTCGCAATCGCTGATGTGGATATTATTGACAAGAAGACCATGAAGGGTGTACCACGTGATGGTAAGACGATGGGGGAGATTGTACTCTGGGGAAGTAGCATCATGAAAGGGTACTTAAAAGATGACAAGGAGACCGCGAAGGCTTTTCAAAATGGATGGTTCTTAACGGGTGATGTGGGAGTGATCCATCCTGATGAATACATCGAAATCAAGGACCGATCAAAAGATTTGATCATATCGGGAGGTGAAAACATTAGTAGTGTTGAACTAGAGTCGGTTTTGTTTAAACACAACGCGGTACTTGAAGTCACGGTGGTGGCCATGCCTCATCCGCGGTGGGGAGAGAGCCCGTGTGCATTCGTTGTGCTAAGAGAGACAAGTGACGCGACTGAAACAGAAATCTTAGAGTATTGTCAAGAAAATATGCCAAAATTTATGGTTCCGAAGAAGGTGGTGTTTTTGAAAGAACTACCTAAAACCGGAACTGGCAAAGTTCAAAAACACGTGCTTAGACAAGTTGCAAAATCCATACAAATATATAAGAACACGTCTAAAAATGACATAAGTTCGTAAATACAAACTTATAGTCATCAAACAACGTGTACCTCATATGTAACATGCATCTCAAAATCGGGTACGTTAGCCATCATAGTACATTGTTGCTCTCTTTTACTCTCCAGTTTATAAATATAATTTGTAGGTTGCATTTTAAAATATTGATTCTCTATAGAAATCATGATAATAGTGGCTTTGCCCCAATACGTTGAACGTACATGTTTACACATGTATAACTTCATATTTCTTAAAAGGAATGTGTATCTGCGTTTATATATGATGTATATTAACAACCAACGCAGATCTCCTAGTCAACTGCCCAGATATCCTTAGCCAACGTACCACTGATACTAATAGTTTTTACTTAATATATCTTTAATATATGTTAGTAATTTTAGTGTTCACTAATACTAATAGTTTTTACTTAATATATGTTGGTAATTTCAGTGTTAGCAACACATATTTTAGGGTATTTTAATCTATTAACTTGTTAATCAAGAAAATAATATTAGAAATTAAACGAGTTATGTCGTGGGAGTGTGGACTTACTTTAATTCTAAATGATTTTTGGATTTAATTATATAATTAAGTTTAATTATATTAGTTTGGCTTATTTGATTAGTTGTTGGTTTAATTGAAATCTATTGGATTCACATACATAATTAGTTTGGGCCAGTTAGCCCACATATTAACTGATGGGTGGAATTTTGGTTATAAAAGAAATAATAAATTATACGGATCGTCTCTCTATTTTTTTTATATTTCACATTTTGTTCTTGTTAATAGAAAATTACAGAGTTAGTTCTAAGTTTTCAAAAAAGGTAAAACGTTTAGTCACTGGATCAAAAGGCTGTTAATTTATTATATTAAAATTCAATAAAATGATGATTTTACCCCACCCTTCCCCGTCTTCGGAGTTCACCGCCACCACTGTCGGCCAACTTGCCACAAAGGTATCAGATATTTAATTAACTTTTAAAAACGTCTTATACAAACACACACACACAAACAGAAACACACACACACAAACAGAAACACACACGCACGCACGCACGCACTCAAGCACGCACGCACGCCCGCCCGCTTGCCCGTATGCGCGCCGCCCGCCTCCCGCCCCACACACCCCCACACCCACACACACCCACCCCACACACACCCACCCCCACACACACACCCACACACCCACACACACACCCACACATACCCCCACACACATACACACACAGACACACACAGACATGCACCCAGACCCACACCCGCACCCGCACCCGCACCCGCACCCGCACCCGCACCCCCACCCGCACCCGCACCCGCACCCGCACCCGCACCCGCACCCGCACCCGCACCCGCACCCGCACCCGCACCCGCACCCGCACCCGCACCCGCACCCCACCCGCACCCGCACCCGCACCCGCACCCGCACCCGCCCCGCACCCCCCCCCCGCCCCCGCCCCCCGCACCCCCCCCCGCACCCGCACCCCCGCACCCGCACCCCCGCACCCGCACACCCGCACCCGCACACCCGCACCCTCGCACCCCCCAACCCACCCAACCACACACCCACACCCACACCCACACCCCCCACACACAAACTCACACACACACATTGAAAGTAAGGTTGTCACAGGGAACTACATATTAAAAGTAACATGGAATTAAATATTAAAAGTAACCAGTACTACTTACTCAAGTTCGGAGGGAGAAAACTATGATGATTTTGACGATGAAGATGATTATTCACCAGATTTGTGTGATAACATGGAATAAAGGTATGATTTTAAAGAATTTTACATATATGTATTTTAAATTTTTTGTTTAGTTAATTATCACAAATTTTAGGTTTAACTGCATTGGTAGTATTAGTTAACTGCATTGTATACGTAATTAGTAAAATATGTTTACATATAGGTAAATTAATGTATTTTAGATGTAGTTATTAAAATGTCGAAATATAGATAAATTTAATGTATTTAGACCTATGTAATGGATATTGTGATTGAATAACAGTTGTCTCGACCCTAAGACGGATCAAAGAAGAGCGGGAAACCTATCGTTGCTTTTTGGAATTCGACATCAAGATGTGTACGAACTTGTATGTATGCGTACTGATTAATAATAATTTTACTTATGTGTAAAGATAATATGTGTATTTTATTATTTATAAAATATTTTTTACATATATGTAATTTTAATGTATGTTGTCTTATGTATTGTAAATGAAAAAGTAATAATATTTTTACTTGTACATAATTCTAGAGTAATTTCAAAGATGAAGACCGGATTTGACTCGATGATGGTGTCAAAACTCCATATTTCATGTAGGAGTTGACGCTGGTAATATACACATCATCTTTACATATATGTAAAAAGTTCTAAACTCAACATTGTTAAATAGATTTGCACATATGTATATTGTTCAATATTGTAAATATCTAAATTGTATATCATATCTACATAAAATAAAATGTTATAGAGAAATGTTAAATAAATATATGATTGTGTTTTGATCATGATTTCATATCTTATATAGAGTACAATATAAAAGTGAAGACTATTTTTAAGAGGACGATGACGGAGAAAAAGAGGTCCAATAAATTTATTCACGATGTTTACAAAAAAAATATCTGGGAATAATAAAGTGAAGAAAATGTTGAAGAATAAGAGTGTTTTGAAAAGAAATTGACATGCTAAATTCTTCAGTCCAAAAAGAATCAACGGTTGTCAACATACTAATATGAAACGAGAAGATGCAAGAAATTCATGAGTTATAGATCTAGGGGGAGATGGAAGGAAGCTAGATAAATTTAAACACTTATTATAATATTTTGGGTGTATGACTTGATTAGTCATTATAGGTCTGTTTAGAATGTAAGATATTGGATGTCGATAGTTTTGTTTCAAGGTGATTTACATATATGCAAGTCACTAGACATTAAAATTTTTGTTGCAAAGTGATTTATATATATGTAAATTAGTTGATATTGAAAGTTTGATTAATAGGTTACATGTTTTTTTATCATGTAAGTTAGTGTTCGTCATATTTTAGTGAATATCGGTAAGTTTGTTAGTTGGTAATTTTTATTTTGTAATAAATTGTTTAGTTACTTTTTAATATACAGATTGTACAATTGACCACCATTTGAGAAATTCTATTACAGTTTACTTATGGTCATGAATGTTACAACATTTCTAGTTTAGCAAATTTACCACTATATGAAAAATTGTATTACAGTTTAGTTATGGTCATCAATGTTACAACAAGCATATTTCTGGTTTGACCTAATTTACTTTTAGTTCATTTACTTTTAGTTCACAAATGACCCCTCACTTGCATAGTATCTTCCTGTTATTCCCCATTTTTTTATCAATTGTTTCATTATCATTTACAATCGTTTGCATTTCATTAGTTGAAAAATGCACAAGTTGAAACCATTTTCATTTTATTCCCATTAGGGAATTTCATGTGGTACACTGAAATCTTACTTCTAATGTATAGTTGTTTAGTAGGTATAAATCTATTGCTAACATATTTTAATTAAAGAAAAAATTTGTAGTTGTCACTTTGAACTTATAACATAGTAACTTGCACTTTACCTTTTGTGACCAATTATCATTCTATCTAGACTCAACTTATGGTACTGCTACTAAATGTTCCTCACGAAAAGCAAATATCAGTTTCTAAATATCCATCTCGTAGAAACATGCATCATAATTAAATTCTATAAATTTATTAGCCTTCAAATATAATAACCATCATTAATGTTATTTAACCATATTAACCAACAATATTTGTTAATTTGTAAGTAAATTGATCATTCCTAAGTAGACTACGTCCAATGCTTGAGACGTATGGTTGATAATTTTTAAGTGATTTGATAAATATAGATAACACAAAGTTGAGGGATCAAATCACATAAATCAAAGATGAACTATACCAAAATGACAAAGTCGTTTACTTAAACCTAATTATGGATATTTATGGTCTATTGGTATATGAAGTAGGCTGTCAAGGAACAAAGAAATCATACAAAAGCTTAAAAAAATAGAAGTAAAGAGTGCACCATTTTGACTAAATAGGCAACAGATTATGAAAGTAGCATAATTGAGTTACAATAATGTTTAAAAAAGTGACCAAATTAACAAAGTTAACCCTCATAAAAATCTAGGTAATTTACCTAATATGAGTTACATCTTACCAATTGAAAACAAACACAAACACAATTGACTATATGAGTTACATCTTACCACGTTCCTAGAAAGATATTAACGTTACAAATTTTGACTAAATACATGAGCTTTTGTACCGATAAACTTTCAGGACAAAATCATGCAAAAACAAACACAATTGAAAACCATTAACGTTACAAATTGACTATATGAGTTACATCTTACCACGTTCCTAGAAAGATATTAAAAGCATCTTAATCAAACGAAATGAAAATCCTTGTTTCTCGATTGATATGATCTTCAATTAAAAAGTCTTCAATTTTCTTTAGAAGATGATAGTCCGCAACCGATT
This sequence comes from Flaveria linearis, assembly GCA_024085815.1. Lineage (NCBI taxonomy): Eukaryota > Viridiplantae > Streptophyta > Magnoliopsida > Asterales > Asteraceae > Flaveria > Flaveria linearis. The sequence continues at coordinate 20,894,144 of CM044015.1, read as the reverse complement.
TCAATCGCTTTTTTATAGAAGGTGAGAATTTGATGGGATCATAATCTGGTCAAACAATTTTGGTTTGAAGGTGATGATCGATGAAGATGAAGACCGGATTCTTTGAGTTTGAAATCGAATTTGGTTTGAAATGATGATATGATGAAAATGAATATCAAGTTGTTTAAGATTGTAATCTGGTCAATATTCATTTAAAAGTTACCTTAATTAAATGAGTGAAAAGGGGGAAACAACCAATAAATAAACATAAATTACCTTAATACCCTTTAAGTATAAATTAAATCAAAAATAAAATCTATATCAATCAATGTCTAGAATGAGTTATCGCGATCTTTAGAAAGCCTGAAAAGATCATGACCCTATATATATGTATATATATATATATATATGTATTTAGGGTAAGGATTTTTACAGAACCACAATTAAATCCAAAACCAAAAGAACCATTTCTAGCCCTTGATTTTGAGGATTAAAGGTGGATATGTTAAAAGGTAGAAATAAAAATTTAAATGAACAAATAAAGGTTTAAACTTAAAAAAGGGTGTTTTGGTAAAATCCATATATCAAAAATATGGAAATTGCATTATTTACAAATAAAATCCTCAAATCATAGGGGAATCTGTTTCAATTCAATAGAATACGATCAAAATATAATCTTGGAGAAGGAGGTCTCTTTATCGATGCAGAAAGTTGAGAAGGCTTGATTGTGGTTTAGTTCGATTTTGCTTCTAAAGAAGAGGGGTGAGTAATGTTGTTTTAATTTGAGGTTTAAGGGTTTACGTAGTTGTAACCCTGATCATGCTTCTGAAGAACAGGGGTAAGTAAAATCGTATTTAGTGATGCAAGGTTAATAATAGTACAATATTTAGGGTTTGATTTTGATTAATGGCGTTAATCTGTGCAAATATAGATGGGATTGGAATGGTTGTGATTAATGAAAAAAATATCATATGGTTTGAATATCCATGTAAATCTGCATAAGTTTGGGTGTGTGTTTAGGAATACATATGTGTAAAGTAGTCTTTTGGTATTTAATTGTGTATATATGTTTTAAATGTGTACAATTTTGGTAGCTTATTCAGAATAGGCGACATTGGTATATGGACTTTATGTACATGTAAACCTGAAAATGTTTGTATACGTGTTTGTAAATACAGTTGTGTAAATTAATGACTACCGTAAATATACATTCGATAACTTTTTGTATCAAAGTGTACAATTGATCATGTATAGTAATTTTCTGGTAATTGTAGTTGAATAACATATGGAATATGGCATGATTTCATCTGCAAAAAAATGATATGTAATTAATTCGGACAGTGTACTAATTTGAAAATTTGTTGCACGTGAGAAAATAAGGTTTCATTGATGTCAAGTACGTGAAATGTTTTTGTAGTTTACATGATAAATGTAGTAGTAGTTGTGAATCCAAGGATCGTCCATAGAAATATCAGCTTAGTTATAAACAAAACAATGATCGCGGAATTATCATCGTTTTATTGTTTAATTAATTGAATAAATATGAATTGTGACATCCCTAAATTTCAGGTTAGACAATAGTTAAGGTTACCACTTAATATATATATTATAGTTACCTTACATATATACATGGGTAAATTATATGTATGTATGCTATGCATATGTGTATTATTTATGTGTGCATGTGTAACACCCGAAAATCCAGTTTGGGGTGTCATACGACTGGAGTCC
>CM044015.1:19291917-19564834 GCA_024085815.1 Flaveria linearis | reverse complement strand
CGATCTTGGCTCATTGGTTCTTTTGGTCCAACAAACTCCCCTGAACCAATCCAGCCAAACCTCTAATATTTGTATCGGGGGCTGCATTAGTAGCAGTGCATTAGATCTAATGTAACCTTTTCATGGCCTATTGCAACTATTTATCAAAGTGTTGCACTTTCTATTTAATGAAACTTTTTTGGATGCAACCTTTTTACATTGTAATGCAACTTTTTTTTTATTTTAAAATGGAACTGTTTTACTTTCAAATGTAACATTTAAAATGTGTTAGTTACAAGAATGCAACTTTTTCTAAACATAATGCAACCATTATTATATTTCTAATAAAAAAGCAACTATTTTTCACAACAATGTATATTTTTTACACTCAATTGCAACCTTGTAGAATAAATTCAATTATTATTATTAATATAAATTCATTCCCAATTACGACAAAAAATAATACGAAAGATGTCCTTGATCGCAATAGGATATTTAACATACTTGTCCAAACTCAAATAACAATATAGTCACACGTACAAATTGTCAATTACAATGATAAAAAGAGTAAGGAAACATTCTACTCATCTCATTCTCTAGTTGTTGGTTGTTCCATAATCTTTTGCATCATAGATTTCAAGTTTTTCCTCGCTGGCTGTTAATATTTTTTTGCATAGCTTCGAGCTCGGCCTTTTTCTTCTCATGATCATCCTCATTTCTTTAACGCATTTCTAGCATTGGTTTTTTTTTCAACTTCAACGTTTGCTTTGAATGATTCCACAAGCCCTTTCGGAACATGTCTGATGAGCAAGCACCGTCTAACTTTTTATCAAAGTATTTGTAATGCCTCTACCATAAAGCCAACGATATCCATATTCGTTCTCTTTGTTCATTACAGTCAAAAAGGATCTACCATAGCAGCGTCATCCTCTACCTAGATTTATAGTTCTTCATTGTTCCTACAATAATATGTTCGAGAGAAATATTAAAAATATTATCAACCCGACCGATTACATACAAATGTTTTAGCAAATTATCACCATAAATTAGTTCACAGAATATAAAACTGATTTGGGAACATGAAAAATGGTTCGAGTTCAAACATGAATAAGTTTTAGCACATCGCCATGTTTCCATATACTCTCCATTTGAAAAGTAATAATTATCAAGTGACCCGTTTACCAAAATCATTTTTGAAATGTAATAAAAAGAACCATGATCCACCATAAAAAGTATCAAATCTCTCCAAACTGACCTTAAAAACTGTCAAAGTTACCCTTTACCCATTCTAATTACCAACATGTGTCAACCAACAAGATTACTTAACGATTACTAAAAGGAAAAATATAGAATGAACTTACAATTTTACGTGTTGTGTCATCATATGTATCAACATATACACGTTCTTTCTTCCTTTTACGTGTACATTCAAACAATTGGGTAAAGTAGGTACTTCTTGATTTGGGTCATCGTTTTTCTGTATTCATAATAACATAAACATCAATAAAATTAACATATTAAATAACAAATCACGAGCAAAACCAAACATTTTACCATTTCCTCACGAATTCTAGCAAAACTCTTTGGCCCGGCTGTATGCATATTTTTCTGAGACATGCGTGATTCCTAGCTTGTAACAACGTTCTATACACACATTAATATATACAACTTAGTTATAGACAACTCTAAACAGGAAATACTATTAATGGAGTAAACGTCAAGAAAAATACCGTCACATCTTTATTGTTCCATAAACGCAACAATTGTGAGAAATCATTCTGGAATGCTTTTTGGCTGGTTCTTCCATCTTGTTTTGTTGTCCTTAAATTGATAGAATTGTTTTTTTCTTAAACCGACATTTGTGTACCTTATAGGATTCTCTGTGACAACCCTTAAACTTTTATTATAGTATACGTACACATCACGATAACATCATGTTTAGTACGTATATATTTATGAATGACGTATGCATGTTTGCACGCATGCATATTATTAGAAATTCATGTATGCATATATAATTATATACCCGAAATTCACACATACATGTAATATATATCAAATTTTACATATGCATACTGCATACCTATATGTACATGGAAAAAATTCCTTTGTATGCTTGTATATATGTACGATTAGTATGTATATATATACGTTTACTTAATTGTACGTATTATATTATAAATACATATTATGTGTATACACATTAAGAACATCAAGGATATATGTTTTGTATGTATGTATACGTATAATCTACTTATATAAAGCAACTTATGCATATATCTAGGAATACATCTATATACATAACCAAACTTAAAATCTCAAACCCTAACTAAAAACCTAAACCTAAACCTAAAACTAACATCTCAAACCACCCTCCCAAGCACCCACGTCGATCCAACAACCCAAACCCTCGGTTTCATAGCTACCTTACCACCCGAAACCATCACCATACCACCCAAAACCGTCACCATCCTTCCACCTCGAGTTCACACCATCAAAACCGCCACCATACCATCCTAAATTGCCACCACACTACCTAGAAACTTCACATTCAAGTCAACCTCTAGTGCCACCTCTTTCTCTCTAAACCGCCACCTAGACTCCTATCTTGACTAAACAACCTCACATTCACACCATAAACATTCCTTAGGTTGCCACCTATCACCATGAACATCCTTGCTTGCCACCTAATGCATCTAGGCTAACTTACTCACCCAAGCTACTAGGTGACTCACCAAAACATAATGATGATGTTGATGAGGGCGGTCGACTAAGATCCATATACACCCTCCATCCGATGCTCATACTACATACCCTCACCTCACCATTTCCTCTTGCCCCTCGAAACCCGATCACCATCATCTTCAACACACACCATCGACCACCTCCTTGCTCTCTCTTCCTCGGTTACAACCCCTAGCACCACCACCATTCTGTTCCATACTCATCTCTCGATTTTCATTTCACCAACCACACCACCATCGCCAACCAACAATACCAACAACAACCCACCACAACCAACAACCAAACTACAACCAACACACCACCATCACCAACCGTAATCACCATCACTCTCATAGCCTTTCTCTCGTCTCAAGGTAGCCAAAAACCCCCTCACAAGATTTAGTTACTTATCTTTATTATTTTGATTACATATGTGTTACAAAACAATATATTGTTAGGAATCAAGCGGCGCTGCGGAACGGAACCAACACACGAAAAACGATTATCACGCAGAAACAGAACAATAAACGACACAAGGATTTAACGTGGTTCGGTCGGTGTGACCTACGTCCACGGGCTGCAACTAGGAGGTTTTCTTTATTTGCTCAGTACAAAAGATTACAATACATGATATGGGTATATATAGAGACTAATTAGGGTTAACTATTTAATTAACAAGAAAACTAAACATGGGCCCAAGCCCAATGCCTTCACAAACCCAACAATCTCCCACTTGAAGGCTTTGCGATAAATTCTAGCCCGCCATTCAAGTTCAAAGCAACCCAGTCGTCCAGTAACTTCAGTAATCTTAAACAAGTCTTTCAAGCCTCAAGTTCCCTGAGAACAAGCTAAGACTTTATCACATCTCCTAGTTGCAGCGACCCTCATCATCAAGTACAAGAAGGGTCAGTTGAAGCCCCCCGAGCTCCAACTCAGTCTTGCTAGTGCTGCCAATGACTCATCCTCCATCTTAACCGGTTTGGACATTCCACCGGATTCAAAGACACACCGAGGATCACCATCACTCTCCAAATTCAGCAAACAATAACCCGGAGAGAATTTTTCAGTCGCAGTCTTTAAAACCCAACGGTCTTTGTAACTGTACCCGAAACACGTCTCGTGCTCCCACTATCACCGAATCCCTGAATGGTTTAGACTTCTGAACTCGTTCACCTAACATCCCTGCTTCAGACTTCATGTTTGCAAAATGAACTCTCTTAGCACCAGATTTAGTGAACCAGATTTTGTTGTGCTTAACCAGGACGGTCATACATCCCTCAGCAGGTACCTCAATCATATACAATGACCACCACGCTTCATACCACGAGCAATAACCAGATTACCATTGATCACCCTCCATTTACCACTACCAAACTTTACTTCCAGTCCTTGTTCATCCGGCTGACCAACTGAAATCAGTTTCTTCTTCAGCCCCGGAATCACCCTGACATCTTTAGGTTCCATGTAGTACCCAATGAAGTAACCAGATCAATATCACCCATTCCCGTTACCTTAAGTATCTCGTTATTGGCTAATCGTACCTTTCGAAAATCAGCATATTTAGATTCACCATCGTTTCCCGTTGTCCATGGCGTGAAACGAAGCCCCTGAATCCATGACCCAAGAGTCCACACTGTTTTCCACACTGAGTATCAATGCATCATCATCAGAAACATCCCCAGCAGCAGTGTTCAATTCTTTCTTACTCGGACATTGACTCTTAACATGTCCCACCTCATTATAGCTCCAACACTTCACATTCTTCCTAGGTTTAGATGAACTTCTTCCCGACTCCCACTATTCCTGTTATTACCCCGACCCCTGCCAACATTTAGTAGTTCACTATTAGATGACTCACCCGAGTTCCTTCGTCTGACTTCTTCATCCATAACTAGATCTCGAATACCATTAAGAGTGAAACCTTTAGTCCCCACAGAACTTGAAATTGCAATCACAGTTCCAGACCAACTATCAGGCAGAGACGACAACAGTGGTAGAGCCTGAACTTCATCATCAAACTTAATTCCAACAGATACAAGTCTTGTTAAGATTGAATTTAGATTGTTAATGTGAGCAATCACTGAGCTTCCTTCTTTCATCCTGTGTTCACCAGCTCCCGAATTAAGAACACCTTATTCGCTGCAGACAGTTTTTCATACATATTTGACAAAGCAGTCATCATACCACGAGCCGTGGTTTCCTTAATGACATTAAAAGCAACATTCTTCGTCAAAGCCAATGTAATAACCGCACGAGCCTTCTTGTCTTTGATTCCCAATCAGCTTGTTCTATTTTCGCAGGTTTTTCTTCCAGTACCATATCCAAATCCTTTTGACACAGTAATGCCTCTATTTGCATTTCCACCAACCAAAATCAGTGCCATTGAACTTTTCGATCACAGTCTTCCCGTCTTCAGCCATAGTAGCAAACTGGAGACAAAACAAACGAGACAAGCACGCTAAACAGTTGATAACCAGTCAACAAAGGATAGACACACCAGATCCGGTTACTTCCAACCAAAACCCTAGAACCCGAAACACCCGACCCGGCGCTTCACCTGCAAAACCTGAGCGAAACCAGCAACTCCAAGAGATCCCAGCCGGAACTCTAATCGCAAAAATCACTCAAAAACAGCCCCTAAAACAACAGTAGCAAACAGAACCGAACAACAGCGGAAAAAAACAGAAAAAAATTCTGCCAGTACTGTTCACGGGGGGGGGGGGGCGGAAAATATTGTTCAAGCCGGAAAACACTGTTCACGACGGAAAACATTGTTTCACGCGGAAAATACTGTTCACCCGGGAAACACTGTTCACCCGCCGGGAAACACTGTTCACGCCGGAAACACTGTTCACGCCGGAAAACACTGTTTCACGCCGGAAAACACTGTTCACGCCGGAAACACTGTTCAAGCCGAAAACACTGTTCACGCTCTGTATTGTGGTGGCGTCTGCGGAGGAACCCTAGGTGGTGGCGGCAGCAGAAACCCTAGATGCTTCAAATAAGATCTCCGAGATAATTAACCAACAATCTGCGATCGTTTCTTCAGTGCCTTCCGTGTGTACAACGAGCCAATGCTCTGATACCACTTGTTAGGAATCAAGCGGCGTAGCGGAACCAACACACGAACACGCACAAACGATTATCACGCCGTACACAGAACAATAAAACGACACAAGGATTTAACGTGGTTCGGTCGGTGTGACCTACGTCCACGGGCTGCAACTAGAGTTTTCTTTATTTGCTCAGTACAAAAGATTACAATACATGACATGGGTATATATATAGAGACTAATTAGGGTTAACTATTAATTAACAAGAAAACTAATCATTGGCCCAAGCCCAAAGCCTTCACAAACCCAACATATATATTGTTAGTTTTGGTATATCAAACACCAAAACCAACTTTGAAAGCATTTTTAAGTTCCTTAATCGTAAGTAATGAGTTACAAAAATACAAAAAACTTGTGGTAAAGGAAATATTTTGATTTACAAAGATTAAATCTTGAAATTATTAAGAAAAATCTAGTAAAATATTAAACAAATGCAATTATGTGAATAAACATTAAAAAATCTTTATTTATTACTGAAATATTATTCTGGAAATTTTGACAAATTATGATAAGTAAAACAATTTATACAATTATTTTAAATAATGAAAAATAGAGAAAATATCAAAATATAAATAAATTTGGGAAAATTCTTATAAATTCACAGAATGATCTCTTTGGAATATAAAAGTCTCTGGAATTATTTCAGAATTTATTTCCTTATTTAATTAAGATACAAATTTTATGTATTCTTTAGCAGAAAAATCAGAATAAATAATTAAAGTACATAATAAATTCTGAGAAAATCATGGATATAATATTAAATCTACATCTACAGAATGTGTAAATTTTATAATTTTTGAAGTTACATAACTATTTTGCTAAATATTAAGATTATTGTAAAATTTACAGAATCTGATTGATACGAGTTAGACATTGATATATTTATACTAGTAAGGAACCCGCGCGATGCGGCGGCAACGACATCGACATATTTCACAATGCGATATTTGTTTTCTAAATACATGCGTGGTTTCTATTGTATAGTCTATTTATGTCATGAGCATCACAAAACTCAATTAAATAATAGCACACAAATAAGAAAATGTTGTTCATAAACATAGTATGTTAAAACTAAATATTTGAGCACACGAATAAGAGAATACAAGTCATAAACCTAGTACGTTAAAAATAAATATCTACAAGTCAACTACTTGGATTTGATGAGATCATTTTTTGTCATAAGCTTTACAAATCTCAATGACCTCATCAATATGCTTCGACCACCATTCTTCATCGGTGTCCAAACTTGAAGATTTTGTGTCACTTCTTTTTTAAGCTACTAATTCTTGATTAGGACTTTCTTGCATTTTCTCTTTTTTGACTGAAACAGGCATTGAAAAATAAGTTGATTATTGGGGAAAACAGAGGATTGTGGTTTGGATTCAAGTGTTTCTCATATAAAAAACAGGTATATGACATAATAATATTAGCCGATTATTACATCTAAACATTAATTCTTTGAATCACTTTAATTATAATTATAAGGAAGCCCACTTAAGTTCAGCCCATTAAGTTTTCGAAGAAATTATGATATAGACTCTTATAGTCCAAGCTTAGCTAATGGGCCGTCTTATGTTATATTTTTGTTTTAAAATGTTATATTAATACTCTCGGAGTCTCTTCGACCCGTGAATATATAGTAGTAAAAAATAAATGAAGTTTTCGAAAAGATACAAATAAAGAGTGTATAGTGTCTTTTATTTGATTGTTATATTTTCATATGACCAGAGTACTCTAATAATAGTATTAAATCAAGTTTCTTTTATCACATGTAATAATGTAGAATGTTTTCAAACAATTAATAAAACTTGAACCTAACATATTCAAGTCCATTCGATCCTCTACTTGAATATGTTTAAACTCACACTATATTTGTAATAGACAATCAATAGTACAACTAAACCACAACTTTTATATATACTAAATTAGCAGTAATAGTTTAAAATCTCTCTAAAACCTAATCTAAATCTGACCTATTTCCATTAATATTGAACAAATTTACCATGATTTAAATGTCTCTTCATTCAACCATTTGACTATTTTGGCCCATTTGACCGTTTTTCCTTGGCTAAATCTTTTTATTGATCCATTCACATAAATTGAAAGCATTATATTATTTTAATTGTTTCCGTTTAAGAAGTGAATTAGAAAGCATTATATTGTTTATTTGAATAAACAAAAATTGAAACAGTAATCATAAAAGTTTAAATAAATTACTATTTTAATTACTAACAATCATAAATAAAGTGAAATAGTTGGGGGGAAATGAAGTTTTGGTATCCAAGAATTGTGATTCTAACCTGATGTGGTGTCCCGATGACTACTTCACTCAAAGCCATGTCTTCAGGAAGCTTGTTTGCAGCCTCATTCTCCACATCCACAAGTTTCTGCTACCATAGAAACCACCATTCGATGTAAGTATGTAATATTTCTTCTAACAGATATGTAATAAAATCAAGTTCACATACATTGGCTTGCGAGTCTCCATTAACAATACTTGTCGAAGCTCCAGGCTGGACCTTTGAATCAGCTCCTCCTTCTTTACTAAAATCAGGTTCATCACCAGCCACGGGGGCTCCCCTGATTAACATAGTATACACATGAACTAATGAAATAGCCATAACCCAAAAGATTAATTTATCCCATGGTGTACAATTTGCCTCCAAAGGAGTTTCAAGCACTGACTCTTTCGTATATTAAACAAAACTATCAAAACAGAAGGAATTCCTCTAACAAGAACTATATGTGTTTCAATTGACCACATTTACTTTGAACCCACAACCACTACGTTCGGGAGTACACCATATACCATCAACCTATCCCCTTCAGAACATGTCACTTTCATAAAGGAATCCATAAACTCAAAAGCATTTTACAAAATCAAAAATCTAAACAACATAACACACTCTAAAGAAATACTTAACAAGTTAACAACATAAACATATCTGACTCTACCATTAAAGCATCAAGTTTTCATTTCAATAACAGATCACAAATACCATCCCACTAAATGAAACCTTAGAGCCAACAAGCAGTGTGTGCACAGAGATCACCCCTTCACATAGCCTCAATCACACAATAAAACGTCCAAGATCATACATTTCAAGATCAAATCAAACACCCAACAACTAAAAACAAGTGAGAAGAATCTTAACTCCAAGAAGTTGTAGTAGGTTGAAAAACAACTAAAAAACCGGATGATGTGAGTTTATGTAGGGTTTTGAGGAAGAACGAAATGCAATTTGAATGACCGCCATTTGTGCCTGTAGAGAAGGCCTGAAAAAGAAGACAAAAACCAAACTCTTTTCGTGTTATGTAGGGTTTTGAGGAAGAAAAGTCCTACCTATGACCTTCTCGAAAGGGAGACTACAGCTCCGAAAGCAACTCTGGTTCCAGTATCGCAATAGAGCAAGGTGATGGTGATGGTACCTTGGTCTTCAGCATCGCACATCACCATCGCAATACAGATGGTACTTTTTATCAGGCCCGAGAGATAGTACCTTTTCAGCAAGAGCTTTTGGTACATTTGAAGAGATGGTACTTTTTATCAGCAAGAGCTTTTGGTTCAGCATTATGGTTCCTGCAAGAGCTTTTGGTTCAGCAATAGGGAATGAGTTGTAACTTATGCATCAAGAGATGTACATCTCTTAATTTTAAGAGATTTGTGTGAAATGACATTGTTACCCTTCTCAAATGAATATTATATAGTATAGATGATGTTATATGTTACGTAATAAGCTGTCTGTAAAATTTGAGGATTTTTCAAATACAGAAGCTATTTTTTATCAATTATGGGAATATTTTAAAAATTACAGAAAATATTCTGTTGGGAGTTAGATATTATAAAAATTATGGGATATTACTAACTGTTGAAATAACAGTCTATGAAATTTTGGTGATTTTTAGATAATCGAAGGTAATTTTGGTGATTTATGGGGGACTTTGGACCAATTTTAAGGAATTATGTATAATAACTAATTGTTGGGAATTTTGTGATAAACATTATTTGATTACCTTACAGTAGAACTCTCAAAAGATACTTACATCTGAGGTTCTAAAAATTTTAAAGAAAATATATCTGATACTGTGAACTATTTTATAGGTTCAAGTTTGGAGACACGGTGAGTTTCATAGCCCCATTTTGATCCTTTTAGTATTCATAAAGTTTTTGGGGGAAAAGCATACTAATTGGTTTGATGTACTATTTTTGAAAATATTTTGATACTTACTGTCATTTGTGATACAACCATTAATTCGAATGAGGAACCGTTCGATAATATTATATTTGCACCAACAGGATGAGTGTTGCTGATATTTTCCTGCATCTAACCGAATGAGGGTTGAGATGTAATATTATCTGATTTTGTGAATTATTTCATGACAGTATGATTATGTTGTGAACATGTTTGGTTGTAATTGGTAAATCAACAAGATATTTTGTTTGGATATAAACCTATGTTTCTCACCAACTTTTTGTTGACTGGTTTAAGTATGTTTTTTCAGGAAACGATGTCTAATACCTTTGACTTTAGTTTTGAAGTTCACAACGGTTGGGGAGAAATCATGGATATAATATTAAATCTAAATCTACAGAATGTGTAAATTTCATAATTTGTGAAGTTATATAACTATTTTTGCTAAATATTAAGATTATTGTAAAATTTACAGAATCTCATTTGATACGAGTTAGACCTTGATATATTATATGATGTTATATGTTATGTAATAAGCTGTCTGTAAAATTTTGAGGATTTTTAAAATACAGAAGCTATTTTTTTAATCAATTATGGGAATATATTATAAAAATTACAGAAAATATTCTGTTGGGAGTTAGATATTATAAAAATTATGGGATATTACTAACTGTTGAAATAACAGTCTATGAATTTTTGGTGATTTTTAGATAATCGAAGGTAATTTTGGTGATTTATGGGGGACTTTGGACCAATTTTAAGGAATTATGTATAATCAACTAATTGTTGGGAATTTTGTGATAAACATTATTTGATTACCTTACAATAGAACTCTCAAAAGATACTTACATCTGAGGTTCTAAAATTTTAAAGAAAATATTGTCTGATACTGTTAACTATTTTATAGGTTCAAGTTTGAAGACACGGTGAGTTTCATAGCCTCATTTTGATCCTTTTGGTATTCATAAAGTTTTTGGGGGAAAAATCATACTAATTGGTTTGATGTACTATTTTTGAAAATATTCTGATACTTACTGTCATTTGTGATACAACCATTAATTCGAATGAGGAACCGTCCGATAATATTAGTAGCGCTACTTATGAGAATATTTGCACCAACAGGATGAGTGTTGCTGCTATTTTCCTTCATCTAACCGAATGAGTGTTGAGATGTAATATTATCTGATTTTGTGAATTATTTCATGACTGTATGATTATGTTGTGAACAGGTTTGGTTGTAATTGGTACATGAACAAGATATTTTGTTTGGATATAAACCTATGTTTCTCACCAACTTTTGTTGACTGGTTTAAGTATGCTTTTTCAGGAAACGATGTCTAACACCTTTGACTTTAGTTTTGAAGTTCACAACGGTTAGGGAGAAATCGTTGGAAGGGTTTGTGTGACACTAACAGTCAACAAAGTTGACTATAGTGTGTATGTAGATGCTCACTTCCACCGTATCTGAAGACATGCAGTAGTTTAATCATGTAGTAAAAATATTATATCTAATTTTGGAAACTTATGTATAAGATGTAATCTCGAATATTATGATAAATGCATGTCCTACTTTCTTGTTTTAAGCATGTGCGTTCATTATTTACTCCGCTATAAGCAGGTTGGTATTAGAGCCATTGGTTATAGGAAATTAGATATTTTCAAAATATCTAGACTATAACCATAAGCTCAAATACATGTATATAATTTTATGATTTTATGTGAAATATGTGAATTATGTGAAATTTTGTGATTTTGTGATTAAGATTCTAACAATATTTTAATAGTTATTTGACTAACTATTTTGTGAAATACTGTTAAGAAATCCGTGCAGCTATGAATTCAGATAGTTACCACTACGAGACCGATCCTTCAGAATGTTCGGACCATAGCAACTTTAAGGAAATAACTCCTGAACCAGAATCCCAACAAGCTATGGAAATTCCCCAACTGGAAAAAGAATCAAAATTTTATGTTCGACGTGCATCAGTACACGTGGGAGGATATACAATTAAGACTCCTAGGAAAAAGATACAACGTGGGCACAAGTTTAGAGCTAAGCAAACTGAGGATCTAGAAATACAACCTTCTGATTCCCCCAAAGGTAAAGGTAAGATAACTGAAAAACAGGAGTTGGATCAGGTGAAGACAGCTCGATAAACTCTTAGGAAACTTAAGAAAATACAACTAGGAATCTGGAAAATCCAGAAGGACATCAAAAAGCTCAAGATGCCCAAAAAAAGTAACTTCACAAGGATCTGGAATTGGATTCACAGGAACTAAAAGATTATAGTCTAACTTTCTAGAATAAACGGAATAAGAACTTAACTGATATATGTACTTTTATGTTAAAGTATTTATTTGATATGTGTTAAATGATTTTGTGTTAGAATATATTATTTGTGATAACTAATGTTAAAATTCACTATAGTGAATCATGCCGCCAAAAAGAAACACTCAGCCTGTCCGGAGAACAGCTCGAGTGGGACGACCCAGAACCAGACTTGGGGAAGAAACACCCATAAACACTGATAAAAGTGAAAATGATAGGATTTCTCAGATGATAACCCAGCAAATAGAAGCTACCCTACCTACCTTAATAACCCAACTCCAGCAAAATCTAAATATTGGAACCACCTCACACCTACCAACAAGGCCTGAAAATATTATCCCAGAAGAACGACAGGAAAAGGAGATTCTGAATGGAATCTCAAAGGGATGTTCTTACAAGACCTTCATGTCTTGCAGACCCCGGGAATTTGATGGAAAAGGTGAAGCTGTACAAGCTTTGAGATGGCTAGACGAAATGGAAGGAGTTTTGGAAATCAGTAACTGTGCTGAAAATTTCAAGACGCTATTTGCCTCGCATTCACTAAAGGGAGAAGCACAATCCTGGTGGAAAATGGAGGTACACACTAGGGGTAGAAATGTTATGAATAAGATGAGTTGGGAAGAATTTAGAGATCTAGTGATAGAGAAATACTGCCCATATAATGAAATAGAAAAACTAGAGGCTGAATTCTTAGCACAAGAAATGAAAGAGCTACACACCGGGAATATACTGATAGGTATAATGAACTATCTAGGTTAGTACCACATCTGATAACCTCGAAATCAAAAAGGATAGGAAGGTATATTTGGGGATTAGTACCACAAATAAGAGGGTTAGTAAAATCTGCAAGAACCAAAACCTTCCAAGAAGCAGTAATTCTGTCAGGAAGTCTGACAGATGAGATGATCAGGAATGGATCATTAAGTCACCCACAGGTAGAAGAGAAAAGAAAATGGACTGAAAACCACTCTGGAAGAAGATCTTGAGAAAATTCCCAGAAAAGAGTAACCCGACCTCCACCAAGAAATTTCTTGGGAACAGCTCAGGGGAAGAAAGTGGATAAACAACCACAGTGTAATATCTGCCAAAGGTATCATACAGGAAACTGTGTGACAGTGGTTTGCTACAACTACAAAAAGAAGGGACACATTTCTCGAGACTGCAAAAACCCTACCAACCCTAAAACAGTCTGCTTTCAGTGTGGAAGTGAAAACCATTTTCGTAACGAGTGTCCACAACGAAAGGGCAAGGCTCCAACTAACCAGAACAACCCCCGTGGAAGGGCTTTCGTGATACAAGCTGACGAAGCTCGTTATGAACCAGAAGTAGTCACGGGTACGTTCCTTATCAATAACCAATACTCTAAAGTATTATTTGATACAGGAGCAACTCGTAGTTTTGTTTCACATACTTTTAGACCCTCACTTAGTTTAACATCTGAGAAATTAAGTGGCATCTATGTGATAGAATTTGCTGACCGTAAAATAATTGAAGCTTATGAAATCATTCCTAATTGCATCTTGAATTTAGATGAATATTGTTTTGATATAAATCTGATACCTATTAAGTTAGGAGGATTTGATATTGTCGTAGGAATGGATTGGTTGAGTACAAATCATGCTGAAATCATTTGTGATAAGAAAATGATAAAGATTCCTTTAATTAAGGAAGATAAAACTATCTGCATATATGGTGATAGACCAAATAATATTGTGAAACTGATTTCTTGTGAAAAAGCACAAAATGCCTCAATAAGAAATGTTTAGCTTTCTTGGCTCATGTGATTGATGCAAAGCTTGATAAGGGAAATTTGGAAAGTTTTCCTATTATAAATGAATACTCTGCTGTTTTTCCTGATGAATTACCTGGATTACCACCCCCTCGTCAGGTCGAATTTAAAATAGAATTAATACCAGGAACAACCCCTATTGCCAAAGCACCTTATCGATTAGCACCAACTGAAATGAAAGAACTTATGACTCAATTACAGGAATTATTAGATAAGGGATTTATACGTCCTAGTGTATCACCTTGGGGAGCACCAGTTCTGTTTGTTAAAAAGAAAGATGGAACTTTTAGGATGTGTATCGATTATAGAGAACTCAATAAGGTTACCATCAAGAATAGGTATCCTCTCCCTAGGATTGATGATTTGTTTGACCAATTACAGGGATCCAGTTATTTCTCGAAAATAAATTTAAGATCTGGATATCATCAATTAAGAGTACCGGAAGACGATATTTCTAAGACTGCATTCAGAACTAGGTATGGACATTATGAATTCCTTGTAATGCCATTTGGGTTAACCAATGCTCCAGCAGTGTTTATGGATCTAATGAATAGAGTGTGTAAACCTTACTTAGATAAATTTGTTATAGTCTTCATAGATGACATTTTAATTTATTCTAAGAATAATGAAGACCACGAACAACACCTGAGGTTAACTTTGGAATTACTTCAAAAAGAAAAGTTATATGCAAAATTCTCAAAATGTGAATTTTGGAAAAGAGAAGTACAATTCCTCGGGCACATAGTTAACCAGAATGGAATTCAGGTTGATCCAGCAAAGATCGAGGCAATTAAGAAATGGGAAATTCCAAAAACCCCAACTGAAATACGACAATTCTTAGGTTTAGCAGGATATTACAGAAGATTTATAGAAAACTTCTCAAGAATAGCTCAACCGTTGACAGAATTGACCCAAAAAGATAGAAAATATGTATGGGGAGGAAAACAAAATGAAGCATTGAACTCCTCAAAAGTAAGTTATGTAGTGCACCCGTATTAGCTCTACCAGAAGGAACATATAATTTCATAGTATATTGTGATGCATCTCGACAAGGTTTTGGATGTGTCTTAATGCAAAAAGACAAAGTGATTGCATATGCATCCAGACAACTTAGAGGTAGTGAAAAGAATTATACCACCCATGATTTAGAATTAGGAGCCGTAATATTTGCACTGAAGATTGGAGACATTATTTGTATGGAACTAAGTGTATAATATATACGGATCACAAAAGTTTGCAACACATCTTTGACCAGAAGATGTTAAATATGAGGCAAAGAAGATGGGTAGAATTACTAAGTGATTACGACTGTGAAATTAAGTATCATCCCGGTAAGGAAAATGTAGTTGCTGATGCTTTAAGTAGAAAAGAAAGAACCAAGCCTTTACGGGTACGTGCTATGAAAATGGAATTACTTTCAGATTTGTTAAGTCAAATCCGGGAAGCTCAACAAAAAGGTATGTTAAAACTAAAAGGACAATTAAAAGACTTGAAAGTGGAAGCCGATGGAATTCTGAGATTTAAAGGAAGAATCTGGATACCCGACAACAACATGATTAGAACAACTATATTGCAAGAAGCTCATAAGTCAAGATACTCTGTGCATCCGGGAAATAATAAAATGTACAAGGACTTGAAAAGCCAATACTGGTGGCCAGACATGAAAAGATCAGTTGGAGAATTTGTGGAACAGTGTGATGTCTGCTCAAGAATAAAAGTTGAATATCAGAAACCTTCAGGATACCTGCAGCAACCAGAGATTCTAGAATGGAAATGGGATCAAATTATAATGGACTTCATAACTAAGTTACCCAGGACCAGAAATGGATATGACACAATTTGGGTTATAGTGGATAGACTAACTAAGTCAGCTCATTTCTTACCTATACGAAAAGATTATAAGATTGAGAGATTAGCAAGAATTTACATAAAAGAAATTGTGTCCAGACATGGAATACCTGTATCCATTATATCAGATAGAGATAGTAGATTTACTTCTAGATTCTGGCAAACTTTATAAAAAGCCTTAGGAACCCAAGTAAACTTAAGTAAAGCATATCATCCACAGACTGATGGACAAAGTGAAAGAACAATACAAACCCTGAAAGATATGTTAAGGGCTTGTGCTATAGACTTTGGTGGTGTCACACCCTCAATTTCCACGAACGGGGTTTTACCGTCAGGCGTGTGACATAACCAGGATCTCAGATAAGCATCAGTTACACCAAACGACTCGATAATTACAAATCATATAAGTTGCTTAATTTTAATGAAACAAACCAAATATATTTAAGTATTGTGGAAGCGTAAACAGGAAAAACATTTAACAGCGGTTTTGGAACAAGCAAACACGCGTCCAATCCAATTTATGTAAAGTAAATGCGAATAAAATCTTGAAAACAGTTTGAGATGAACGCGGAATGACATGCAGTGGATGCTGTGCTCCTAGACGTGCCATATCAATGTCCTGAGAGAAAACATGCAAAAATCTCAGTACAAGACTGGTGAGTTCACAGGTTTATCAGAAAACAATAATTATCAGTAATGAATTCCCCGGATTGTGTAATCCGATAAATATATAATTCCCGGATTATGTAATCCGTCAAGTATGAAAATCCCGGATTGTGTAATCCGTCAAGTATGAAATCCCCGGATTTATCAATCCGATATGTATAATGAAATCCCCGGATTTATCAATCCGATAAGTATAATGAAATCCCCGGATTTATCAATCCGATAAGTATAATAAAATCCCCGGATTTATCAATCCGATAAGTATAATGAAATCCTCGGATTTATTAATCCGTCAAGTATAATGAAATTCCCGGTTTAGTAATTAAAGCATATAATGGGTAGCTAGTCCATAATGATCACTATGTGTATGAAGGCGCGGCCGAACTGACATGTAATCAAATAATAAACCAGGCCCGGATGTGGATCACACCACAACACTTGTAATTAGGCTAACCGTTCACCCGTTTGACGAACGTTGTGCTAGCGCGACTAGCCCGGGTGGGGTATGTCAATCCCAGTAGTACTACTAACAATTACCTCGTTAAGTCCATATTAACGGTCCGTTGGGCAAGTATACACCATAGTATCAAGTATATGCAGTATTACAAAAATCCAATGTAATGTAACTTTTATGAAAACAGCATGTTTCTCTCCCCCAAAAGAGTATATAAGTAAAAGTGGGGCTGTAAACTCACCTGAATATGATGTAATGAAATGAACAGGAGCTTCAAAGAATACGGGCAATGCACGATCAAACACGATCAAATACCTATTATTAATTTGTAATTTAAGTCTTTAAATTGCGTTCAACGAGAATAGATACATTCAGTCGGTTCGGGTCGGTTCGGTTCTGACACGACATGCCCAAAAGGCATATATATATATATATATATATTTACTACATTCACATATTATTAATATGTACATTACACAAATAACTTGTTTGTATATCTACTATGCATATATATTATGGATATGCATACCAATCAGCTGCCCAAATATTATTTTCTTTCTCAACCATACACACAACCAAAACATACACATGAACATACAAGCCAATTCACTGCCATGTAAACTATAATTATCCAAAACATGATTTAATATATTACTGCCATCCCATAACTCCACTTAACTTTATCAATATAAACATGCAGAACACTTTAGTTAACACACACAATAATAACATACAAGAACATACACATGCATTACATTCTTGCACATATAAAATGTCTACCTACCAACACTGCACAATAATAAACAAGGGAAACACACCAATATGTATTTGCATCATGGGGACATATTAATATATAAACAAAGGAGCACACATAAAGATATATATACATCACAGCAGCATTATTTCCATACACACATATGAGTATATATATATTATCACATTCATGTTGCCATAGCACCCAACATTTAAGCATAACACAACCACACACATCCCGATTATAATAGTCCATATGAACCCACTGAAATCCGATGCATACATACACCCAATCATATACATAATACATGCATACTTAGCAGGACACACAATGCACACAGCAATACATATATATATGCTTACACACACACTACCACATGTGTACGCACGCCACAGGTGCACACACGACATTTATACACACATATAACACACATATACATACATCTACCCATACACGGTGTAAAACATACATACAACATATTCATTGCGTACACAGCAGCCGAAGGCTGCTGTGTTCGTCCTTCCTGCGCAGCATATATACATACATACACAACCTGCGCATACACATATATACGTACATATACAACAGCATACACATACGAATAGAAACGTATACATACATACGCAGCAACATACAGTCACGCACACAGCAGCATACGTACATACGCAGCAATATACATACATATACACACATCAGCTTATACATATGCACACAACAGCTTATACATATGCACACAACATATACATACACGCACACAGCAGCCTTCGGCTGCTGTGTTCTGTTTCTCAACACACATATCCACGGGTACATACATACACATCGCAGAAACATACATAAATATATTCTCATCAGTTTAATTGTAGCCCCCAATTACTACAACCCCTGACCCCGTACGTAGTACATGTACCCATAACCGAAACCCGAAACCGTACACGTAACGGACCTGAATAACATAACGAAAGAAGACATACTACTCGGGACTGCTACGGTGGCCTCTGCGATCTACCGAGGGCTGCGATCGATGGGTCAGGACTCGTCTGATTGTGTTGTCGCGATTTGAGTTGCCGGTGACACTAGAGAATCCGTCGAGAGGTGGCTGTGGTGAAATCTTGCCGAGAGGAAAATAATCTAGAGGAGGAAGAGTCGATGAAGAAGGGGATCGATTAAGGAAAAGAAAACAGAGAAGAGGCGGTGAGGATGAAGGGGGGGGTAGGTTAAGAAAAGAAGTTTGGCCATGTGTCAATTCTAGTCCCTCTAGTTTAAGTGATTTACATTTTGGAGATATTAGTAAATTTTAATTAAGGTTAATTAGAATTAAGTACTAATAATAATGATAATTAAAGTTTATTTAATGATAAAATATCGATATAGCGGAACGATGTTAAACTAAAGGAAAAGAAAGAAAAAAAAAATACGGGTTGTCACAGGTGGAAATTGGGATAGTCACTTACCACTAATAGAATTTTCATACAATAACAGTTATCATTCTAGTATTGGGTTAGCTCCATTTGAAGCTCTGTATGGAAGAAAATGTAGGTCACCTCTATGTTAGAATGAAATAGGTGATAGGCAACTCACAGGTCCTGAAATAATCCAAGAAACCACAGATAAGATCACTGAGATTAAAAACAGGTTAAAAGCAGCTCGTGATCGACAGAAGAGTTATGCAGACAAACGAAGAAAACCATTGGAATTTCAAATTGGAGACAAGGTCTATCTAAAGATATCTCCCTCTAAAGGAATCTTTTGGTTTGGAAAATCCAGTAAATTAAACCCTAGATACATTGGTCCATTTAAAATCATTGATAAAATTGGTCCTGTAGCATATAAGTTAGAATTACCTCAAGAATTAAGTAAAGTACACAATACCTTTCATGTGTCAAACCTCAAGAAATGCCTAACCAATGAAACCCTAGAAGTACCAATTCAAGAAATCAAGGTAGATAAGAAACTGCATTTTGTGGAGGAACCAATAGCCATTGTAGGAAAGGAATAAAGAAGTTAAGAAGAAGTAAAATTCCCATAGTGAAAATTAAGTGGAATGCAAAAAGAGGACCAAAATACACTTGGGAAAGAGAAGATGAAATCAAGAAGAAATACCCCCACCTATTCAGAGGTAATAATTATTTAATTTTTCTAAAGCACACTCCAATGAATTTCGGGATGAAATTCTTTTAACGGGGGAGAATGTGACAACCCTAAAACTTTTATTATAGTATTTACGTTACAATCACGATAACATCATGTTTAGTACGTATATATTTATGAATGTACGTATGCATGTTTGCATGCATGCATATTTATTAGAAATTCATGTATGCATATATAATTATATACCCGAAATTCACACATACATGTATAAATATACCAAATTTTACGTATGCATGCTGCATACCTATATGTACATGGAAAAATTCCTTTGTATGCTTGTATATATGTACGATTAGTATGTATATATATACGTTTACTTAATTGTACGTATATATATTATAAATATATATATATATGTGTATACACTTTAAGAACATCAAGGATATATGTTTTTGTATGTATGTATACGTGTAATCTACTTATATAAAGCCACTTATGCATATATCTAGGAATACATCTACATACATAACCAAAACTTAAAATCTCAAAACCCTAACTAAAAACCTAAACCTAAAACCTAAAACTAACATCCCAAACCACCCTCCCAAGCACCACGGTCGATCCAACAACCCAAACCCTCGGTTTCATAGCTACCTTACCACCCGAAACCATCACCATACCACCCGAAACCGTCACCATCCTGCCACCTCGAGTTCACACCATCAAACCGCCACCACACCATCCTAAATTGCCACCACACTACCCTAGAAACTTCACATTCAAGTCAACCTCTAGTACCACCTCTTTCTCTCTAAACCGCCACCTAGACTCCTATCTTGACTAAACAACCTCACATTCACACCATAAACATTCCTTAGGTTTCCACCTATCACCATGAACATCCTTGCTTGCCACCTAATGCATCTAGGGTAACTTACTCACCTAAGCTAATAGGTGACTCACCAAAACATAATGATGATGTTGATGAGGGCGGTCGACCAAGGGTCCATATACACCCTCCATCCGATGCTCATACTACATACCCTCACCATTTCCTCTTGCCCTCGAACCCGATCACCATGATCTTCAACACACATCATCGACCACTCCCTGCTCTCTCTCCCTCGGTTACAACCCTAGCACCACCACCATTCTATCCCACACTCATCTCTCGGTTTTCATTTCACCAACCACACCACCATCGCCAACCAACAATACCAATAACAACCACCACAACTAACAACAAACAAACTACAACCAACACACCCACCATCACCAACCATAATCACCATCACTCTCACAGCCTTTCTCTCGGTCTCAAGGTAGCCAAAAACCCCCTCACTAGATTTAGTTACTTATCTTTATTATTTTGATTACATATGTGTTACAAAACACATATATATTGTTAGTTTTGGTATTCAAACACCAAAACCAACTTTGAAAGCATTTTAAGTTCCTTAATCGTAAGTAATGAGTTACAAAAATACAAAAAACTTGTGGTAAAGGAAATATTTTGATTTACAAAGATTAACTCTTGAAATTATTCAGAAAATCTAGTAAAATATTAAACAAATGCAATTGTGGGAATAAGCATTGAAAAATCTTTATTTATATACTGAAATATATTCTGGAAATTTTGACAAAATTATGATAAGTAAAACAATTTATACAAATTATTTTAAATAATGAAAAATAGAGAAAATATCAAAAATATAAATAAATTTGGGAAAATTCTGATAAATTCACAGAATGATCTTTTTGGAATATAAAAGTCTCTAGAATTATTTCAGAACTTATTTCCTTATTATAATTAAGATACAAATTTTTATCTATTCTGCAGTAGAAAAATCAGAATAACCATTAATTCGAATGAGGAACCGTCCGATAATATTAATTCGAATGAGGAACCGTCCGATAATATTTTTGAAAATATTTTGATACTTACTGTCATTTGTGATACAACCATTAATTCGAATGAGAAACCGTTCGATAATATTAGTAGCGCTACTTAGAAGAATATTTGCACCAACAGGATGAGTGTTGCTGCTATTTTCCTGCATCTAACCGAATGAGGGTTGAGATGTAATATTATCTGATTTTATGAATTATTTCGTGACAGTATGATTATGTTGTGAACAGGTTTGGTTGTAATTGGTACATCAACAAGATATTTATTTGGATATAAACCTATGTTTCTCACCAACTTTTTGTTGACTGTTTTAAGTATGCTTTTTCAGGAAACGATGTCTAACACCTTTGACTTTAGTTTTGAAGTTCACAACGGTTGGGAAGAAATCGTTGGAAGGGTTTGTGTGACACTAACAGTCAACATAGTTGACTATAGGGTGTATGTAGATGCTCACTTCCACCGTATCTGAAGACATGCAGTAGTTTAATCATGTAGAAAAAAGATTATATCTAATTTTGGAAACTTACGTATAAGATGTAATCTCGAATATTATGAATAAATGCATGTCCTACTTTCTTGTTTTAAGCATGTGCGTTTATTATTTACTCCGCTATAATTAATGTACTCTGATAAAGCAAGTCACACCCGAACCGCATTTCACGCTTCCGCCGGGATGTGACATTCTCCAATACTCTTCAAAACCCATTTCTTAGCAGCATCAGGCACATTGTATTTTTCCTTTAAAAAGTTAGCATTTAGTTAAAAATAAGTATCTAATACATGAAAGAAATAACTTACTAAAAATCTTACCAAGACATACTCCCATATCTTTTCTTTATGTGGCACCTTTTGCCATGAAGTATAGATCAATGGTGCATAACTATAATTACGAGCAGTTGTGCCTAAAATTCGAGAGAATTGTTCGACTACATCCTTCTTTTCTCTTACTGGTCCAATAGGTTGTCCAAATTCATTACATATAATGACCTTGCACTCATCGACTTTTCGTGTATATATAACATTGTTGGTCATTTTTTGTTTTAGATTCTAAACTCAAGCATACATCAATATTTAATATATATGTATATAAATGTATATATAATCAAATAACAAGCCAAAAACATGAGATAAGAAGTTAAAGCTAACCTATTGCCTTTTCTAATTCAGGGTGATGTAACTGATCTTGAACTAATGTGTCGTCCCCGTCTTCCAAATCACCATGGCTATCATCTCATTCTATCTCATCATCATTACTTGCAGATGTAATAAAGTCCATATCCTCAAATTCATCATCTTGGTTAACATAACCTTATAATTGTTAAATATATCACCATAAATAAATATAAGTTACAAAAAACAGAAAAATGAACTAGTTTGCTTAAACCTGCTGAGATCATGATAGGTTTGCTAAACCCATTTCTAAAATTTTCAACATATAATCACAATATATGACCATTACATCTTTTCAAACTTTTATATAAATTAAACTTAAATATATTAGCATTATTTGCAACACCAATTATTCCAAAACCATTTCTATTACCGGACTATATTTCAAACATGACAAAAGTTCATACATGTAAAGGAGAATTTGAGTTATCATTCTACAATAGGTCAAGCTTACCATTCAATTAAGCTTAGATATATCATTTTTATGTATTCACTAAAACATTATCTTCAAGCACGCATTCCACTATTCCTTCACATAAATAAAATAGAAAAAAGAAACCTACCAGGTTAAGCATACTATACTTGTTTTGACATTGGTGCAATATATTGTGGACCATGTTGCTATAACAAATATCATTTCCGTTAGAACTATATAAAGAAAATATTAATAGATAATCTTATTACCTTTTTGGCTAGTTCAACACATAGCAACCCCTGTATAATCTTCGCCACTACCATCACCCATTTCAGGAATGTACTCTACATCTATTGCATTGGAATATGTTGGGTTCAACTTCTTTTTCTTTGTTTTTTTACTTTGTACCAAGCTTGTCAAAGACTTTGCAATGTTTTTAACTCCCAACTCTTGAAGTCTTTTTTGGTTTTCTTGAACCCTTAATCGTTTAAGTTTTTCATAATCATTCAGCTGTGTTTTGTTTGCCATTAAACCTGTAAATTCAATATTTACCAGTTAGTTTATATACAGTAACCGAAACGAGAATAATATTCATGCATTAAGTTACTTATGATGGTAGAGGAATAAAGATACCTGGGCTCAATAACACATCAGGCAAGTAAAACATAAAATTACAAATATAAGTAAAAAATAACCTCAAATGAATTAGTTCTTTTCTTTTTGCAAGCATCCCATCAAATAGGTACCAGTACTTGAGATTCAAAATTAAAGGATCATTGTGAAATAGGAACATGTACTTGAGTTTTGTTTCAAAATTAATGGTAGTAATTTTTACTTCTTCTTTGCGAACGTGAAACAAAATTACAGTATACTAATTACCTATGAAACAATTGCTAATAAACTCAATTGAATTCCATACGAATCACCTACAAGAACATCAGGCAAATTTACCGAAATATGACACAAATAAAATTGATGCATAATTCAACAATCACATGTTTGTTCACGTTATAAAATTAGATAAACCTAATACTGATTTCTTGATTCTGATTTCTTGATTCAGATAGATAATGAAGGAAGAATACCTATTGCCGACTATCGATTTCTTGAATCAGAGAATGATGAAGCAGACGACCGCAAACGTAGTTGCTTGAATCAGAGAACGAGATTGAGCACTGTTCTTTAAGCTATGAACTTCAAGATTTGTGAGACGTTATAGCATTTGATGCATTTGTTTTTTTCAAAAGGGTTAATTATCAAATTGTTCAATGGTCTTTTCATTGAGGTTTTTTTAATAATTATCGAGGGAACGAATTCATTCGTTAATGGTATGCAACTTGCATAAGAGGAACTAGAACTAATGTAATGATCAGAGTTAAATGCACTTATTAGACAACATACAAATGCTTACCAATTCTGACTTTCTTGATCTCACGCCATGTGTCACTTTCCTGAACAATGAAAGTAATGGCCGGTAAGAGTTAAATGCACTTATTAGTTAATTATTTTCTACCTGCAAAACCATGTTCAACTGAACCATTAAATAAAAATTTTCCAACAATTCATCATGGTGAAATTGGTCAGAATCATGAAGTGGAAAATGTAGTTCAAAGGGAGGTTCAAGTAGAAAACATCAACACATACACTTATGACTCTTGTAATTCACAGCTTTGACTTTTTAAAGTCAAATAAAACATTAGACAAGCATAGTAGAAAAATATTGTTATTTGTTTTTTTTTGGGAAGGTCAAATAAGTTCAAGAAAAAATTATCATTTTTATTAAGTTACTTTTGTACCTTAATAACTCAATTATCTGATGTGTATCAATGCTAACCCACGTATCCTGCATGTTTTAAGTTTGTGTTTCTTTGGATTAGTGAGTGGAAAAAATAATGGGTAGTTGTGGGATGCCACACTGCCCACGTATCTTAGTAATTTTCCTATTTCTTTTGTTTGAAATCCTTTTAATGTTCATGTTCTCCTATTATGATTCAAGCAGAAAAGTTTGATTCAGTAATTGTCTCTTGTTTCCTTCTTAAATTTCTTGGCCATTTGAATTACCGAGTTGATCCACATCAGTCGTATCAGAGCGGTCGATCCAATGGAAACCCGTAAAGTCTCCAATGCCGAGTTCCAACAACAAATCCAAGATCGTTTCGCTCAACATGAAGCCATGTTCAAAAGATTTTGGCTGAAATGCAAAGCCTTAATGCCTCCTTGCAAGCACAACGTGATCAAAGATCATCCGGGTCACCCTCTGGTGGCAAAATCGTTTCCCAACCCTGGAAACCCTACCTGAAGTTATCCTTTCCCCGTTTCGATGGTGACGGTCCAGCTGGTTGGCTTTATCAAGCGGAGCAGTATTTTGCATTTCAGCGGGTCGAAGATGGCGACAAGGTACACCTAGCTTCTTTTCATCTCGATGGCATCTCCTTGCAGTGGCATAGGTGGCTCGAAAAATATAGGGGACCGATGACCTGGGTGGAATTTTCTAAGGCCGTCCATGTTCTTTTTGGCCCTACCGATTACGAGGATCCTGCTGAAGCTCTCTCTCACCTCAAACAGACCACCATGGTGGTTGCTTACCAAGAGGAATTTGAACGCCTCTCCCACCATGTTGATGGCTTACCAGAGCCCTTTTTAATCGGATGTTTCGTGGGCGGACTCAAGGATGAGATTCGCTTGGAAGTTAAGGTGAAATCCCCACGATCATTGTCTGATGCAATTGGGATGGCACGTCTCGTGGAAGAAAAATTGAAGCTGGGCCAACTCTCTGATTCCAGTGAAGACCCAACTGATGCAGGTCTTTTGGGACCGACTCCTACCCCCGGTTGGCCCTTCCAGCTCCTAATCCGGCCCGCCGTATCACAAGTGCTGAGATTCGTGACCGGCATGCTAAAGGCCTATGTTATTATTGTGACGAAACGTATAAGCCTGGTCACAAGTGTCTTAAACCGCAACTAATGATGATCGTCGACGCCGCTGAAGATATATAATGATCTTCACCTTGAGGACAAGGTGAATTCAAGTGGGGTGGATTGATATGTATCAATGCTAACCCACATATCCTGCACGTTTTAAGTTTGTGTTTCTTTTGATTAGTGAGTGGCAAAAATAATGGGTAGTTGTGGGATGCCACAATGTCCGCGTATCTTAGTAATTTTCCTATTTTTTTGGTTTGAAATCCTTTTTAATGTTCATGTTCTCCTATTATGAATTCAAGCAAAAAAGTTTGATTCAGCAATTCTCTCTTGTTTCCTTCTTAAATTTCTTGGCCATTTGAATTACCGAGTTGATCCACATCATTATCATCATCTTCATCCGTGTGCATCCAATCCCATAATGTATCGTCATAATCAGAATCATCGCCATTACCCCTATCAACTACATCTGTGGCAACTATTTTTGAACTTGCGTCAAGTTTAATATACAGAGTAAGCAACTAACTGCCCAGCATAATCCCATCAGGTCCCATCTATAAATATGGATTAATATTTTGATTTAATCTAACTCTGGAAAATTTTGGCATGTGCTTGTAACGTGGAGAACCATTAGCGCGTTTTTCGTAAGTCAAAGCAGATGTCAAACGACCTAATTGATCCAACAGAGAAGGTCAAGAAAACTCAGAATTAAACCAACATTTGGCCTAAAGAGGACACGACCCACTTACTAACTTTTATGCAAACAACTATTAATAACTAAATTATAACTAACTGATCAAAATAATTATTTCCCAAAAGGTCATTGTTTTACACATTTAAGATTCATTTTTATTCTATTTAGTTTTATTGAGTGAGTCTTTGGCATGGTATTTGTGAATAAAAGGAAAGGTTTTAATTGTGAACCCAAGCACACAAATATATAAAAGAACGGAAGCATTGTAAGGAACATTTGAGTTGTTTAAAGGTTGTTAAAGATTATTAGAACTATAGTATGGTTCCAAATTAATGAAAGAACAGAACCTTACATGCCTTAATATTTATTATTGCTTCATGATATTTATACAATTGAAGAAAACTACTTATCTCTATTTAGCTTACTTGTATAAAATCCTTCATGTTGAGTTTTCAGAGAATTGTGAAGATTAAGAACATAATAGCAGGAGATTTCCAGTGTTTACCTTAAGTGCAAATAACCAGCTTTTAGATCAACTTGAAAACTCGATGTCGGGTTCTTCTAAACAATGGATTTAACACAATTGCCATAACCTTATTTGTGAGAAGATTGGGAGTAATCGAGATGGAACCTGAATCAAAGCATAACAACATAATAGGAAGAACATGAGTCTTAGTTTACCTCAGTTTCAAATTCTATAACTAGCTCTTAACGACTCCAAACAGAGGATCAACAGCTTGTGATTTTGTGGTGATTGACATGATATGGACAAGCGATGAGATGGAGCTGCTCCTGGGGTTTGTGTCGGTATTGTTAGTTTGGTAGAGATAAGGGAGAATCAAGGATGAGGAAGTTAGGTTAGAATAAGGGTGCTAATAAAGGGACACCCAATCCTTTAAATCAACACCCACCTATACGCCGCGTATGGGTCCATACGCGGCCCATGCCCGGTGTATAGGTATCACCATTAATGCGCCATTAATGTTTGACATTCCACGTCACATAAGTCGACCTATACGGGCGTATAGGTCCATACGCCACGTATAGGTCGGCGTCTTATATGACAAGTGGGTAGGTCCCCCGACCACTGCACCGACAGCTATATGCGGTGTATGGGTCCCTATGTCGCGTATAGTTGTCGGTGCAGCAGTCGGGGACCTACCCACTTGTCATATACGACACCGACCTATACGTGGCGTATGAGCCTATACACCCCGTATAGGTCCATTTTCGTTGTGTATATAAAGGGAGCCAACGCATTCGCTCGTCTAAAAAAACGTGAATGTTTGAATTCTCAAATTCATTCGTTGGTGATTGATGGTTCGATTTAAGATCGCAAGAAATTTGGGTTATGTGGTTTAACATTTTCTTCTCGCAAATAATTTACTCGATAATATTATATATTCTTACTTCAGTAAGTATTTACATACATATATACATATATCTGAATTGGATACTTAAGAATCGTTTCAACTGACTCGGGTTCCATCGGTGTTAGTCGGTTATGGTTAAACTGAATAATTTTCAAGATTTTTATCATAACCGACTGATACCGTGGAACCCGACTTAGTTGAAATGATTATTAAGTGATCAAGACACTTATGTGTACGTAAGTATGTATATAAATGAAGTAAGAGTTATAGTTTACCTAAAAATTATTTTGAAGAAATAGTTGACCCATATAACCCTATTTTCTTTCCAAGTCATGCGCGCAAACAGTGCTCATTCGCCTGAACAAAGGTCGTGCGCCTGAACAAAGGTCATGCGCCTAAGTCATGCGCCTAAGTCTTGGGTACATGAGCACTATACGTGGCGTATGGGCCCATACGCCATGTATAGTGCTCATGCGCCCAAGACTTAGGCCCATGAGCACTATAGGTGGCGTATGGAACCATACTTGTCCCACCTATACGTGGCGTATGGACCCGTACGCCATGTATAGTTTTCAGACGTACTTTTAAAGTGTTTTGTACCATGTACGAATATACGCAGCGTATGGCGTCATACGGGGCAAATGTGGCAAGCCTATACGCAACGTATAGGCCCATACGCTGCGTATAGGTGTCATACGCAAGCCTATACGTGGCGTATGGGCCCGTACGCTACGTATAGGTGTCAGACGTTCTTTTAAAGCGTTTTTGTACCATGTACGAATATACGCAGCGTATGGTGCCATACGTGAAAGACGTGGCAAGCGTATACGTGGCATATAGTGCCATACGCTGCATATAGGTGTCATACGCAAGCCTATATGTGGCATATGGACCCATACGCCACGTATAAGTAATTTCAAATATGACGTGACATAAGATTCATTTTCAACTATATAAGAACGCTTTCGATAACACTTTCGATAACGCTTTCGTTCTCTGTAAATCTCGAACGTGAAAATCTCAAACGTATTTTTCTCTCAAAATATCACACTTTTTATTCATTCGTTATGTCATTTTGGGATGGTAACTATTTGTTTGGTGCATATTCAAATGAATATTCAAGCGTTTCATACGTGGCGGATAGTAATCAAGATGATTCGTACGTTCAATCTTCTTACGAGACAGGACTGCCAGATTTAAACCAATCGTATGTTCCCCATTATGAAGTTGAGTTTTGCCGAGAGTCAACTTATGACACGCAACAAAATAATATAAACTTTCTCTCGAGTGATGAAAAACAAACGACGAAAGTATCGTTTGAAACATCTCAAGAATTTTTATCAATCAATGAGCTAGTTTGTTGGGCTGTTAATAGGGGACGTGATAATGGTTGCGTTATTATTACACGAAGATCAAAGAAAAAAAAGGTCAGGTCATAAAGGTATGGCTTATCTATGATCGTGGTGGCGATCACAAAAGTAAAGCAACAGTTAGACGATTTGGTAGCAAAAAAATCAGATGTCCTTTTAAATTAGTAGGGATATACGACAACAAACGTCATTCGTGGAAATTAGAGGTGAGAAGTGACGAACATAACCATGATCCCGCTTAACATATGGAGGGGCATTCTTTTGTATGAAGGTTTTCTCAAAACGAGTACAATTTGGTGGAGCAGCTTACTGATTAGAACATGGAGCCTTGTAGCATCTTATCAGCTACAAAAAAGCAAAATCCTAATAACACATCAATAACCCCGAGACGTATACAACACTCAATATAAGATAGGAAGTGAAAGAAAAGTCGGTGAAACACCAATACAAGTCTTAGAAAATCTTTTATCTTCTAAAACGTACGTTTATTACACCCGAGAAGATCCCAATACAAATGTCGTAGAAGATATATTTTTTGTCATCCTAAATCATACGACACTTGGCGTGCATTTCCGCACGTGCTGATGATAGACGCTACATATAAAACAAACATGTACAAACTTCCGTTGGTTCAGATTGTTATTGTGACCTCCACACACAAGAAATTTTGTGTTGCTCATGCGTTTATTAGCAAAGAACAGGAAGACAATTTTGAATGGGTGCTTAATAGATTGAAAGATACGTTAAACAAGTGTATGGAGCCGCACGTCATAATAACAGACAGAGATCTTGCTTTAATGAACGCAAGTGTTAAAGTGTTTCCGAATGCTTCGAAGTATTTATGCAGGTGGCATATTGATGAAAATATCGCGAAACATTGTAAAGCAAGTTTTATGAAAGATGACTGGAGAAAGTTTAAACATGCATGGGCACGTTTGTGTGAGTCTCCCACGCCGGAGATTTATGAGTATAACTATAACCTTCTTTACGAACAACTAGTTGAAGCGAATCGAGAAAGTAAGTTTTTCATTACATACATACATACAATACTGTTAAATATATAATTTAATTATGTTTTATTATATTTTCAGAAGTATTGTCATATATAAACAAAAACTGGTTAGAGAGTTACAAACAAATGTTTGTATCAGCCTGGACTAACTCAAACCGCAATTTTGGCCAACACACAACAAATAGGATGGAGAGTCAGCATGCAAATTTAAAAATATATCTTAAATCAATAAATAGCTCACTGGATAGACTTGTGAAGTTTGTAGAATAATTGGTGAACGCACAATAGATAAATTTAAAAGAGAGCTTTGAGACAAGCAAAATTAAAATCATGAATCATCATAAATTTCCGCTATTTGATTACTTACGAGGCAAGGTTTCACACAAAGCTCTTGATTTATTAGTTTCTGAAAACACTAAATTGCATGTGATGCGCTCTGAAAATGCAACATGTGGTTGTCATCTTTTCACTAGTTGTGGCTTGCCTTGTGCTTGTCGGCTAAATACGAACATTCTGGTAATAGCCGCTCCATCATTATCATTTTTCTGTTACAGTAACAAATTATATATTAATTTATACTTTATAATGCAGGCACTAAAATTTCATTAGATGCAATTGACGTATTTTGGACCAAGCTTGATAAAATTAAACCATCATATACGGTGGATGAAAAAGTTGATGTTGAAGAAGAAATGAACGTGTGAAACAACAAATAATGACACAACCCACCACAGTAAAATTTAGTTTGGTGGAAAAATAAAAAAAATTGTGTATCCATGGAAAAATAACAAAAAGCATCTATTGTTCAAACAGATATTCGCGGTCGTCTGACGTTAAAGGTTCAACAACAAAAGTATGACACTCAACAAAGTACGTGCGACATGCCGAGACATAGCTTGTTTATTGCGTCTCACATTACAGGAAGAACAACTTCAGCTGTAAAGCCTCAGAAGCCCGCCATGCAACATAGTCGTTCAACGTCTTCTAAAGTATCACAAGGTACTAATGAGTTTTCATCGATTGTCGGAGATCACCAATTAAACAATATAAACAGGTTAAAAAATGGGATTCCATCAATCTTTCATCAGTATATTTCACATATAGGAGATGTCCGACCCGATGGTAATTGTGGTTTTCGATCTATAGCTTTAGGCTTAGGGTTTGATGAAAATAAGTGGATGTGTGTGCGGACACAACTTTTAGAAGAGTTGGACATACATGAATTGGAGTACATAGAAGTTTTCGATACTTTGTACCCCGGACAGTATAACGAATTACGTCACACCATCGATTGGCAAAGTGTGGAACCTGCCCAGAAGAACATTAGATGATAATGCCGTATACGGGAATAGTGGTTGCTCAAAAGTTTGGGGTTATTCTTCATTTATTAAGCAATAATGGTTGTCAAATATTTTTTTCCATTATGAGCTGATCCGAAAACTATCATGCCTCATCATGTCGTGTCGATTGTTTACGTCAACAATAATAATTTCGTCCATGTTAAGTTAGAAGGAGATTATCCGATGCCCACATTAAGTAATCTTTGGATTCTTAACCGAAGCATACGTGCTGCAGAATGGAAGATTATGTATAGGATTCGTATCTCGGAATACAACGCAATAATAGATAATAACCGAGAAGCCCCAGCTTATATAAATTATTTTAATTCATAATTTGTAATATGCGGATTACATATTTTAATTTTAATTTTATTATTGTATGCGTATTATTTCATATTAAAAAGTTCAAATAATTCAAATTCAAACTTTTAGAAAATAAATAAAAAAATTCAAAATTCAAATATATATATATATATATATATTAAAACTCAAAAAATTAAAAAAAAATATTAAAGCTATACGCCACATATGGGTCCATACAAGGCGTATAGCTCTTCGGGACCACTATATCTTTGGACTTTTCTCACTTTAACCCTACCACACACTTTCAAAAAAACTCTCTCGTATAGGCGGATACTACACGTATTGTTCGTCGATTTTTCTACATCCAGGTATGTATTATTGTTCCTACATCATTATTATGTTAATCGTTCACTTATTTAAACATTAAAGTAGTGTTTTATGTGTTATAATGGTTGATTTAAAAACTGCTCATATGAACTATACGCCACTTTAGCCCCGCGTATAGGGATATACGCGGCGTATAGTTCATTACTTGAGGAAGAAGATGAAACGTATAGCCCTATATGCGGCACGTGTAGCGTATAGGGCTATACGCGGCGTATAGGGGGGATTGAGCTATAAGTGGTTTTTGACCCATACGTGGGTACCTTATACGCTAGGTATAATGCTATACGCGGCGTATAGGGGGGTGAGCTATACGTGGTTTTTGACCCATACGTGGATACCCTATACGCGACATATGGTGCTATACGCGGAGTATAGGGGGGTTGAGTTATACGTTGGTTTTTACCCATACGTTGGTACCCTATACGCGGCGTATAGTGCTATAGGGGTGTATGATTATGAGTCGTTGCAAAGTGATGTTATATTTGTTTTCAAACTATTATATTTATATATATTCGTTTTCTTATACAGATATGTCTTCCGATTCAGATGTTGAGGCTGACGTTGTTGACGTTATTGCTGATCATCCTTGGCTACAGTTTGAGCCCGGTTCCATTAAGCACGCTAAGTGCTCAAAATTCATACGTATGAAGATCGGTCATCGAAAGGCCATTGATTGGGAGGTGATGGCCGAGCTCGGAGAGCGCGATAGACTTGCTGCTATTATCGGAGACGATACGCCATGGAGTCGTCTATTTGAAATCGCGTTTTTACCTTCTTACCATGAGCTGACGGTGGAGTTTTTATCCACCTTTACTTATATTCGTCTTGATGAGATGGAGGAGGACGATCAGCGTTCCAAGATTTTGTTTATGCTATATGGACATGCACATCAGATGTCCATTGAGCAGTTTGCCGTTATATCGGGACTTTATTTTGAGCCGGAGACTGTTACCCCTCTATTCACCGAGGGTATTACTAAGATGAAGGAGATTCGATTGAGAGATTGGTGACCTCAGATAGCCGGAGGTCCGTTTAGAGGACTAAGGGCAGGGTCACTGCATTAGAGATCATCTTATTCGTTACTAGCATCGTATGATCGCCACATCCATCACGGGATGTGGCAAGAGTCGGGAGTGGTGTACCATTCCCGACTTATTTTACTTATACTGTTTGCTTACGGGGACAGGTGCAGCCTGGCGAGATGTTTGGCGGAGTATTTTGCTTCGTATTATCATCGCCAGGAGCGAGGAACGGTGTACGGTGGCGCGTACATCACTGTGATTGGCCGAGCTTTAGGTTATCTTCCTGGGCATCTTGCTGACGTCTCTCCGCCGATCGAGCCGGACAGACTAGATCGTCATACGCTATTCGGCATGCGTATTATACGCCAGTTTCCGGGTGGCATACGATTCTCTCTTCAACCCGGGGAGATCTAGCAGCCAGCACTTGTTCAGCAGCTCGGCATTGACGATCCACAGTAGCAGCAAGGGCATATTCTGCATGATCAGCCACCACCCGACGAGCAGCCACATGATCAGCCACCAGTATATCAGCCGCCACCTTAGCCATCGTTCCCTCGACATATTATAGAGATGTGAGGCTGCCTGCACGTATGGAGACATTTATGCAGGACATTTCTACGAGTTTACGGCAGCAGAGTCGTCGACTCGATCGATTTGAGGATCTTATGGAGTGGCACGTTCAGCTAGAGATTGCGCGAGTACGTGCTGCTAGTATTATTCCTCCGGAGTTGCCACCGCCTCGACATTACCCAGACTCGCCGTAGTTTTTACTAGCACTGTAAGTTTTATTTTGTTATGTATTTTAAAAACTTTGTTATTTATATTATCAGTTTACGTTTATCTTATATTTTTATTATCAGTTTATGTTTATTTTATATGTTTTATTAGTTAATTAATATTTAAAATGGTCGGTTAATAAGTTATAAAATATAACTTATATGCAAAATTATACGCAAAGATCTTTAAAAAAATATATGTAAAAATAACACACAAAACTAAACACCATAACCTATACGCCGCGTATGGGTCCATACGCGGCGTATAGTTTCATTATGCTCTTCAGCCAAGACAAAAACAAATTGTAGCCTATACGCAGTGTATGGTCCCATACGCGACGTATTGCCCTACGTCTGACAGACTTGTCTGACATGAACTGTCAGTGAATGTTTGTATTCCCTATACGCGGCGTATGGCCCCATATGCCCCATACGCCGCGTATAGGGTATAAAATGGCAACCCGTAAACCCACCATATACGCGGCGTATGGACCCATACGCGGCGTATAGGGTACCGGGGTGTTGATTTAAAATGGGGGGCGTCTAAATAACCAGACCCTAGAATAAACTCACGATTTCCCCTCTTTTCCTTTATGTATTATTATTGTTATTTTTTAAAATATTCTATTTATTATTACTTTTTTAAACACTTTAAACATTAAAAATAATAATTTAAACTGACTCATTTTTAATTTTGTATTAAAAATTCATATTTTATAATATTGTTTCTAAAAAAGTTATGTTCTTTATAAAAAGAAACATGTTTTAATTAGCAAAAAATCTATTTTTATAATTTGGAAATTATGTAAATTGAATATTAGCATTTAACGTATCATTAAATGGTTATAGCTTTTAATCTAGTAATGACACTGTTTAAATTCTAGATGGAGCATAGATGACAGTGTTGGAAAATGTTATGTGGCTCTAGACATTTTAATTTATTAGTATATATTATTACTTATGCCTGGTTATTTAATGTTTATTTATATTTATTTTTCGGTTATTTCATCTCTACCCCGTTAATTTAATTCGTCCCTGAAATTCTAAGAACACAATCGAGCAGAGGAACGTTATGATATTTTTTCCTAAGCACTCAAGTTTCTAACTAGAGTTATGCAAATTACTAGTGATCACCTAGTAGTGGTTACAACATATTATTTTATCTAACGACGGGATATTATAATAACATTTTAAAAAATATGTTGCATATTACGCTTTCATAGTGCGACCTTTATGCCAAAAGTTACCAATTTAAATACAATGTGCAACCTTTGAAGAGAAAGGTTGCAATATTTAATAAAATTTGCAACTTTTTAATAAATGTAACACCCGGAAATTTTTCTAAGCAAGTCAAGTAATAATAATGAGCTCAGACGAAAACCATTTAATAAATATAAAATGGTTATGGGCATTAGACCGAGTTAACCCTTCGGGTCACGAGTTTAACGAGTTTGGGGTCGCGGGAACGCCTGGCATATATATAGATGGATCAACTGAAAAACTCTCATTTTCACTCAACACCCAATTCTAGAGAGAGAAAGTGTAGAGAGAGAAAGTGTCGGATTGAAGCTCGGTTGGTCAAGAATCGAAGGCTGGTGTTTGTGGACTCCTAAACTATAAGAATCAAGGTAAGAAACGTAGCTAAATTGCTCCATTTGGTGAAAAACCCGGGTTTGGGTTTTGGGGTTTTAAAAGTGGCAAGAATCGCCCAAAAACGCACGTTTTAGGGTAATAAAACATGTAAGAAGCTTAGATTTAGGATCCTGGATGATAACCCAAGGGTTTGGGTGGAAAGGATTGGATTTTTGGGTTAAAATAAGATGATTCGTAAATTTCAGCTCGTTCTGCGAATTTAAGCACTCGTCCAGCGAAACTGTAAGTTCGTCCAGCGAAACTATAAGGATTCTCAGCGAGACTACAGTTTTGCTACAGCGAAACTATACTTTCGCCTGGGCGAAACTGTTGATTTTATGATAACTTTGCTGATGCCCAGGCTGACCCTTAGACATTGTGAAACTAGGGAATTCCAACGAAAGTTGGGCGCTCAAGGTAGCGAATCTGTCCAGCGAAACTAGCAGAATGCTGCCCAGCGAAATTAGCAGCGAAACTGCTGATTCGCCTAGCGAAACTACACTTTCGCTAGGGCGAAACTACAGGCGAAACTATTAGCGAATTAGGCAGAAATTAACTCTTTTAAGTGTTAACATATCTGCAGGCAGCGTAGTGTGACCCACGTCTTTAAAGCTTGATTAAGAAGCTGCTTGTCAAGCACAGGTTAGTTTCTAGGACCCCTCATTTACTGTTTAAACGATTTTGGGGCTGGAACACATATAAATCTGTTTATTGAAATATGTATGTATGGCCCATTTGGGTATAATGTTGTGATGAACGTTTAAGGTATGATTAAGGACTTGGGCGTGTTGTATGAGGTCCTAGCACGAGTCCCCACGGTCTAGGAGGGACAATTAGGGCTGCTGTACCCAAATAACGCATAGTTAAGTCCCGGATTTCAGGAAAGATACGAAAGTAAGTGCCTGTAGATGACTGATGATGTAGACTATGTATGGATGATGCTAGGTATGATGATGTATGTATGATGCTATGTATGATTACGTATGTATGATGCTATGTATGATGATGTATGTATGATGGGTGTGGTGTGTGTTCCTTGTAATGATGTATGTATATCTTTCTTGACTCATGTGTTATGACGATGAACGAGCGAAGTATTATGCACGTAAAGTGAAAGATAATGAAAGAGGAACACGATGACGAATGCATGTAGTAATGAATGATTGAATGAGTAATAAGATGATGAATACATGCATTAACGAACGAACGAATTAAGTCTTGCAAACATTGAATAAGTCGATCGGTCCATCTTTGTGATTGGCCATGGTCATGGTACCTCTACCGCTTACCTCTAGTACTGTGGCATACGCTTAGATTCACGGCCTAGTAGCTAAGGCTACTGTGGCATACGCTCTATTGATTCACGGCCCAGTAGCTAAGACAGTTCAGGGTATAACATATGGTATTGGTACATTAGAATTCAATGTGCAAGCAAGTATGAAACGGGATTCTTGTCATTCGACCACAGTAATCATAGCCGAGTGCTATGAAGTGGGTAAAGCCTGACAGAATTCATATGAGAAGTTAAAGATGATGATGTAAAACGAATGATGAAGATAATAATGAATATTATCTCTGTGTACGTATGATTTATGATCATGTGAAAGAAATGGTTTCTAAAAGAAATATAATATGTTTATTATAAAACTAGAACTCACTCAGCAACACTGACTTTTTATGTGTTTCCAGTTGGCAGGTAGTGTTGCTGGGGATGGCACGAGGCGGCTACTCTGCTCTTTTGGGATGGCATTCTCCTTTTGATAATGCTACCCGCACTGGAAGTGGGGGTGCATAATACATGCAACAAAGTATGTTGCATGAGAGTGTCAAGAGTTCCTTAAGGGTTCCGATGTACGGAAGTACTTAAGGAATATTCTTTATAATAATAATTTTATGTTTTTGTAATAGAGGTCACTGTTTATGACCCTATGATTGTTGAGGATTCATATGAACGGGATTATTTAACAAATCCTCGGTTTCATATGCTTCAGCAGCAATCATAGTAAAGCTAGGTAATGTAAAAAAAGCTTGTACTTTGTAATCAAAATAACGATGTAATGCATTGTAAAAGCTTTTATGTTGAAATGGGAATGACCCCTTTTATAAATTCCGCTGCATTATTTTGTTGAGTTTATCAAATATATGTTTTATGTGTGATGACGACCAACTGTAAGGTGCCCGGGAACGGGGCCTTACAAGTTGGTATCAGAGCAAATGTTTAAGTAAAACAGGTAAATTTTCACAATAAACCTAAACTTAAACTGAAAATGGGACAAAAAGTGGAAGAATGCCATCTGAGTAGCTGCGTGCCATCAGGTATTTTCTTAAAAGTTAACCAGGCTTATGTGTGCATGTTATGTGTTTACGTGTACTGTTAGACTTAGATACTAATGTAGTCAGGACGGGTAATGCTCGGGGTGCGAAGAGTAAAGTAGTGGCTAATCACAACGGGGCACTGTAATTAGGGACTTACTATACTTGACATAAACTTAGCTATTTCCTTGAATGACCGTGTTGGTATTTGAACCTTTCAGTGTGTGATAGAAGATGGTCGGTGGTAGATCATCTAAAGCCCCACGTGGTGGAGGCGGTGGCGGAAGTGGTGCGGAACCACGAGCCACAAGAGGAAGACCTAGACTAGAGAAGAAGGTTCCTGAAGAACCTGATACTACTCCTCCGGAGGGAATGGATGAGAGTGTTGATTTGAGGGCCTCGGTAAAAGAGGCAGTGGTTGAGGAGGTGCACCAGGTCATGCAGACGATCTTACCGTCTGTGGTGACCGAAGTGATAAAGGCCGTACGCGAAGATGAGAGGCGAGGGAGGAATCGATCCTCAGGGAGACAGCAACTACAAGAGCCGGAAACGGTTCTTTCTGATGATGAAGAAGAGGAAGA
Source organism: Flaveria linearis (assembly GCA_024085815.1). Taxonomy (NCBI): domain Eukaryota; kingdom Viridiplantae; phylum Streptophyta; class Magnoliopsida; order Asterales; family Asteraceae; genus Flaveria; species Flaveria linearis. Next base: position 19,525,676 of record CM044015.1, on the reverse strand, counting down.
GGAGGAGGAGTCAGTGCCTGAGACAACACAGGGTTGTAACTACGGGGCATTTATGAGGTGCAAGCCCCCTACTTTTGATGGCTCTGGCACCGCTGCTGATGCTCACCAATGGGTGAGGGAAATGGAGGCTGTCGTCGATATTAGTGATTGCCGGGAGGACAAGAAGGTGAAGTTTGCTACCCATTCTTTTACGGGGTCGGCCTTATGCTGGTGGGACAACATAGTCCAGGCCGAGGCTAGCAGAGCCATTGGAAGGATGAAGTGGTCCGAACTGAAAAGGATGGTGATCGAGGAGTTCAGTCCTCGTCGAGAAATGGACAAGGTTGAGAGAGAGTTTCTGCAGCTGGAAGCAGGGACGATGACCCACCAACAGTACACCACCAAGTTTAATGACATGGCGAGAATGGTGCCAGACCAGGTGACGCCGGTGTCTCGAAAGATCAACCGGTATATCCAGGGGCTGCCGGCCGACATCCGCACGCACTTGATTACTGCCCGACCAAGTACTTTTAGGTCGGCAGTAGATTTGGCTGGGCGACTATACGATGAAAGGGCTAGGGTGATGAAGGCTGAGAGTGGTAAGAAGGGAGGTGGCGAGAAAAGTTGGCAGGGAAAGAGGTTTGGTCGAGGTGATACCTCGACAAGTAACAAGAAAGCAAGGGTGGATGACCGCCGTGTGGTCATGTCTGGAGCTGGGATGAGGAAGTGTGGCCAATGTGGGAGAGAGCACTCGGGGGAGTGCAAGTGGGGATCCAACATCTGTTTCAGATACGGGAAGGCAGGGCATATGTCAAAGGATTGCCGGATGGGCAAGTGTTTTAACTATGGGGAAAGTGGTCATATGAGTAGAGATTGCAAGAAGCCAAGGGCTGAGGGCTCTGGGGAGAAGAAGACGGGAGGAGAAGCACCAAGGGCAAAGGCCAGGGTGTTCACGATGACGCAAGAAGAGGCTAGGACGGACCCTGACGTTGTGTCCGGTACGTTCCTGATAAACCAAATTTTAGCCTCTGTGTTATTTGATTCTGGTGCCAGTAGGAGTTTTATTTCTACTACCTTCTGTGCTAAATTGCCTGTTAGGAGTAAATGCCTTGATGAGTCCTTTGACGTAGAAACTGCTATTGGTAAATCCACTAGGGTTACGGATGTGATAGAGGACTGTGCCGTAGAATTAGAAGGTCATAGGTTTGCTGCCAAGTTACATGTGATGCCCCTAGGAGGATTTGATGTAGTATTAGGGATGGATTGGTTAGCAACCTACGAAGCGAATATCGTGTGTCGAAGGAAAATGATTAGGCTGACGGCGGCTGACGGAAGTCCGGTGACAATATATGGCGATCGAGTTACGACGATTCCGAAGGTGATCTCGATGGCGGTGGCGGGAAAGTGTATGAGGCGCGGATGTAGCGCCTACTTATGTTATGTAAAGAATGTAGAGACGCCAACACCACAACTATCCGATGTACCAGTTGTGCGTGACTTTCCAGACGTGTTTCCCGAAGATTATCGGGATTGCCACCTGACCGAGAGATCGAATTCCAGATCGACCTGATACCGGGTGCCCAACCTGTCGCAAAAGCACCGTATCGCTTGGCTCCGACGGAAATGAAAGAGTTGATGGAGCAACTGCAAGAACTGCTAGATAAGGGGTCATTAGACCGAGTATCTCACCTTGGGGTGCTCCGGTTCTGTTCGTAAAGAAGAAGGATGGTAGTATGAGAATGTGCATTGACTACCGCGAGCTGAATACGCTGACGGTGAAGAACAGATACCCCTTGCCGAGAATCGATGACTTGTTTGACCAACTTCAAGGCGCTAGCTGGTTTTCAAGGATAGATCTTCGATCAGGCTACCATCAACTGAAGGTAAAGGAGCAGGATATCCCTAAAACAGCCTTTCGTACGCGCTATGGTCATTACGAGTTTCTCGTTATGTCTTTTGGTTTGACCAATGCGCCGGCTGCTTTTATGGATTTGATGAACCGAGTGTGTCGGCCAATGTTAGATAAATCAGTAATTGTGTTCATCGATGATATTCTGATTTATTCGAGGAGCGAAGAAGAGCATGCCGGTCACATTCGGGAAGTGTTGGAGACTTTGAGAAGGGAGAAACTGTATGCTAAGTTCTCCAAATGTGCTTTCTGGTTACGCGAGGTGCAATTTCTGGGTCACGTGGTAAATGCTCAGGGAATAATGGTGGACCCAGCAAAGGTTGAGGCCGTGATGCAATGGAAGTCGCCAAAGACGCCATCCGAGATTCGCAGCTTCTTGGGATTGGCGGGTTACTATAGAAGATTTATTCAAGACTTTTCGAAGATAGCCTCACCTTTGACAAAATTGACTCGCAAGGACGTAAAGTTCGTGTGGGGTCGAGAACAGGAGGAGGCCTTTGAGGAATTGAAGACGAGACTGACACAAGCTCCTGTCTTGACATTGCCCAAGGGAAATGAGGACTTAGTGGTCTATTCGGATGCATCTTATTTTGGGCTAGGTTGCGTATTGATGCAACGCGTAAGAGTAATAGCCTAAGCGTCCCGACAACTAAAGACCCACGAAGTCAACTATCCCACACACGATCTAGAACTAGCTGCGGTGGTTTTCGCGTTGAAGATTTGGCGGCACTATCTATACGGGACGAAGTGCACCATCTTCACGGACCACAAAAGCTTGAAGTACTTCTTCGAGCAGAAAGATCTGAACATGAGGCAAAGGCGATGGTTAGAGCTGATCAAAGACTATGATTATGAGATCCACTACCATCCGGGCAAGGCCAACGTGGTGGTGGATGCCCTTAGCCGAAAGGAAAGGCCCGAGCCGATTCGGGTAAAAGCTTATCAGCTAATCATGACCTCTGACGTGATGACACAGGTTAAGGAGTTTCAAGACGAGGCTTTGAAAGAAGATCGTCTTAACTCCGAAAGGATGAGAGGTCTAGTTACGGAATAGGGAGAAAACACTCTTGGTGTTAAGACCCGATTTGGGCGGATGTGGATTCCTCGATACGGGGATCTACGTGGAAAGATAATGGACAAAACCCACAAGACTCGGTACTCCATTCATCCCGGGGCTACCAAGATGTATCACGATGTGAAGAAAGATTATTGGTGGCCGGGTATGAAACGTGATGTAGCGGAGTACGTGAGTAAGTGCCTCACTTGTCTTCAAGTGAAGGCGGAACACCAGAAACCGTATGGGAAAATCCAGCCGCTGGATATACCCGAATGGAAGTGGGAGCATATCACCATGGATTTCATCACGAAACTACCACGTACCCCGAAAAGGTATGATGCTATATGGGTGATAGTTGACCGTTTGACGAAAAGCGCCCACTTCTTACCGATCCGCGAGACGTATTCATCTGAAAGATTGGCGGATCTGTTCATCAAAGAAATCGTAGCTCGTCATGGCGTGGCGGTGTCCATTGTGTCGGATCGTGACACACGTTTTACATCGAAATTTTGGAAAAGATTCCATGATGCGATGGGGACGAGACTACATATCAGCACAGCTTATCACCCTCAGACGGATGGCCAGTCTGAGAGGACGATCCAGACACTCGAAGACATGCTTCGGGCGTGTGTGATCGATTTTGGAGGAAGTTGGGACGATCACTTACCGTTAGCAGAATTCTCGTACAATAACAGTTATCATGCCAGCATTGGCATGCCACCTTACGAGATGCTGTACGGTAGGAAATGTAGGACGCCCGTATGCTGGGGAGACATTGGCCAGAAGGAACTGGGAGGTGTCGAGGTAGTTGAAGCAACGACTGAGAAGTTAGAAAAGATCAAAGCCTTCATGAAGGCGGCGAAAGATAGGCAAAAGTCGTATGCTAACAAGAGGCGGAGACCGATAGAGTTCAAGGTTGGTGACCGAGTCATGTTGAAGGTCTCGCCCTGGAAAGGCATTATCCGATTCAGGAAACGAGGCAAGCTAAGCCCGAGATATATAGGACCTTTCCGAATCATTGCCCGTGTGGGAGAGGTGGCCTATAGGTTGGAACTACCAGATGAGTTAAGTGGAATTCATCCCACATTCCATGTATCTCATCTGAGAAAGTGCTTAGCTGATGAAGATATGATTGTTCCACTGGAGGATATCGAAGTAGACGAACAGCCCAATTATGTGGAGCAACCAGTGGCAATCATCGATAGAAAAGAGAAGCGGTTAAGGAATAAAGTGGTTCCTCTTGTGCGTGTACAGTGGAAGCACAGGAAAGGATCTTAATCAATGTGGGAGACGGAAGAAGAGATGCGACAACATTACCCACGTCTGTTCGATGAATAACAGGTTTCGGGGATGAAACCTAAATAAGGGGGGTGGACTTGTAACACCCGGAAATTTTTCTAAGCAAGTCAAGTAATAATAATGGGCTCAGACGAAAACCATTTAATAAATATAAAATGGTTATGGGCATTAGACCGAGTTAACCCTTCGGGTCACGAGTTTAACGAGTTTGGGGGGCGGGAACGCCTGGCATATATATAGATGGATCAACTGAAAAACTCTCATTTTCACTCAACACCCAATTCTAGAGAGAGAAAGTGTAGAGAGAGAAAGTGTCGGATCGAAGCTCGGTTGGTCAAGAATCGAAGGCTGGTGTTTGTGGACTCCTAAACTACAAGAATCAAGGTAAGAAACGTAGCTAAATTGCTCCATTTGGTGAAAAACCGGGTTTGGGTTTTGGGGTTTTAAAAGTGGCAAGAATCGCCCAAAAACGCACGTTTTAGGGTAATAAAACATGTAAGAAGCTTAGATTTAGGATCCTGGATGATAACCCAAGGGTTGGGTGGAAAGGATTGGATTTTGGGTTAAAATGAGCTGATTCGTAAATTTCAGCTCGTTCTGCGAATTTAAGCACTCGTCCAGCGAAACTGTAAGTTCGTCCAGCGAAACTATAAGGATTCTCAGCGAGACTACAGTTTCGCTACAGCGAAACTATACTTTCTCCTGGGCGAAACTGTTGATTTATGATAACTTCGCTGATGCCCAGGTTGACCCTTAGACATTGCGAAACTAGGGAATTCCAACGAAAGTTGGGCGCTCAAGGTAGCGAATCTGTCCAGCGAAACTGGCAGAATGCTGCCCAGCGAAATTAGCAGCGAAACTGCTGATTCGCCTAGCGAAACTACACTTTCGCTAGGGCGAAACTACACTTTCGCTAGGGCGAAACTACGGGCGAAACTATTAGCGAATTTAGGCAGAAATTAACTCTTTTGAGTGTTAACATATCTGCAGGCAGCGTAGTGTGACCCACGTCTTTAAAGCTTGATTGAGAAGCTGCTTGTCAAGCACAGGTGAGTTTCTAGGACCCCTCATTTGCTGTTTAAACGATTTTGGGGCTGGAACACATATAAATCTATTTATTGAAATATGTATGTATGGCCCATTTGGGTACAATGTTGTGATGAACGTTTAAGGTATGATTAAGGACTTGGGTGTGTTGTATGAGGTCCTAGCACAAGTCCCCACGGTCTAGGAGGGACAATTAGGGCTGCTGTACCCAAAATAACGCATAGTTAAGTCCCGGATTTCGGGAAAGATACGAAAGTAAGTGCCTGTAGATGACTGATGATGTAGACTATGTATGGATGATGCTAGGTATGATGATGTATGTATGATGCCATGTATGATTGCGTATGTATGATGCTATGTATGATGATGTATGTATGATGGGTGTGGTGTGTGTTCCTTGTAATGATGTATGTATATCTTTCTCGACTCATGTGTTATGACGATGAACGAGCGAAGTATTATGTACGTAAAGTGAAAGATAATGAAAGAGGAACACGATGACGAATGCATGTATTAATGAATGATTGAATGAGTAATAAGATGATGAATACATGCATTAACGAACGAACGAATTAAGTCTTGCAAACATTGAATAAGTCGATCAGTCCTTCTTTGTCATTGGCCATGGTCATGGTACCTCTACCGCTTACCTCTAGTACTGTGGCATATGCTTAGATTCACGGCCCAGTAGCTAAGGCTAATGTGGCATACGCTCTATTGATTCACGGCCCAGTAGCTAAGACGGTTCGGGGTATAGCATATGGTATTGGTACATTAGAATTCAATGTGCAAGTAAGTATGAAACGGGATTCTTATCATTCGACCACAGTAATCATAGCCGAGTGCTATGAAGTGGGTAAAGCCTGACAGAATTCATATGAGAAGTTAAAGATTATGATGTAGAACGAATGATGAAGATAATAATAAATATTATCTCTGTGTACGTATGATGTATGATCACGTGAAAGAAATGGTTTTTAAAAGAAATATAATATGTTTATTATAAAACTAGAACTCACTCAGCAACGCTGACTTTTTATGTGTTTCCAGTTGGCAGGTAGTGTTGCTGGGGATGGCACGAGGCGGCTACTCTGCTCTTTGGGATGGCATTCTCCTTTTGATAATGCTACCCGCACTGGAAGTGGGGGTGCATAATACATGCAACAAAGTATGTTGCATGAGAGTGTCAAGAGTTCCTTAAGGGATCCGATGTACGGAAGTACTTAAGGAATATTCTTTATGATGAATAATTTATGTTTTTGTAATAGAGGTCACTGTTTATGACCCTATGATTGTTGAGGATTCACATAAACGGGATTATTTAACAAATCCTCGGTTTCATATGCTTCAGCAGCAATCATAGTAAAGCTAGGTAATGTAAAGAAAGCTTGTACTTAGTAATCAAAATAACGATGTAATGCATTGTAAAAGCTTTTATGTTGAAATGGGAATGACCCCTTTTGTAAATTCCGCTGCATTATTTTATTGAGTTTATATCAAATATATGTTTATGTGTGATGACGACCAACCGTAAGGTGCCCGGGAACGGGGCCTTACAAAAAAAATGTTGCAATTTTTAATATCTTTTGTAACTTTTTTTGAAAACGTTGCATTAGCTATTCAAACGCAACCTTTATGTTCAATGAAGTTGCATTAGAGTCAAATGCAACTCATTTGAAAAAGGTTACTTTAAAAAGTTGCATTAGGCTTGTTTTCTAGTAGCGCGGGTGGACGTAGTTACATGTTTTAGTGTCGTTTGGTTGTTAGGTTATTGTAGTGACGGTATAACTTGTAAGCCCCGCTCACCGGGTACCTTACTGTTGGTCATCATCACACGTAAAACATACATTTAATACATGATCATAAAATACACAGCGGAATTAATAAAATATACATTCTCATTTCATAATAAAAGCTTTTACATCATTGTCTTGATTACAATATACAAGCTTTTCTTTACATTGTTAACTATACTATGATTGCTGCTGACGCATATTCCTCAGCAATCATAGGGTCATACAGCGACCTCTACCGAAATAAAATAATAAAAAGAAAATATATTCTTCTTCGTTAAGAAGATATTAAATTCAAATATATATTTTCTTTCATAAACAAGATTTCTTAAATAATCATGTTTATGAGGATTATCAAGAAAATCTTGCACTTGCATGCAACATGATGTGTTGCGCGCATTACGGGCCCACAACACATGATGTGGCAGCATAATCAAAAGTGAATTCCATCCCAAAAGAGCTGAGTAGCCGCCTCGTGCCATCCTCAGCAACTCTACCTGCCAACTGGAAACACATAAAAAGTCAGCGTTGCTGAGTGAGTTCTAGTTTTATAATAAAACATACTTTCATTCTCATTAACTGTTCTTCCATACATGTGTTCACACATCATACGTACACGTAGATAATATTGTTATTATCTCATCATTCATACTTACTTTCATTCGTGTACACTTCATCATTCTCGTTTACTTTCATATACATACTTTACATACTTTCGTACGTACTTTACTTTCATTCATACATTCATTACTTACGTTCGAACATTCATTACATTCATTCATACTTTCATTACTTTCGTTCGAACGTTCATTACATTCGGTGACATGTACAATACCCCACTTTCATCATACATACTACTGGTGCTGGACCTGTGGTGGTTAGCCACGAACGTTGTGCACAAATGCTGATCCAGTCACCTGGGGTAGGTACATGCACCACTTATCTTTTCACTTTACTTCTGGATCAATGCCATATGCTATACCCCGAACGTTGTGCACAAATGCGGGTGTGGACCTGTGATGATCAATCAAAACGTTGTGCACTAATGCTGATCCAGTCACCTAGGGCAAGCGGCAAGGATCCCATACATACTTCTGGTCAATCACAAAGACTGACCCGATGTGCATCCTTCGGGGTAGCTAACCGCACACCGTTGAGCTAACACCTGCCAGGGGTGTGCACCTCCTTTCATTTGCTTACAAGCCTTACTTACATTCATTCATTCATTCGTTAATGCATGCATTCGTTCGTCATGTTCCTTCTTTACTTATCTTTCGCTTTACGTTCTTAATACATTCTTTCATTCTTTCATTCATTCACGTAAAGTTATTAAAGATAAGACACATATACATAAGGAACATAAATACTTACATATCATCAGTATACACCATCTATCATGGCAACATCACACTAACATACATACATCATACATACACTTCTACATTCACTCACATCAGCCCTGTTCGGGCGACTGAACTTATACCAGTCGCATGTCCCCATGCGACTGGGCCATGCGATTGGGCTATCATACGAATGGGTACTCAAACGTGCGATTGAACCTCCTTCCGTACGACTAGACACTATGCGACTGGGCTATATGCGACTAACTCTTAACCGTCCGACTGAACTACTCTGCGATTGAACTTATGCGACCGAAACCCTCAGTCGCAACACCTATCGTGCGATTGAGGCTCAATCGGGCGTCTGAGCCTCAGTCGGGCGATTGGACATCAACTAACACTCATTCGGCCGAATGGCCCTTCAGTCGCATAACCCTAACTGGGCAGCGACTGGAGTTCTTCATGAACAGCAGTCGCGAACCCCCGCACCCAAACTCGTCTTAAACCCATTTTTAGCCCAAATCGACCCTCCCTAGCCTCAGGGATTCATACTAGGACATCATACAAGCATATTCTAGTCCTATTTCATACCATAAACACATTACTCAAGAATTTACCCAAATGGGTCAAACTTTCACTATTTCAAAAATAGGGTTTATATGTGAATCCAGCCCTAAAATCGTTAGAAAACATGTAAATGAGGGGTTCTAGAACTCACCTTAACAGGTAGAAGTTGATGAGCTTCGATTTAACTTGCTTCTCGACAATCGGTCAGCACTTCCCCTCTTTCTTCTCTGCCCTCGGTCGCTCACTGCTCTCTCCCCGACTGAAAATGGGATGAGAGTGGAGCTGCTCCCCTTTTATACCCAGAGCTCATTCGCATCTGGTCCAGGGGCGACTGGACCTTCAGTCGCATCAACACTATGCGATTGAACCCCAATCGCACGTGTTCCATGCGGTCATACTTCATTCGGGCGGTTGAACTCCAATCGTGCGGTTGAGCTTCAATCGGCCGAATAGCCATGCGGTTGAACTCCAGTCGCATAAATCACAGGCGACTGAGGCTCAGTCGCATAGCCTACCAAAAAGTCAAACTTCCGTGTGTTACAAGTCCACCCCCTTATTTTAGGTTTCGTCCCCGAAACCTGTCATTCCTTGAACAATCGTGGGTAATGCTGCCTCATTTTCTTCAGTTTCCCACGTCGACTCGGATCCCTTCCTGTGCCGCCACTGTACACGCACAAGGGGAACCACTTTATTTCTCAACCTCTTCTCTTTGCGATCTATGATCGCCACTGGTTGCTCTACATAATTGAGCTTTTCGTCTACCTCGATATCATCCAGTGGAACGACCATGTCTTTGTCCGCCAAACACTTCCTCAGGTGAGACACGTGGAAAGTCGGTGGATTCCACTTAGTTCGCCTGGCAAATCTAACCTATAGGCCACTTCTCCTACTCGAGCAATGATTCGGAAAGGGCCTATATATCGCGGACTCAGCTTACCTCGCTTCCGGAATCGAATGATCCCTTTCCAAGGTGAGACCTTCAACATAACACGATCTCCCACCTGGAACTCAATCGGCCTGCGTCGTTTGTCGGCATACGACTTCTGTCGGTCTTTGGCCGCCTTCATATAGGTTTTAATTCTTTCGAGCTTCTCAGTCATAGCCTCTACCACTTCGACGCTTCCCAATTCTTTCTGACCAATATCACCCCAACAGACGGGTGTCCTGCATCTCCTACCGTATAGCATCTCATAGGGTGGCATGCCGATACTGGCATGATAACTGTTGTTGTATGAGAACTCAGCTAACGGTAGATGGTCATCCCAACTTCCACGAAAGTCAATAACACATGCTCGGAGCATGTCCTCCAATGTTTGAATGGTCCTTTCCGACTGACCATCAGTTTGTGGATGATAAGCCGTGCTAATATGCAACCTCGTCCCCATAGCATCGTGGAATTTCTTCCAGAATTTGGATGTAAACCGGGTGTCGCGATCAGACACAATCGACACCGGTACACCATGACGAGTCACGATCTCTTTGATGAAAAGATCGGCCAACTTCTCGGACGAATATGTCTCCCGCATCGGTAAGAAGTGAGCACTCTTCGTCAATCGATCCACAATCACCCAGATCGTATCATACCCTTTCGGGGTACGTGGCAGCTTTGTGATAAAATCCATGGTGATGTGCTCCCACTTCCACTCCGGGATGTCCAAGGGTTGAATCTTTCCGTACGGCTTCTGGTGCTCTGCCTTTACTTGCAAACACGTGAGGCATTTACTCACATACTCCACCACATCACGTTTCATACCCGGCCACCAGTAATCTTTCTTCATATCTTGGTACATTTTGGTAGCACCGGGATGAATGGAGTATCGAGACTTATGAGCTTCATCCAAAATCTTCATTCGCAGATCCCCAAGACGAGGAATCCACATACGCCCAAACCGAGTTCTAACACCCGTTGCGTTCTCACCCAATTCTGCGACCAGACCTCTCATGCGTTCAGAGTTAAGATGTTGTCTTTCAAAGCCTCATCTTGGAACTCTTTGACCTGTTTCATTACGTCGGAAGTCATGATTAGCTGGTACGCCTTCACCCGAATTGGCTCGGGCCTCTCTTTCGGCTAAGGGCATCCGCCACCATGTTGGCTTTGCCCGGATGGTAATGGATCTCACAATCATAGTCCTTTATAAGCTCCAACCATCGCCGTTGCCTCATATTCAGATCTTTTTGCTCGAAAAAGTACTTCAAGCTTTTGTGGTCCGTGAAGATGGTGCACTTCGTCCCGTACAGATAGTGCCACCAAATCTTCAACGCGAAAACCACAGCTGCTAGCTCCAAGTCATGAGTAGGGTAGTTAACTCATGAACTTTCAGCTGTCGGGATGCATAGGCTATCACCTTTCCTCTCTGCATTAATACACACCCCAACCCCGAGTAGGAGGCATCAGAATAAACCACCAAATCTTCACTCCCCTCGGGTAACGCCAATACTGGAGCTTGGGTCAATCTCGTCTTCAGTTCTTCAAACGCCTTTTCTTGAGCTTGACCCCATACAAATTTCACATCCTTCCGAGTCAACTTTGTCAGTGGAGAAGCAATTTTGGAAAAGTCTTGGATAAACCTTCGGTAGTAGCCCGCCAAATCCAAGAAACTACGGATCTCGGACGGCGTCTTCGGAGACTTCCATTGCATCACTGCTTCCACTTTCGCCGGATCGACCATAATCCATCCGGATTTACCACGTGACCCAAGAATTGAACTTCACGCAACCAAAATGCGCACTTGGAGAATTTTGCATACAATTTCTCCCTTCTCAACGTTTCCAGAACTTCGCGAATGTGACCGGCATGCTCAGTCTCGCTTTTTGAATAAATCAAGATGTCATCAATGAATACTATCACTGATTTATCCAACATCGGCGGCACACCCTATTCATCAGGTCCATAAAAGCAGCTGGCGCGTTGGTCAGACCAAAAGACATAACGAGGAACTCATAATGACCGTAGCGCGTACGAAAAGCTGTTTTAGGGATATCCTGCTCCTTCACCTTCAGTTGATGGTAGCCTGATCGAAGATCTATACGCGAAAACCAACTAGCACCCTGAAGTTGATCAAACAAGTCGTCGATCCTCGGCAAGGGGTATCTGTTCTTTACTGTCAGCTTATTCAGCTCGCGGTAGTCGATGCACATCCTCATACTACCGTCCTTCTTCTTTACAAACAGGACCGGAGCACCCCAAGGTGAGATACTTGGTCGAATAAACCCCTTATCCAACAGCTCTTGTAACTGCTCCATCAACTCTTTCATCTCCGTCGGGGCCAATCGGTATGGTGCCTTGGCAACAGGTTGGGCGCCTGGTACTAAATCAATCTGGAACTCGATCTCTCTGTCAGGTGGCAATCCCGATAAGTCTTCCGGGAACACGTCTGGGTACTCACACACAACCGGAACATCAGACAGTTGTGGTGCTGGCTTCTCTACATCTTTCACATAACATAAATAGGCGTTACATCCATGCCTCATACATTTCCCCGCCACTGCCATTGAGATCACCTTCGGAATCGTAGTAACCCGATCCCCATAAACTGTCACTGGACTACCGTCAGGCGCTGTCAAACTGATCATCTTCTTGACACACAATGTTCGCCTCGAAATCTGCCAACCAATCCATACCAAGCACCAAATCGAAACCGCCTAACATCATCGCAAAGGGTTTAACTGGGAATTTTGACCCTCCAGTTCTACATCGCAACCCTCAATTACCTCTGAAATCCTGGTGGTTTTACCTATCGCAGTCTCTACATCAAACGGCACATCCACACGCCTACTACTAACGGGCAATTTGGCACAAAAAGTAGCAGAAATGAAACTCCTACTGGCACCCGAATCAAATAATACAGAGGCTAAAGTTTGGTTCACCAGAAACGTACCGGACACTACATCGGGGTCCATCCTCGCCTCTTCCTGCGTCATCGTAAATGCCGTGGCGCTCGCTTTCGACCCTTCACCCCTGTCTTCTTCACACCGGAACCCTCAGATCTCGGCTTCTTGCAATCTTTATTCATATGACCACTTTCCCCACAGTTAAAGCACCTCATCCCTTTACACTCTTTGGCCATATGACCGGGCTTTCCACACTTGAAACATACATTCAGCCCCCATCTGCACTCACCACCGTGCTCTCGCCCACACTTCCCACACTTTCTCGACCCTGCACTTGTCACGACCACACGACGATCATCAACCCGTGCCTTCTTACTACTTGTCGAAGTATCACCCCGACCAAACCTCTTTCCCTGCCACTTCCTCTCATCACTTCCCTTCTTACTGCCCTCAGATTTCACCAACGCAGCTCGTTCATCGTACAACCTCCCAGCTAAATCCACCGCCGACCTGAAAGTACTGGGTCGGGCGGAAATCAAATGCCAACGAATTTCAGCTGGCAACCCTGGATATACCGGTTAATCTTGCAAGACACCGGCGTCACTTGCTCTGGCACCAACCGTGCCATGTCGTTGAACTTGGTCATGTATTGTTGGTGGGTCATCGTTCCCGCCTCCAACTGCAGGAACTCTCTCTCAACTCTGTCCATCTCTCGACGAGGACTGAACTCCTCGATCACCATTCTCTTCAACTCAGACCACTTCATTTCCCAATGGCCCTGCTACCCTCGGCCTGGACAATATTGTCCCACCAGCACAATGCCGTCCCCGTAAAACGAGTGGGTAGCAAACTTTACCTTCTTATCCTCCTGGCAGTCACTGATATCAAGGACCGCCTCCATCTCTCTCACCCATTGGGTGAGCATCAGCAGCCGTACCTGAACCATCAAAAGTCGGAGGCTTGCATCTCATAAATTTCCCGTAATCACAACCCCGGGCTGTCCCCTACCTGTTCTTCCTCCTCTTCCTCTTCGTCATCGGACGATACCGTTTCTGCCTCTGTCTGTTGCTGTCTACCGGAGGACCGTTTACTCCCTCGTCTATCCTCCTCGCGTACTGCCTTTATCACTTCGGTCATTACAGACGGTATAATCGTCTGCATAGCCTGGTGCACTTCCTCAATCACTGCCTCTTTTACCGAGGCTCTCAACTTGGCGCTTTCGTCTGTCTCCTCCTGATGAGGAATCTCGTTCTCCTCACGAACTACTTTCTCTTTCCTAGATCTTCCTCGCGTGATACGCGGCTCATCACCACGTCCACCATCACGGGAAGCATCAGATGATCTATCACCGACCATCTTCTATCACACTGAAAGATTCAAACACCAACACGGTCATTCAAGGAAATAGCTCAGTTTATGTTAAGTATAGTAAGTCCCTAATTACAGTGGCCAGTTATGATTAGCCACTCACTCTACTCTTCACACCCCGAGCATTACCTGTCCTGACTACATTAGTATCTAAGTCTAACAGTACACATAAACACATAACATGCGCACGTAACACTGGTTAACTTTCAAGAAAATACCTGATGGCACGCAACTACTCAGATGGCATTCTCTTCCTTTCTGTCCCATTCTCAGTTTAAGTTTAGGTTTATTTTGAAAATTTACCCATTTTACTTAAACTTTGGCTCTGATACCAACTTGTAAGGCCCCGCTCACCGGGTACCTTACTGTTGGTCATCATCACACGTAAAACATACATTTAATACATGATCATAAAATACGCAGCGGAATTAATAAATATACATTCTCATTTCATCATAAAAGCTTTTACATCATTGTCTTGATTACAAATACAAGCTTTTCTTACATTGTTAACTATACTATGATTGCTGCTGACGCATATTCCTCAGCAATCATAGGGTCATACAGCGACCTCTACCGAAATAAAATAATAAAAAGAAAATATATTCTTCTTCGTTAAGATGATATTAAATTCAAATATATATTTTCTTTCATAAACAAGATTTCTTAAATAATCATGTTTATCAGGATTATCAAGAAATCTTGCACTTGCATGCAACATGATGTGTTGCGCGCATTACGGGCCCACAACACATGATGTGGCAGCATAATCAAAAAGTGAATGCCATCCCAAAAGAGCTAAGTAGCCGCCTCGTGCCATCCTCAGCAACTCTACCTGCCAACTGGAAAACACATAAAAAGTCAGCGTTGCTGAGTGAGTTCTAGTTTTATAATAAAACATACTTTCTTTCTCATTAACTGTTCTTCCATACATGTGTTCACACATCAAACGTACACGTAAATAATATTGTTATTATCTCATCATTCATTACTTACTTTCATTCGTGTACACTTCATCATTCTCGTTTACTTTCATACATACATACTTTACATACTTTCGTACGTACTTTACTTTCATTCATACATTCATTACTTACGTTCGAACATTCATTACATTCATTCATACTTTCATTACTTTCGTTCGAACGTTCATTACATTCGGTGACATGTACAATACCCCACTTTCATCATACATACTGCTGGTGCTGGACCTGTGGTGGTTAGCCACGAACGTTGTGCACAAATACTGATCCAGTCACCTAGGGTAGGTACATGCACCACTTATCTTTTCACTTTACTTCTGGATCAATGCCATATGCTATACCCCGAACGTTGTGCACAAATGCGGGTGCTGGACCTGTGATGATCAATCACGAACGTTGTGCACTAATGCTGATCCAGTCACCTAGGGCAAGCGGCAAGGATCCCATACATACTTCTGGTCAATCACAAAGACTGACCCCGATGTGCATCCTTCGGGGTAGCTAACCCGCACACCGTTGAGCTAACACCTGCCAGGGGTGTGCACCTCCTTTCATTTGCTTGCAAGCCTTACTTACATTCATTCAGTCATTCGTTAATGCATGCATTCGTTCGTCATGTTCCTTCTTTACTTATCTTTCGCTTTACGTTCTTAATACATTCTTTTCATTCTTTCATTCATTCACGTAAAGTTATTAAAGATAAGACACATATACATAAGGAACATAAATACTTACATATCATCAGTATACACCATCTATCATGGCAACATCACACTAACATACATACATCATACATACACTTCTACATTCACTCACATCAGCCCTGTTCGGGCGACTGAACTTATACCAGTCGCATGTCCCCCATGCGACTGGGCCATGCGATTGGGCTATCATACGAATGGGTACTCAAACGTGCGATTGAACCTCCTTCCGTATGACTAGACACTATGCGACTGGGCTATATGCGACTAACTCTTAACCGTCCGACTGAACTACTCTGCGATTGAACTTATGCGACCGAAACCCTCAGTCGTAACACCTATCGTGCGATTGAGGCTCAATCGGGCGTCTGAGCCTCAGTCGGGCGATTGGACATCAACTAACACTCATTCGGCCGAATGGCCCTTCAGTCGCATAACCCTAACTGGGCAGCGACTGGAGTTCTTCATGAACAGCAGTCGCGAACCCCCGCACCCAAACTCGTCTTAAACCCATTTTTAGCCCAAATCGACCCTCCCTAGCCTCAGGGATTCATACTAGGACATCATACAAGCATATTCTAGTCCTATTTCATACCATAAACACATTACTCAAGAATTTACCCAAATGGGTCAAACTTTCACTATTTCAAAAATAGGGTTTATATGTGAATCCAGCCCTAAAATCGTTAGAAAATGTAAATGAGGGGTTCTAGAACTCACCTAACAGGTAGAAGTTGATGAGCTTCGATTTAACTGCTTCTCGACAATCGGTCAGCACTTCCCCTCTTTCTTCTCTGCCCTCGGTCGCTCACTGCTCTCTCCCCGACTGAAAATGGGAGGAGAGTGGAGCTGCTCCCCTTTTATACCCAGAGCTCATTCGCATCTGGTCCAGGGGCGACTGGACCTTCAGTCGCATCAACACTATGCGATTGAACCCCAATCGCACGTGTTCCATGCGGTTCATACTTCATTCGGGCGGTTGAACTCCAATCGTGCGGTTGAGCTTCAATCGGCCGAATAGCCATGCGGTTGAACTCCAGTCACATAAATCACAGGCGACTGAGGCTCAGTCGCATAGCCTACCAAAAAGTCAAACTTCCGGGTGTTACATAACTGTAAGTTTGAATGGTGTAATATCGGGTGTAATGACGATTCATTTATTTTTTACAGATTGTTTTATGGTGGTTAATATTTGTTACATTAGCTTACATTGGTTTAAATTAGTGTAATGTTATTTGGTTATTGAATTGATTGTGCTACTTTTAGTTGGAGTGGTGTAATACATGTATTAACAGTGTAAGTAGATGTTTTGTCACAACTTTTCTAAAGATTACATTAGTATAACATGTTGTAATATCATTCGGTTGTTAGGTTGTCATATTATAGATGTTACTTTTGGTTGGAGTGGTGTAATATTGGGTGTAAAAGTTTGGTATATTAGTGCAAGATATATTTGTTAATAATGTCATTTGCAAGTTTATATGGGAATTAACATTGCAACTTCTTGTTTTTGTTATATCTTTGGTACACGGTACAACAATATAACATTGTAATATGATGTAACTACGTACGAACAAAAACAAATTTGCAATACTATAGTAGAACTAAAGAGAAAAATATGATGAGTTAATGGTGCAATTTTTATAAAAAAAATTACAATTTATAAAAAAGTTATGAGTGTTTAAATACAAACGCGGGTAATGTTTTTAAATATAACGAAAAAAGAAATAGGAAGATATAGGGATGACACTTGTCATGTTTATGTTAAATCTGAATTTTGATGGATTTGTTAAATGACATTTATGCCTTTTCTATTAAAAAAGATTGGAAGATTTTTGTAACACCTGGATATTTTAAGAAGTTGTAAAAAGAAAATAAAAGTGGAAAATACAATTTAACCCAAGTTGAGGGGTTAAATGTGTCAAAAGTACATAATAATATATTATATTTTGTACAAAAGGAGTATGGCCGCCCATACACCTTGCACATCACCTTTTTGCATTCGGTTTTAGTGAAAGAAAGAGCAAAATTCAAGTTTTTGGAAGAAGAAGAACAAGAAGGATGAATTCAAGGTAATAATTCAAAGAATTAAGCGTTCTGTTGGGTTTCAGTCTCGGGTTTGTACTTATACATGTGTTTGTTTGGGTTCGGTTGTGTAGTTTTTGGTGGGTCTCTAGGTGTTTGAGCTCATAGCAACGGGTTTGAAGGAAGTCATACTCAAAGTTGCATAAGGTGAGTTTTAGAACCCCCTCTTTAACATGTTTTAACTGATTTTAGGGCTGGAAATGCATGTAAGTATGTTTTAATAAAATGGGTGTAAATGCCCGTATGTGTGTGCGAATATGTATGAGGGAGGGTTCATATTTTAGGTGAATATGATGTTGTGATGATGTTATGATTGTGTTTTGTTGCTTAGAGTGTAAGAACTGAGCTTAGAACATGTAGATCTGAATTTGGGACTGAGATTGTGTTGATTAGGATAAGTTGGTTGCCCATGCGCCCAACGGTCAAAACTGCCCAAGTGTTCCCAGACGTCCAAAGTCCATGCGCCTAAATAGTGCCCGAACGCCTAAGTGCCATGCGCCTAAGTCAGGCCCATGCTCCTGAATAGTGCCCATGCGCCCATAAGGCCCATGCGACTAAGTGTTAATGATTTAAATGTAAGCTCTGGCGCCTACATAGTGGCAAAACGCCCAAACAGGGCTGGAACGCCCAAATAGTCCTCATGCGCCCAAACACTTAGAATTATTATGAATTTTTAGGAAAAACAAAATTTAAGGTTTGACCCTAGTTTGACTTGTAAGCTGTTGTGGACTATTCTATGTACGAATAAGTCAGGATTTATGAATAGTATATGCATGATAATATGATTAATGTGTGACATGCATATGTATATGAATTGTTATCTTTTATTAGTTTTCAAAACGTGTGTATATAGTAGTATAATATACGTTAAGTATTGTGTTAATCCTTTATGTAGTATGACGAACGAGTGAATGAATGTAAAGTATAATACAATGAAAAGAAAGATAACAGAGATGGAAAGTGAAACGTAATGAAAGAAAGAAGAGGCTTGCAAGAAGAAAGAAAGAATGATTACAACTCTTTGTGAGTTGGTAGCTCAATTGTGTGTTATAACGTGCGGTTTTAACCCATTAGGGTTCACACACAGGGGGAACAGTCTAGGTGACTGAACCCATAGTACGAACGAGATCCTTGTCATTCAACACCGGGATTTGTGCGAGATAGAAATGAGGCTACGCGCCTGAAATGGTGTAGCATCCGCATATTTTTATAGAAGAGAAAGAAATAATAAACGTAAATAAAAGAAGGAAAATATATTTAACCCAAAGTTGAGGGGCTAGAAGTGTCAAAATGACAAAAAGTATCAAAAGTTGGTACAAAAGTGGGCATGGCCGCCCACTCTAGTCTACACATCAACTTTCATTTGGTTTTAGAGAGAGAAAGAGGGAATTCGAGTTTCTAGAGAGAAGAAGAAGAAGAAGGCTGAATTTAAGGTAAGAATTAGTGTTTTTAAGTTGTTCTTGGCTAGATTTAGCCTCGGTTACATGCTTACATGTGTTTGTATGTACGGTTGTGTGTTTTTGGTGGTTTTTAGGTGTTTGAACTCATTGCATTCGGGTTTTTGAAGAAGTCATAAACGAAAGCTGCATAAGGTGAGTTCTAAAACCCCATTTTTACATGTTTTAACTGATTTTGGGGCTGGAAATACATGTATAAACAATTTTATAAAATGGATTATTTATACCCGTATGAATGTGTGTGTGTATGCAGGTGGGGTATAAATTGGTATGATTATGGTTAGATGTTATTGATGTGTTTTAATGCTTAGAATGTAAGAACTAAGCTTAGGATCTGTTAGAATTAAATTGGGCTTGATTTATGATGATGTCAGTTACAAGTAGTTGTTCATGCGTCTGAAATAGTACCCATACGCCCAACTACCAAAATGACTACCTAAATAGTGCCCGAACGCCTAAGTGACCACGCGCGTAAGTCAAGCCCAAGCGCCTGCATAGTGCTCATGCGCCTAGAGTTTGCCAGAATGGTTAAGTGTTATGCCATGCGCCCCAATAGTGCCCATGCGCCTGCCTAGTGCCCATGCGCCCGCATAGTGCGCATGCGCCTGCATAGTGCGCATGCGCCTAAAACTTAGAAATATTTTTAAGAGGTTTTAACAGGAAGATCGATTTTTTCTATAACAAAATGTGCTATACGAATGTGTTAAAATAAAAATTTTCGCGCTGACCTGGCAGCACGGCCCCAGCCAGGGGCGTTGCCCCTTAGACCCCACTAGGGGCTGCTGCCCCTAGGACCCCGCTGTTAGGGGCTGCCGCCACCGAACCGCCGCTGTCCTACAGAAGGTCGATTATGTTCTATGATGACTTGTATGTATGTGCATGTGTATGGGAATGGATGATGCATGATGTTTATGATGATGTTTGATGATGTATGTGATGTTATGTGATGCTATGTATGTTTGTTGTGTTTCCTTATGTTCCTATTATGTATTATTCGTGACTTACAAGTTATGAGTATGAAATAAATAAAAAGTATTATGTAAGCGGAAGTTAATGATAATGATAAGTGGAACATAAAGAAAGAATGAAGGCATGCATTAATGAACGAACAGATGTAAGAAAAGTCTTCCAAGCAATGTATGGAGGTTCACACCAATGAAGGGTGTTAGCTCAACTGTGTGTGGGTTAGCTACCCCAGAAGGAGTACACTGGGGTCTAATCCTTATGATTGACCACACGTGTGGGATCCTGCCGCTTACCCTTGTACTGTCGTCAGGCCACAGGGCACAATGTATGGGAGTCTAATTATAGACTTCAGCCCAGTACCCTCTTTATGCATGACGGTGGGGTATAGCACATGGCATTGGTCCGAATGAAGTTAACCCGGTACTGTGGTCAGGACACCGGGCACAATGTATGGGAGTCTAATTATAGAATTCGGCCCAGTACCAGCTTTATGCATGATGGTGGGGTATAGCCCATGGTATTGGCCCGGAATATGAGGAAGATAAAGGTGAATGTATGTAAATATGGTAAGGAAGATAATGAATGATAACAATGACGTACAATGATGAATGAACGAAAGTTAATGAACGATGATGAAGATAATAATAAGATTATCTATTTATACGTATGATGTATGAACACATATAAAAGTAAAGAATGGTTTTGAATGATAAGTGAAGTATTTTATTTATAAAACTAGATTCACTCAGCAACGCTGACTTTTATGTATTTTCCAGTTAGCAGGTAAGAGTTGCTGAAGATGGCACGGGGCAGCTACTTGGCTTATTTTGGGTGGCATCCATTTATATTGCAATAATGTTTTTATGATGTAATGCAACAACTGATGTTTTGTAATGTAACAATGAGTATTACTTTGCAAAAGCAATTATATTTATAAGAAATGGTTTAATTAATTTCCGTTGCGATGTTTTCAATAAATGTATGGTTTATGTGCGATGAATGTCCAACTATGAGGTGCACGGGAACGGGGCCTTACAAGTTGGTATCAGAGCCAAAGTTTAAGTGAAATGGGTAAATATTTCAAAATAACCTAAACTTAAACTGAGAATGGGACAAAGGGAAGGGATGCCAGTCAAGTAGCTACGTGCCATCAGGTATTTTCTTTAATGTTAACCAGTATTATGTGCGCATGTTATTTGACCTGTTTGCCCTTAGTAGATTTAGATACTGATGTAGTCAGGATAGGAAATGCTTGGGGTATGAAGAGTAAAGTAAGTGGCTAATCACAACTGGCCACTATAATTAGGGAGTTACTATACTGACATAGACCGAGCTATTACCTTGAATGACTGTGTTAGTGTTTGAATCTTATAGTGTTTTATAGGATGGCTGGAGGTAGATCTTTGAAGGCTTCATGAGGAGGAGTACGTGGTGGACGTGGTGCTAGACCACGGGTCACAAGGGAAGGGCCATGGTTGAAAAGGTGACCATGAGGAGCCTTCGACCCCTCATTTGGAGGGTCGTGATAAGAGTGCTAACCTAAGGGCCTCGGTGAAAGAGGCTGTGGTAGAAGAGGTTCATCAGGTCATGCAGATGATCCTACCGTCTGTGGTGACCGAAGTGATTAAAGCTGTTAGGGAGAGAGGAAGGAAAGGAGAAGTCCCACAGGGGGAGGGGAACAACCGGAGACTGAGACGGTGTCCCCACTGACGAGGAGGAGGAAGAAGAGCCTGTGTCGGAGGCAGTACGAGGATGTAACTATGGGCATTTCAAAGATGCAAGCCCCCAACTTTTAATGGCAATGGTACTGCTGCTGCTGCCCATTGATGGGTAAGAGAGATGGAGGCTGTGCTCGATATCAGCGAGTGCAAGGAGGATCAGAAGGTGAAGTTTGCCACTCATTCGTTCATGGACTCGGTTCTATGTTGGTGGGACAACTTTGTCCAAGCCGAGGGTAGTAGGGCGATTGGCAGGATGATGTGGAGTGAGGTGAAGAAGTTGGTGATTGAGGAGTTCTCCTCAGCGGGAGTTGGAAGGTGGAAAGAGATAGTTCCTGCAGCCGGAAGCAGAACAATGACACATCAACAATACACCACCAAGTTTAACGAAATAACACGGCTAGTGCCGATCAGGTGACACCCTTGTCATGGAAGATCAAGAGATACATTCAGGGCTTACCGGCGGACATCCGCAGGCATATGATCGCTGCCCGACCAAGCACGTTCAGGTCGGTGGTTGATTTGGGGGAAGACTGTATGATGAAATGGAGGTGTAGTAGCGGCTGAGGTGAGTAAGAAAAGGGGGTGACTGAACTGGAATGGAAGCGGTTTGGACGGGGTTGTGCTCCAGCAAACAACAAGAGTGCACGGGTGGATGGACCGACGTGTGGTCACATCCGGTGCGGGGTCGAGAAGTGTGGAAAATGTGGAAAGAAGCATACCAAGAATGTAAGTGGGGATCGAATGTATGCTTCAAGTGTGGGAGGACGGGGTATATAGCAAAGGACTATCGTGTGGCTAGATTTTTTAACTGTGGTGGAGAGGGTCACATGAGCGAGGAATGCAAGAAGCCAAGGGCTGAGAGTTTCGAAGCGAAGAAACGACTGGGACTGAAGGGCAGAAGGCAAGCACCATAGCTTTCACCATGACCAGGGAGGAGGCTATGACGAACCCCGATGTTGTGTCAGGTATGTTTCTAGTAAACCAAACTCTTGCCTCTGTGTTATTTGATTCAGGTGCTAGTAGAAGTTTTATTTCTGCTGCTTTCTATGCTAATTTTCCTGTTATTAGTAGATGTATTCATGAGCCCTTGATGTAGAAACTACATATTTAAATCTACAAGGATTTCTGACTTGATGAGGGTTGTAAATAGAACTAGAAGGTCATAAGTTCCTTCTAGACTTTGTGATGACCTTAGGCGAGTTTGATGTAGTCCTAGAAATGGATTGGTTAGCAGACTACAAGGTGAACATTGTGTGTCGCAAGAAGATGATTAGATTGACAGCGCCTGACGGGAGTTCGGTGACGATATACGGTGATCGAGTTACGATGATTCCGAAAGTGATTTCAATGGCGGTGGCAGGAAAATGCATGAGACGGGGATGTAGTGCCTATCTGGCCTAGGTAAAAGATGTGGACACGTCAACACCACAATTGTCCGATTACCGGTGGTGTGTGGCGTTTCTTGATGTGTTCCAGAGGACTTATCAGGTGTGCCACCGGATCGTGAAATCGAATTTCAAATTGACTTGATACCCGGTGCTCAGCCTGTCACTAAGGCATCGAATCGTTTGGCTCCTTCAGAGATGAAGGAATTGATGGAGCAACTGCAGGAGTTGCTCGATAAGGGGTTCATTAGACTGAGTATCTCTCCTGGGGTGCCCTGATCTTGTTCGTGAAGAAGAGAAGAGGACGGTAGTATGAGGATGTGCATCGACTACCGTGAATTGAACAGTAGACGGTGAAGAATCGGTTATCCATTACTGAGGATTGATGACTTGTTTGATCAGCTTCAAGGTGCCAGTTGGTTTTCAAGGATAGACATTCGATCTGGCTACCATCAGTTGAAAGTGAAGGAGCAAGACATTCGTAAGACAGCTTTCCGCACGCGTTATGGACACTACGAGTTTCTCTGTTATTGTTAGGACCGTGTACGGACGGAGTACTAACTGATTCAACGTGAACCCAGATCAAATAGTGCGGAATCCTATTTGATTGGCGACAATCAGGGGAACGTTAATCCGATCAAAAGTAACAATGAGAATACGTTAAGAATTGATTAGAATAAATCAGAAACGTTCTATGAAGTTGGAAGGGACTCTCTGGATGAACAGGAGGGGCTAGGGTTGATAATTCTCGAAGTGTTATGTTTTTCCACGAATTAAGTGGTATTTATAGGTTACAGCTTTCATTCGTACGACTGAGCCATGCGTATGGCTCAGTCGTGCGACTGATTCGTACGATTGATTCATTCATACGACTGAGTCAGTCTTATGACTCAATCATGCGATTGACTCAATCACCTGGTTCAGTCGTGCGACTGAATCATGAGACTTAGTTAAACATATTCCTGAACCTTAAATGATACAGAACTATGTCTAACAACTGTAAACCTATATAACATGTTCATATAAGCATGTAACAATAAATCATATTAATAGATTAACATTCAACAACCAATAAACATTAAAGAAGAGTTTTCATTTCATATAGTGAACATTACATAAGTGTTACAAAATGAAAGTCAAATACATTTGAGCTCACTAGAACTAGAACTAGGGACATGTGTACCAACAAACTCCCCTTGGACCTAGTTCTATCTAATCTTTGACTCCTTTTCAAACTCTTCAAACCTCTTAGCTCGTTCTTCTTTAGAGACTCCAGCATGGATATTAAGTGCAAAGCATAACGTATGACATGTTGGAACTGTAGTGCTTGCACTATATCCTGCGTATCAAAAAATATGGCCACTTGTACAATATGTAGACATCAGAAGCGGACAAGTTTGTTAGCCACATAGGGTCAAATACCCTTATTGTCTCTACCTTCCCTTTCCTATCCAAAACTATGAGGCCTCTCTAGTGCGCCAGTCATAATACCACCATTTGAAATGGGGTACAAAATCTTGTGGCATCTCCCTCAATAGAATACGAGACATAGTTCGCGGACGGTGCCATTTCAGGACAATCTTTGGTCTTCCAGTAATAGGGTTTACCTCAGATCTTTTGATGTACCTCGTAGCCTTTTGAGGTTTGAAGTTCACCCACCTGGTAAGATATTCACGTTTCAGCGCAGCCTCAAACCAGCTTGACATATTCTTCGTGTCAGCATACAGCAGCTTCAGTCGTGCCAGCTGGTTGAGCTCAAAACTAGGGAGAGTCTTAGATCGTGTGGGAATCTAAAGTACTCAATTCCCCTCTCCCTCTTAACTGCGTAAACGTTGAGATCCTCAAAATAAGCCTATGATATAATCTTCCCTGACACCTTTTGATGCTTCTTTACTTTATAGATCTTGGTGTAGGTACTTTGCTTAGCTGCAGCGCGCTGGGCTCTGATCTCTGTGAAACAAGCCGCCCATTCAGCCTTTCTGATATCTACATCAGCGTCCGAGGCTGGGGCTTGGCTTGTAGATGCTTTTTCTTCCTTTTTCTTTTGACTCAGCTTCTCCAGAGTATCACTGCCGAAAGTACTACCCAGATTGGGAAACACATTTCCCTCTCGGTCAGTATACTCTGGATAATGCTGAGCAGTGACGTCCTCGATCTCAATCTCGTCTATATCATTCAGCTCCTCGTCACTATCCACATCGAAGGTAGGAGCATCCTTCACTATCTCATCTGGATTCAGCTGGAACATTTCAGCAAGTTGCTCATCAGTGAGGTCATGAATTATTTCTCCTTCTTCAGGAGTATAACTCACGAACCTCCTGACGATTCCTTGCAGATCAAGTATCATAGTCAGTTGAGACTTGATCTGCTGTAAGGGAGCAACATCGTACTCATCTTGCTGAAATGCTAGATCTGCTTGATTTAAACATGTAACTATTACAACTATTAGTAATTCATCAAGACAGTTAAATGTTAAATATATTTAAACATTAAGTACATGAGTTTAATACATGTTTCAAGCACAAAAGCTTTCAAATATATAAACATCTAAGCATTTCTTTTGTCCTGAATCATGGGCTCGTTAGCACGTGGGGCAGAAGATGACACTCCTTGGTCTAGCTTTCTCTTTGTTCTTCTTTTCTCTTAAGCATCAGGAGCTTCAAATGTATCACCGCCAAATGTTTCACCCAAATCGGGGACAACATTTTCCTATTGGTCAGTGTACTGTGGATACTCTTATGCTGTGATATCCTCTATATCTATCTCATCGATGCCCTGCAGCTCTTCGTCACTCATGATATCCTATACATTGCAAGTCACTATCGAAAAGATAAATATGGAAGAGTCGGACCAGCCCGATAAGCAACATTATCAAGCTGTCATTGCTGTGGATGATTCTCAAAATATGTCAGAGAATAATGTAGGAATGTTGCTATTGAAGCTTTAGTGACAGTTTTGTCGTGCAATATCTCAATTGGAAGTTGGGAATTTGGCAAATTGATTGGGTGGGCACCGTCCTCACCCAGATCCAAGTCTCTCCTGAGGTCGTCTTCCCCGATCTGAATATCTTGTCCGAAGATAGAACGCCGGATACAGTAGGGCTCAAACAGAACGGTCGACAGTGGCATTCTCCTAGAATGTTTGCTGAAACGACCGTATGATGTGCATGGAGTGGAACTAGCCTTGAAGATCCTTGATCTACGCAGGAAGGCTATAATCCAGGTGAACTCAGAAGCGTTCCGGGACGTGGTATCCAGATAAGTACAGATGTTGTGCTTGGTCCTCATCGTCCATCTTACAGCCATATTGTTGCAACACACACAACACACACATTAGTTCCATTTATAAGAGATAAACAATTTGACTTGGAATAGATTCAGACAAACTAGTTCAATCGTGTGATTGAATGTTGGACCAAAAGAACCAATGAGCCAAGATCAGGAAAACCTCTAAGTCCCACATGCCACTACAACAACAAGTGAAGACTCTCATCAGCTATTGTGTTCTCTTGCCGGAAGGTCAGAGAGGAACTGAGGACTCTCATCAGCTATTGTGTTCTCCTGCCTGATGTCAGGCTCGAGAACATCTTAGTGCCAGCTCTCTGCTGAGATGATGAAGTCTGAAGAACAAATTCTGAAGATCAAAGAACTGAAGATCATCAGCTGAAGATATCAAAAGCTGAAGATCTAAAGAACTGAAGATCTTCGAAGCACAAAGTCTGAAGACAAAGACTGAAGACAACAACTGATGATATCTACTGAGATCATCAGTTGTTACATCTTCCGAAGCTGTTCTATCTTCCGAAGCAAAGTCTGAAGAAAAAGACTGAAGACAACAACTGATGATATCTACTGAAGTCATCAGTTGTTACATCTTCCGAAGTAACATCTTCCGAAGTTTCATCTTCCGAAGCCAAGTCTGAAGACCAAGTACTGAAGACAGAGTTTGTCTCAACAACTGAAGAAGTCCTCTTCAGTTGTTGTGGTGGTTTTTCCTTTTCCGAAGTTTATTTTGTGTCAGTAGTTGTACAACAGCTGAAGAGAATGTTCTTCAGCTGTTATAGTTTCAGTAGTTTACTTTTGTCAGTACTTAGGAACTTTTGTAAGAGGATGTCAGTTGTTGTCATCTTCAGTAGTTTTATGTTTTGTCAGTTGTAATTTGAATATTCAGTGATGTCAGAAAAAGGACATCACGCCCATCCTTTTGCCGCCTATAAAAGGATGGGTAACCATACTGTTTTAATTGCCGAAACGTGCGAACCAATAGAACATTTATTGTTTTGCAGAAACTCTTCTCTCTATGTTCATGCTTTAATTTGAAATATCTTTTATGTTCTTGCTTAATTGCTAATTAATGAGCTAAATCCGCTGCAAATATAATCTAATTGATCAACACGAGAGGCTGAGATCCTGTCATTGAACCACACGATTGGGTTTAGTCGTACGATTGAGCCTGCGACTAAGTTCAGTCATGTGCAAGTCATGTGGTTGAGTCAGTCGTGCGACTGAATCACCGATTGGTTCAATCGTGCGATTGAAGCATGTGACTGGCCCAATCGTGTGATTGAAGTTCATCAGACTGTCCATTCGTATAAACCCCTGTGCGACACCATAAACTCGAATCTTGTCACCAAATGAAAATGGACGCTGTTTTGAGTTCATATGGTTTGTTAGGACCGTGTACGACGGAGTACTAACTGATTCAAACATGAAACCAGATCAAGAGTGCGGAATCCTATTTGATTGGCAATCCAATCAGGGAGAACGTTAATCCGATCAAAATAACGATGAGAATATGTTAAGAATTGATTAGAATCGATCAGAAACGTTCTATGAAGTTGGAAGAGACTCTCTAGACGAACAGGAACTGCTAGGGTTTATAATATTCAAAGTGTTTTTTTTTCATGAATTAAGTGGTATTTATAGGTTAGTGTTTCTCATTCGGGTGACTGAACTATTCGTTTGGTTCAGTCGTGCGATTGAGCCATGCGGTTGATCCATTCTTACGACTGAGTGTTCAGGCGTGCGACTGAGCCAATCTTATGTTACAATCACACGAATGACCCAGTCTCCTTGTTCAGTCGTGCGACTGATACATTCGCATGAAGTTGTTCATGCGTATGGTCCATTCGCATGGGCCATTCGCATGAGAAGTCCACATAACTAAGTTTGAATACATTTCTTAAACGTTACATTACCAAGATTAATTCAAACAATCACAAACCTATATAGTTAATTCGATATGCATTAAACAACTCATTAATGAAATATTAAACATTATTAGCACAACCAATCATTTGCATATCATTAAGTACCCAGCGATTACATACGTGTAAGACAATACAGGCATATTACATTAAGATCAGAAACTAGGTACACATGTATCTACAAACTCCCCCTTGGACCTAAATTCATCTATTGTCTTACATTCTTCATAACCTCTTCATATTTCTTGTACTTCTCCTCCCTTGTAACTCCTGCATGTATTTCAAATGCAAAGCAGAGTCTTATCACGTTTAGGAATTGAAGAGCTTGTACAATATCTTGCGCATCATAGAACAGTGGCCACTTGTATAGAGTGTAGACATCTTAGCTGACAAGTTGGTAAGCACATTGGGTCAAATACCCTGATAGTATCCATTTGCCCTCTTTATTCAGAACTATGACCGCCTCCCCTGTTCTCCAATCATAGTACCACCACTTAAAGTGTGGAGTGAAGTCCTGTGGCATTTCCCTTAGAGGGATTCTTGACATGTGCGCGGAGGACTCCACTTCAGCACTATCTTTGGTTTTCTAGTTATGGGATCAACTTCAGATCGTCTGATATACCTCGTAGGTTGTTAAGGTTTGAAGTTGACCCATTTGCTGTGGTACTCTTTCTTCAGCACAGCCTCAAACCAACCAGACATCTTTCTTGGATCAGCATAAAGCAGCTTCAATTAGCTAGCTGGTTGAGCTCAAAACCAGGTAAAGACTTTAGATCATGTGGAAATCTAAAGTACTCAATACCTTTCTCTCTCTTTACCGCGTACACATTGAGATCATCAAAATGAGCCCACGTGATAATCTTGCCTGACACCTTGTGATGTTTCTTCACTTTATAGAGCTTGGTGTAGACATTCGGTTTAGGAGCAGAGTGTTAGGCTCTGATCTCCTCAAAACATGCAGCCCATCTGCCTTTCTGATATCAACATCTATGTCTGAGGCTTGGGCTGTTTCTTCAACCTTATCGGACTCTTGCTCCATCTTATCTAGCATCTCAAATGTTTCACTGACCAGAGAATCACCTAGATGGGGACCACATTACCCTCTGCATCAGCATATTCTAGATAGTGCTCTGCAGTGACATCTTCGATTTCTATCTCATCAATGTCATTTAGCTCATCGTCACTGGTTTCCTCAAACGTTGGAGCGTCCTTAACAATTTCATCGGGATTGAGCTTGAACATTTCAGCCAGCTGCTCGTCAGTAAGATCATGAATTATTTCCCCTTCTTCAGGGGTATAACTCACTGATCTCCTGACAATCCCTTGCAGATCAAGAATCATTGTTAATTGAGTCTTGACCTGCTGAAGGGGAGTAGCATTGAATCGTCCCTCTGAAAATTTGGATCTGCTTGATTAGACATGTAACACATCAAACATTAGTAAATTATCAATACAGAAACACATTAACCAATATATAAACATTTTATACATTAATGTGATACAAAATTCAGTTACACATGATTTTAAATAAAATAAACCACTAGACATTACTCTTGTCTTGTATCATGTGCTCTTCTGCTGATGGGCGGATGTGGAGGCACCTCGATCTTGTGCTTTCTTAGTCCTCCTTTCACTCGCAGATGTGGCACCCGCAGAAGATGTATCATCATCATCATCAACATCATCATCAGAATCATTACCAGCATCAGTACCATCTCCTTGATCATCACCATCATCATCATCATCATCATCACTATCATCATCATCTCCATCTCTCTCTTGGATCTTTAGGGGCTCCTCCTTAGACCCTTCCAGCCTCAGCATTATGGTCTTGTTGGCCGTCTCCAACTCCTCTATCCTTTTTGTTGACTGGACATGTTGCTCCTGGAGTTGGGAGATCTGCTCAGCTTGCTGAGCATAAGATGGGCTTGAGAAGCATTTTGCTCCTCAAGCTGTCGAAGTCGAGTTGTCTTCTCATCATCTGCAGCTAACAACTTCAGCACCATACGATTTAGTGCTGAAGTTGTTCCTCTACTCCACTTGGAGGTAGAGACGATCCAGATGGGAAGGAGGATGGGTCGGCTTGGTGACTGGGAGTGGTGGTGGGAAGATTGGGGTTGGTATAAATAAGTTGGTGGTGGAGCAGGTGTGCTAGTAGTAGTGTGTGAGGTGGTAGAGGTGGTGGCTGGAGGTGTAGTAGCAATGGTGGTGGTAGTGGTGGATGGTGTGGCTGAGGTAGTGATTGTGCTGGTGGATGATGTCAAAGTAAATCACAATCTCTTCCCCTTCTTGCCGTAGGGGTGTGCCATAGTCTTCTTCCTCTTGCCTTTAGATACAGAGGCTCCCCCTTGGCTACTGAGCGGATCCGGGGCATATGAGGGATTTGATTCAGCAGCAGCATCCCCGGACTCCACTGGGCGTCCACCAACCGCCCTCATGCCTCTCTCTATGGCAATAACCTTGCTGCCCACAGTCCTCGTCAGAGGCTCCTCATCACTTTCTTCCTCCCCATCGAACGGACAGAAATCCTGGTGAAAACTGGCAGTGGTGGCATCTGGTGTGTAGGTGGTGAATGAGTGAACTGTCTAGTGGGGCCCTGTGAAGTAGCAGGCCCTGAGTTTCCGCCCGTATCACCATCATCATCGGAGTCGTCAGATGGAAGAGCAATTTGCTCAACATCTGAGTCACTCTCCTCGTGGCGCCACTTTCCTCTCAGGCGCCACGTACTCAGCATTTGCCAAATGCCCGATCAGTCTCTTCACTGGGGTTTGACCTGCTTTCCTCTATACACTCTCATACGACCCAGTGTCGTTTCATCCATGATTTCCAACTGCACCGCGTCGTGGCTCTCCTTGGGCAGTGTTGGCAGCTTCTCATCAAAGATCATTTGGAGAAATCTAGGGTACATGCAGAATCCATCTTTACCCTTAGCCTCTAGATTCTCTATCAGGTATAAGAATATCATGTTCGAGAAGCTGAAAGGGTGGTTCAGAACTAGTGCCACGTAGGCATTTTGAATCTGGTCTGATAGGTCATCAAACCCACCCCTCCTCGAAGCTATGCACTTGAGGATGACATGTGCTAAGTACTTGTACTGGGGACACAGGTGGCTCTTGTTCAGTACACCTGTGTTGATATCCCCAGTGTACTTCATCCTCAAGAAGCACCCTCTAACTGTCAGTGGGTGAAGTCTGGTGGGGTGGTCTGCATCATCACCCAAACCAAGTACTCATCTGATGTCTTCAGCAGTAATCTCTATATCGACATCAAAGATGGAACTTCTGATGCTGTAGGGCTCCCGTGAGCGGTAACTGATGCACCCTCCCAGAAGGCCTCTGAATAGACCTGTAGGGAGTGCATGGTGTGGAAATCACCCTGTAGATCCTGGAGCGCTGGAGAAAACCAATGACCCCTGCAAACTCGGCACCATTCCGAGACGTAGCGTCTAAGTGTGCATATGTTGTGCTTAGGGTTGATGGTCCACCTGTCAGCCATCAATCTGTAACACAAGACATATAGACATTAGATCCCATACAACACAAATCAGCTCTAGTTAACCTGGTAGAACTCAGTCTGGTCAATCATGCGATTGAGCCATGAGACTGAGTTCAGTCGGTTGACCTTTCATGCGATTGAACTCATTCGGGTGATTGAATCATGCGACTGAGTTTAATCGTTCGACTGAGTCATACGATTGGTTCATTCGACCGACTGACCTCATTCGTATCGGTCGTTCAGCCGATTGGCTCAATCGTCCACTCAGTCGTGCGATTGGAGTTCATCCTGGTGTTTAGTCACTCATTCGACTGTGTGTCCATTCAAAATCATGTTTTGAGCATTACTTGATGTTAAACGTTGAAATTAGGCTCATTACACTCAGAGTAGGCCGACAAAGTATATTTTACCATTAATTTGATCTTAAAGTTCAGTTTAGATGGTTTATTGGTCAGTTTAAGTCTCGGTTACTGTTAGGTCAAAATGTGAGTGATTCTTGATGTTTGCTCCCGGTTTAAACGATGATGCACCTTGATTATTACCTTATAACCGATATCCAATGTTAGAAAGCAGTAATTTCAGGTAAATAGGGATATTAGAAAATTTGGCAGAGATTCGACGTATCGTACGAGTGAAGGGTGATTTGGGTGAATGAAGCGACTAATGGCCGATTCACCTGTATTTATACTAGGGCAACTCCCAGTCGTGCGACTGAGCCCTGTCGCATAAGTCAGTCGTGCGACTGAGCCTAGTCGCATGAGTGAGTCATGCGACTGAGCTTCAGTCGTATGATTCACCCAATCGTTTATCTCCAATCGTACGATTGAGATCATTCAGACGTTTGACACAGTCGGTCACCTCCAATCGTGCGATTGAACTCATTCGCATGGTCCAATCGTATGATTTGACTCATTCGTATTCTCCAATCGTACGACTGGACCATACTTATGTTCAGTCGTGCGAATGGGCCATACTTGTGACATTTTGACCATTTTACCATATGACACTTAGTTCGATTAATCAATAGATAAACATTATGATTAATTTGATCATCTCAGACATGACCATTTTAATAAAAAACCGATTTGATCACCTCAGATGTGATCCATTTATCCACCTGATCATCTCAGACATGATCCATTTATCCACCTGATCATCTCAGGATGATCCATTTATCCACCTGATCATCTCAGACATGATCCATTTATCCACCCGATCATCTCAGACATGATCCATTTCCACCTGATCATCTCAGACATGATCCTTTTACCTTTTCAGAAACAATTTATTATAGATTAAACGTTAAGTTCATTTTGTGACATTTTCTGCAATGAGCAGCATAGCACAGTCCGACACTGACACACTTAACAAATAAAATAAAATACTAAACTAAATAACAAAACGAAATGTTTTTATGATTTTGTTAGGGTTGGGTAGATAAGCCTATTAGCATTAACAACATTTTCAAGGCAGATTCATATGGAATCAGACAGGCATAAACTCAATTACTTGGAACCTTTTATATTTATCCAAAAGGAACTAACATATTTACATATCACAGTTTTTCATTCATCTGAGACTTCTAAGTTCTAACTGGGAATCATGCTTGATATGATACGTAACGCACGTTGATTATCAACATCAGTCGATGCATCCACGACGATTGTCAGTATTCTTGTCCACTTAAATCCATACACAGACTTTGACACACATTGGTGATGAATTAAGTTATATTATTTCAACCAACATTTGTGGATCCCACGCTTATATGGTAATCAACATTCCTCAGGAGACTTTTGAGCGGTCTACGGGTATTTTGACAAGAAGAGACTATTCTTAGAACTTTCAAAGAGAAGCCAAGCCTCAGGTCAGTGCCATCGCACAGCAGAGAGGCGGCAAACAACAATGAATTCTAGAATATGTAGGTTATGCTTATCCTCAGGTCAGTGCCATCGCACAGCAGAGAGGCACACAACCTATCTCCTTGTTAGAGCATTTCTTATTTTCTTTTTCACATAACGCACCAACAACATAAGTTATCAGCTTGATTGCGCTTGTATTCAATTTTTTCATGCTTTGCTCTTTTTGTGGTCACTCGCACACCTTTGGTGGCGTTTATTTGCTCGTTATCCCTTATTGGAAATAACTGATTGTGTTAACCAGTGATAAGATGGGAACCCACAGCTGGTTGTTGAACCATTTAGTTTAGATTGAGTTCACCAATGACGTCTACTCGTCTATTGTGTTGAATCTACCGACACATCGTATAGTGAACTAGCACCTCCCTAGATCAATTTTCTCTGTGTAATTACAGTAACACACAAGCGTACTATCATTTTCCAATCTTGTTAGACTTAGAATCCTCTGACTAACAATGTTCTATGATTTAATGAAACTAAATTCTAAAAATGTAAAATCTTTTTGGTGTTCCAAGTAACTGGACGCCTGTGTACTATCACTTTCCATTTGTGTAGAATCACAGTCCTATCTTTTGTTTTTGCCTTTTAGCTTATCTGCCCTCCCTTTTTTTGAGTAACTAATACTGAAAGTAACCTAATCTCCCCCTAAAATTCTAAAAAAGAAAATCTTTTTGTTTTTTGGATTTTTTTAAGACAAGGAAATAAAAAGAAAGACAGAACTAGTGTAAGACTATGCATCTGTGTCGTCAGAGATAATGTCACTTTTCTTTTTCACGCCGTTGACCTCTAACAGGTAGAAAAATCTGGGTTTATCAAACGGTTTAGTGTAGAGGTCAGCGCGTTGAAAATCCTGTTTATCTTTACCACATCAATTAATTGTTTTTCATAGCAGTCGCGTATGAAATGATACTTTATGCCGGTGTGTTTAGTTTTAGGGTGTTGAACCGGATTTTTAGTTACAGCTATGGCAGCAGAGTTATCAACATAGATAGGGTGTGTTAGAGAATTGCAAACCATAGTCCTGCATTTGCTGTTGGATCCAGATAATCTGAGAGCAGCAGCTTGCAGCAGCAACGTATTCAGCTTCACAGGTTGATAAGGCAACCGAGGTCTGCTTCTTGCATTGCCACGTGAGTAAACGCCTTCCAAAAAACTGACACCCTGCTGATGTAGACTTGAAATTCATTTTGCAGCCACCATAGTCTGAATCACTATACGCAGTGAGCTCAAAGTCATCGTCATGAGGATACCACAACCCCAGTGTTGGTGTACCCTTCAGATAACGGAAGATTCTTTTCACCCGATCAGATGATTTACTTTCGGTTTTGCTTGATATCTGGAGCATAAACATGTGGCGTACATGATATCTGGACGGGAGGCAGTGAGATACATAAGAGATCCGATCATCCCACGATACATAGTGGCATCCACCAAATCCCCATTCTCATCAGGAGCCACATCATGATTTGTGGCGAGTGGGGTACCGGAAGCAGTGACATTTTCCATATCAAAGCGACTAAGAATGTCTCCGACATACTTAGTCTGATGCAGAAAAATACCGGTAGGTGTCTGATCCACCTGTAATCCCAGGAAGAACTTCATTTCTCCCATGGCGCTCATTTCAAATTCTGCCTTCATCACAGATTCGAATTCTTTACATAGATCTTCGTTTCGCGAACCGAAGATTATGTCATCCACATAAATCTGCACCATTAGTAAATCTCCGTCTCGTTCTTTGATAAACAGCGTGCAGTCAATCACACCCTGCGAAACCCGTGCTTCAGCAGATGAGTGGAGAGCTTTCATACCAGGCTCGAGGAGCCTGATGTAGCCCATACAGAGCCTTGTCTAACTTGTAGACTCTGTCCCGATGATAAGGATCTTCGAATCCCTCGGGTTGACTGACGTAGACCTCTTCACGGATTTCCCCGTGCAAGAATGCACTCTTTACATCTAGTTGATAGACTTTTATCTTCATGTAAGAGGCGTAGGCTAGAAAGATGCGGATAGCTTCCATTCTAGCTACTGGTGCAAAGACTTCATTATAGTCGACTCCCTCGACTTGTCTGAAGCCTTGAACAACCAACCGTGCCTTGTTTCTGATAACGACACCTTGGTCATCCTTCTTGCAGCGTAGCACCCATTTGGTGCCAATCACCTTTACGCCTTTGGGCCGGTCAACGAGTGTCCACACTCCAAGCTTCTTGAACTGTAGTAGCTCCTCTTGCATAGCGTTGACCCAGGCCTCATCCTTCAGGGCATCGCTTACGTGTTTGGGTTCGACTTGAGAGACAAAGCATCTGAAAGCCCCATCATTCACGTAGCCCTTTTCCATGATTGCAGCGTAATCAGCAGAATATAACTGATTTCTCGTCTGCACGCCGGAGTGTAGATCTCCAATGATAGCGTCCGGCGGATGATTCGTACTGATCCTAGTCACAGGTGTCGTAGGACGACAACTTCAGTATCTAGATTTGTGACTGGAGGTTCAGTATCCATATTTCCAGATGCATGTTCAGCAGCTGATGAGCTTCCTACTTGATCAACGTTTGGTGAGGCCTGTCTCAGCTGCTTCTCATCATCTGATGAGTCATCACTCTCGTCCTGATCAGTTGGTGAAGATCCCGATGATCCACTCGCAGGTGTTGTATTGCTAGTATCCAGATTCGGTGTGTTTAGAACATCGTGCATCATCTGAGTAGCAATATCTTCATCTGAATCTATCTGAGGAAGATTGAATGATTTGAAAAAGCCATCGTAGTCAAAGAATGACGATGGACCTTTTCCAGCAGGGGGGATGGTGAATCGTTGAACGTCAACATTGCACCATACTTCTACCTGACCAGTAGAGTTGTTGTAAACTCGTTTGTCTGGTATGCTGTATCCTAGAAAGATCCCCTGATCTGCCTTTTCATTGAACTTGCCCTCTTGAGTTTTCTTCAGAAGCGTACAAGGAGCACCGAAAGGTTCCAGATACTCCAGGTTAGGTTTGCGCTTCTGTAGCAACTCATAGCAAGTCTTCCCATGCCTCTTCACTACTGACACACGATTGAGTGTGTAGCATGCGTTGGCAACAGCTTCGTTCAGAACTGCACTGGCAGCTTTGAATCTGCCAACATAGTCCTGGCGTCTCGATCAAGCTCCTGTTCTTTCGCTCAGCAACTCCATTCATCTGTGGTGTGTATGCAGAGGTGAATTGATGAACAATTCCTTTTTCTTTGCAGAAAGCATCCATCCACTGATTCTTGAACTCTGTTCCATTGTCTGAACGAATCTTCCTAACCTTCAGCTTGTAGAGAGACTCCAGTGTTGTCACGAGCACCTTGAATGACTCAAAGGTTTCTGACTTTGCTTTAGAAACATCACCCAGGAGAATCGTGAGTAGTCATCTATGACTACAAAGCAGTACCAGTCTCCGGCGATACTCTTTGTGCTGACTGGACCGAATAGATCCATGTGTAATAGCTCCAGGGGCATCTCAATAGAATTGACGTGCTTGTCTTGTGAGATTTCCTGGTCTGCTTTCCCTTCTTGCATGAGACACAAAATCAGGAAGTTTGAAGTTCTTTACAGGAACTCCATCAACTAATTGTTATGAATCAGATGATTCATCTTCCTGTGATTAATGTGTCCCATTCTCCTATGCCATGAGATGGAGTCCTTCTCTGTAGCTTTAGACAAGAAACATTGAACAGTAGAAGCACTAGTAGAAGCATTAGACATATCTAGAACATACAAGTCATTATATCTAGATGCTGACATTAATACCTGCTCCTCTGGAATTTCCATCTCTTTCTTCAGAATGTAACATTTCTAATTGTCAAACATAACTTTGAAGCCCTTGTCACATATCTGAGACACTGAAAGCAGATTGTTTTCTAATCGCTGAACAAAATTAACTTTATCGAACCTTACCTTTGCATTACCTACTCCTGAGCAGTAATGTATCCTCCTTTGTTTCCAGCAAAAGAAACGTGTCCCCCTTTAATTTGTTTGACATTGTAAAGGAGGGACTGATTTCCTGTCATGTGCCTGGAAGCTCCGCTATCTACTATCCATGTATTGGTAGAAGCATTATAGCGGACAACCTGCACATAATAGAAAATTATTAGTTAAGGAGGGGGACCCAAGCCTTGATGGCTTGGGTTTCCCTGAGGCATCACACATCATGAACTCGACCCACTGTTCTTTATAAGTGGGTGGTACCTCAACTTTTAACTTATCCTTGCTTTCAGACACATCAGTTGTTTTGACTTTCCACAAACCATCCCTATGAAAGGATTGTTTGTGGTAAACCAAAGACTGATTTACAGTTTGAACCTTTGGTTTGTTTCAAAAACAGTTTTTACCTCAGGCATCACAGACTTGCCAATGACTTGTCTGTGTTGTCTTTGGCGTGGAGGAGATGCAAACGACCTAGAAGGTGTTTTAGACCGAATAGGTGTTTTTGATCTAATGGGAGTCTTAGATCTGTTTTGAAACTTGTTTAACTTCATTGTTTAGCTCAATTTTAATTTTGGGTGTCTGATAGCGTGGACAATTTGAAGAGATGTGACCGCTTTGTCCACAAGTATAGCATGACCTCCTTTCAACAGGACTAGGAGATCTCTTGTGGGGCGGTGAGTGAACTTCAGGCATGTCTTTATTGGTCTCACTTCTAAGATTTTCACCTTCCTTGTCAAATTTTACTTGTTTAACATTATGTGTGTTTTGTCTTTTAGAAGATGGTGGTTATCTTGCTTAACCAATTTAGTTTGGGTGGTCTTGGAAATCTTAGGTTGTGTTGTAGCAGATTTGAACCCAACCCAAGAGATGCTTAAACATTCTCTTCCACCCTGTTTTCAGTTATAGTTTTACCAGTTGTGCCTGATGTTGATGCTTTCTGATCAGTAGCCGGAGGAGCAGATTTAATTGCTATGTCCGGATCGCTGACCAGTGGAGTTGTCACCACATGATCCTTTATTGGATTATTATTAATTGGACGTTGTTTGGTGTTTAAAAGGATCTCATGTGGTGGAGGCACAACTTTGTAACCCAAAGCTTCCCCGTTGTTGTGTTCCTTAACCAAGTTTTTCAAAATATGTGAAGAACTAGCTAGA
The DNA here is from genome assembly GCA_024085815.1 of Flaveria linearis. Taxonomy (NCBI): domain Eukaryota; kingdom Viridiplantae; phylum Streptophyta; class Magnoliopsida; order Asterales; family Asteraceae; genus Flaveria; species Flaveria linearis. Next base: position 19,486,469 of record CM044015.1, on the reverse strand, counting down.
TTGTGGAGTTTTTGTTTCAAAGACTCGTTTTCAACTTGCAAAACTTCTCTGTCCTTTTTAGTTTCTTCAATTGTCTTTAAATAAAACTTTATATCATTTTCTTGGTTAAACACAACCACCTCAGTTTCTTTTAACTATTTCTTTAATGCATCAATCTTTTCTTTATAGCTACTTTCATTTTGTTTTAAACTCTGTTTGCCTCTGTGCACAATTTTAAGTCATTTACTAAGTTATCATTGTGATCTAATAACCTAGCAAATTTCAGGTCAATGCTTTCTAAAATTTATCACATTCAACACAAGCATGTTTAATAAACAAATCATCCTTGGATTCTACCTGTGCAGATGTAGACGTTCCAGCCATGAAAGCATTTTGAGGGTCAGATTGTGCTTTAGATTCAGCATTCAGTTCATTTTCAACAAGTTGTTCAACAGCAGCTATGTCTTCATCCAAATCAGCAGTATCAGGTTCAGCTAAGTTCTCCCCCTCACTCGCTGAGTCTTCATTCAGATCTTTAACAGATGCAATGTTGGCTTCACCATCAGATAAGAATCGGAAGGACCAGTCCTGTCCTTCATCACCTTGAGCCACCATTGCTTTTGAATCACTGCTTGTTGACGCTGGCTTTTTCTCTTTCTCTTGTTTTGTGAAGGACGAAAATGGGTTCCCATTTCCAGTCTTCTTTGGTTTGACACATTCCCGCTTGAAGTGTCCTTTCTCACCACAATTGAAACAGGTGACTTTAGACTTGTCGAAGCCAAAAGTAGTATCTTTGGTAGCCACCAGATTCTGACCAGTCTTCTTCACAAACTTCTTAGCTCGTCGCACAGCACTAGCGAGAGCCCACATTATATCCATTCTCTCCAACTCATTCTCATCCACCTGCTCATAGTCTTCATCAGCCAAGTGGTAGTTCCCTATCTTTCCTGCTACCAAGCCATCATAGGAGTGAACAACAACAGCAAGTAAATCCATGTATTCCTTAGCCACTTCCATAGTTACTTTTCCCAAGTTTTCTGTCACTAACTTCGTCGATTCACTTTCAGGAACACTGTGTTGAACCCCTGATGAGACAGTTGACTCACCACCAGACGATGAGCTTTGACAGTTGCAGATGTATTAGAAACAAAAACTATCTGCAGAGGAGCATTGGAAGATTTTGCAGTTTGAGTAGGAGTCACATTGTAGAGAGTCGGATCCTGAGCATATGAACCCTTATTTGCCTTGTACTTGTGTCTCACTTCTTCTTCTCTCAGTTTCAAGATGAAATCATTTATATCCAAGGTCTCAAGCGCTGAGTTGTATCTTAAGGTGGAAATAAACGAATCCCACTTCTCTGGAAGCCCGTCAGCCAAACTTGACACTTTTTCTTCCTTAGACGTTTGAACACCATGAGTGTGAAGTTCACTCATCAGATTATAGAAGTGGTCAATGATATCGTCCAAACTCTCATTCCCAATGGCAGAAAAATTATCAAACTCTTTCTTTAGTGCTTTGGCCTTTAAGGACTTAAGAGTTGTGCTCCCTTCATACCTTTTCTCAAGAGCCTTCCAGAACTTTTTACTTTGTTTGTGCTCAGAATACTGATGGAAGATTTCTTTAGGAATAGACTGTGTTAACATGCATAGGCTTTCTTTTCTGCATTGTAAGCAATCTTTTGTGCATCAGTCAATCCACTCAACGTTAGGGGTATACCATCAGCTCCAACTGACATATTGTAACCAGTCTCAATAGCATTCTAGAGATTAGTGTCCACTCCATTGAGATGAATCTCAAACCTTTGCTTCCATTGAGGAAACTCATCAATAGATAACAACTTAGGTGGCTTATGATGGTTTCCTATCTCATTTTCCAGTAGCAGTAGGTTCTAGATCCTTGAGTCTTTTCCTGCTAAGAATGCAAAGTTCTCTGAGTCCATGATGAATTAGAATTAGACTTGATAAATAGATTGTTTATGCGACTGGGATGGACAATTAGGGGACGACTGAAACACAATCGTGCGATTGAGCTTAGTCATACGACTGGGCAGGCGATTAGGGCTGTTGTGCGAATGGACAGACCGACTGAGTCAATCGTGCGATTGAACGAGCGATTGAATTCAGTCGTACGATTGGACTGGCGAATGGAGTTCAGTCGTGCGATTGAGTTAATCATGCGACTGAGACTGCTGAAATCGAAATTTTTCATACACTTTGACCTAAAAACACAATCTTTTACACCCTAGACGGCTGCAACTCGAAAAAGACTCAATTTTCAGAACATGCACACGTAAAAACTTGATTTTGAGCAGAAAGAACGGATTTTTTTTCGCTTAAAAACGTTGACTTTATCACCAAAAATGATTGAATCCACGAAGAATCAAGAGCCATGCTCTGATACCACTTGTTAGGACCGTGTACGACAGAGTACTAACTGATTCAAACTTGAAACCAGATCAAATTGTGCGGAATCCTATTTGATTGGCGATCCAATCAGGGAGAACGTTAATCCGATCAAAACTAACGATGAGAATACGTTAAGAATTGATTAGAATCAATCAGAAACGTTCTATGAAGTTGGAAGAGACTCTTTGGACGAACAGGAACTGCTAGGGTTTATAATATTTGAAGTGTTTTTTTTTCACGAATTAAGTGGTATTTATAGGTTAGTGTTTCTCATTCGGGCGACTGAACCATTCGTATGGTTCAGTCGTGCGATTTAGCCATGCGGTTGATCCATTCGTACGACTGAGTGTTCAGTCGTGCGACTGAGCCAATCTTATGTTACAATCACACGACTGACCCAGTCTCCTGGTTTAGTCGTGCGACTGATACATTCGCATGAAGTTGTTCATGCATATGGTCCATTCGCATGGGCCACTCGCATGAGAACTCCACATAACTAAGTTTGAATACATTTCTTAAACATTACATTACCAAGATTAATTCAAACAATCACAAACCTATATAGTTAATTCGATATGCATTAAACAACTCATTAATGAAATATTAAACATTATTAGCACAACCAAACATTTGCATTTCGTTAAGTACCCAGCGATTACATACGTGTAAGACAATACAGACATATTACATTAAGATCAGAAACTAGGTACACATGTATCTACATGGTTTGCTTCATTCGAATCAACTTTTGTGTCCATTAAAGTGGGCTATTTTGGAGTTATTATTCTCGTTTCTTTGTTTTATCAATTTCCACCCATTTAGGGTCGATTAAACCGTTCAGTTATCCCGATTTAGTTCGCAAGGTATCTGTAGATGAATGAAATACGGTTAGAAGTAGAATCGAAGAGTAATCACAAAGATTGGAAATTTTACAACAATCAGGAGAGAATCGGGCAGAGTAACGGTGCTTGGTGCGAGTTTAGGGTGATTTGAGTGAATGAGACGACTGAGACCGACTCCCCCTCTATTTATACTAGGGCAACCTTCAGTCGTGCGACTGAACCTAGTCGCATGATTGATTCGTGCGATTGAGCTTCAGTCGTACGACTCGCCCATTCGGTCATCTCCAATCGTACGATTGAGATTCATTCGTGCGACTGTCACAGTCGGTCACCTCCGATCGTGCGATTGGGCTCATTCGTATGGTCCATTCGTACGACTGGTCCATACTCATGGTCCAAGCGTGCGAATGGCTTATTCGTATGATCCAATCGTACGACTGGTCCATACTCATGGTCCAATCGTGCGGATGGGTTCATTCGTATGGTCCAATCGTACGACTGGCCCATACTCATGGTCCAATCGTGCCAATGGGTTCATACTTGTGAAATTTTGACTTTTTGACCATTCAACATTTAGTGCCTTCTAACAGTAGATCAAACATTTTGAGCAGTTGATCATCTCAGAGATGACCCATTTAAGATTAAAAACCTTTTGATCCTCAGACATGATCCATTTATCCACCTGATCACCTCAGACGTGATCCATTTATCCACCTGATCATCTCAGACATGATCCATTTATCCACCTGATCATCTCAGACATGATCCTTTTACCTTTTCAGAAACAATTGATTTAAGATTAACGTTAAGTTCATTTTGTGACATTCACAGAGATGAATAACATAGCGAAGTCCGACACTGACACACTTTACAAATAACTTGAAAGACTAAACTAAGTAACAAAATAAACATGTTTTTATGATTTTTTTAGGTAGGGTAGAGTAGCCTATTAGCATTAACATCATTTCTAAGACAGATTCATATGGAATCACACAGGCATAAACATAATTACTTGGAACTTTTATATATGTTGAAAAGGAAACTAACATATTTACATATCATAGTTTCTCATTCATCTGAGATTTCAAAGTTCTAACTGGGAATCATGCTTGATCTGATATGTAACAGACCTTGATGTTGAACATCAGGCGGTGCAGCCACGACGATTGTCAGTATACTTGTCCACTTAAATCCATACACAGACTTTTGACACATATTGGTGATGTATTAGGTTATATTATTTCAACCAACATTGTGGATCCCAAGCTTATATGGTAATCAACATTCCTCAAGAGACTTTTGAGCGGTCTACGGGTATTTTGACAAGAAGAGACTATTCATAGAGCTTTCAAAGAGAAGCCAAGCCTCAGGTCAGTGACATCACACAGCAGGGAGTCGGCAAACAACAATGAATTCTAGAATATCTAGGTTATGCTTATCATCAGGTCAGTGCCATCGCACAGCAGAGAGGCAAACAACCTATTTCTTATTAGAGCAACTTTGAATTTTTCTCTTGCACATAACGCACCAACAACATAGGTTATCAGCTTGATTGCGTTTATTTTCATTTTCTTCCGTGCTTTGCTCTTTTTGTGGTCATCTGCACACTTTTAGGTGCTGTTTGTTTCTGAAGAGGTAAAACATCTGTAGTCTGCAGACCACATCTGCAGACATCTGTAGGAGAAGAGGTGGACCAAACGTCTGCAGCCTGTATTAAGAAGACTGTTTGTTTTGTAACGTCTGCAGACTGCTGAAATAAACTGAAATTAATAAAAAGTTAAAATAAACAGAAATTTAAATAAACTGTCATAATAAACTAAAGTTAAAATAAATTGTTAAAAGAGTTATACAATGCTGAATTAATATAAATTGAACCACAACAACATTTTTTAGATCATTCATTCCATATTATTTCCGAATAACACATTCATTAACTGCTCAGCAATTTCATCTCGTAAGTTAGTCATGTATTCCCGATCTGATGCAGTACCAAGTCCTTCAACCTCATCTTCATCAGCATCAACGTTCGCATGTCTATTTCCTAGCAACATATCGGGTTGATCATATTGTGTAAAGAAATCATCGCTCAAACCCTCTTTCCTTATAAAGTTATGTAGCGCGAAACATGCAATGGTTATATTCCTTTGTGTAACCAACGAAAATGGCGCCATCCTCTTCAATATTGGGAATCGTGCTTTCAACACACCATAAGCGCGCTCAATAACGTTCCGAAGTTTTGCATGTGCATGGTTAAATTTTTCTTTATTTTTTAATGCTCTTCTTCAACGAAAATCTCCAAGCCAATACCTCACATTACGATATGGAGCCATAAACCCTCGTATGTTTGCGTATGCGGCATTACAAAGATAATATTTATCTGTATAAATATAATTAATTAGAATATTAAACTAAAATGAAAGTATTTAATAAATCATAAACAAACCTGGTGGTGGAAACTGAAATGGTGCATCTGGATCCGATAATGCCTCTGATAAAATTCTGGAATCATGTGCTAGTCCTTCCCAGCCGGCAACGATAAACATAAAAATCATGTTAAAGTCACAAATTGCTAGTACGTTTTGATAGCAATCTCCTTTCCCCTACCTCTATATAAATCTTGTTTTCCAGTAGGGACAATAGCATGTACCAAAGTTCCATCTAGTGCACCGACCGCTCCTTTAAAAATCCGTCGTATCCTTTTGTTATGTCCCTGAATGTTTGGATTTGGATTGAAAGTAGTTGGGACTATCATATTTTTGGTTAAAACCATCATTTTATCCAATACTTCATAAAAAAATGTATGAATTGTTTGTTTCGAGTGTTGAAATCTACTCTTGATAACCACATAACGTTGATTATGACCGATTAACATAAAAAACATAGCCATCTTCTCCTCGACCGATACATGTTTACTATCCTCTAAAGAATAATTAATTCTAAAATGTGCGCATAGTCGGACAAAGGATTCACGAGACATACGTAGCAATTCAATGCATTGTTTTGGGTTTCCATGCAATAACTCTAACGTGTATTTATGTCCCGTCATACTCGAATCATTGTCTTGCATTCGTTTCACACCTCTATTCCGAAAGAAAGGGATATACAAGTACATAAGGATTAAGAGAAGTAGTTTCTTATCATAGTCCATAATGATCCTATGTTAATAAATCATAAATAATCATTAAACATGCACAACCAGTAAACATAAAAGCATACAAAGTATTCAACATAACCAAAAAAGCATACAAAGTATTCAACATAACCAAAAAGCATACAAAGTTTTCAATCATACAAAGTTTTCAACATAACCAAAAAAGCATACAAACTTTTCAAAAGATAACCAAAAGCAGATAATGCATAACCAAAAACAGATAATGTTTTAAAACCATGTTCTTCACTACTTTATTAGTCCCGTACTTCTAGCCGTCATTTCAATCCACCCCTTTAGTGCCTCAGGAACAGATGGCAATGCCATCCATATCTCTCTCATGTCTAAGGACCCGAAAATGTTATAAGCAGCTAAGAATAGAGGATCCACTAGCTCTAACTCAAGCAACTTTAATTTCTCACAACAATCATGAATCGTTGCCCCTTCTTTGCCATTCATCATAAACTGTAGGGCCTTTCTCAGATCCTGTGCTAAATCATCATAATTGGTAGTTGATTTTGAGGTTTTGGCCCTTTTCTTTAAATTAGGCTCAGGGGTAGGCTCACAAGCCGGCTCGAAAGGAGCATCCGTAGCAGGCTCAGGAGAAGCCTCAAAGCTCGTATGATAAGTGCCTGCGTCATCTTCTATGTCATGTAAATTGGTGTCCGTAATCATAAGTTGTTGGACATGTTGACGAGAAGACGACCCAGCCACTGATGTTTGGGTTGATGTCCACTTGCCACTCCCAGTGACAGTACTACCATCAAACAACTATGCACAAAGTTCTGGAAAAGGCAATGGAACAGCTTTCAACGATGCCGCTTTTGGATGCCCCTATACCCATGTAAAAGAATTTTATAAGTTTTTAATTATAAGTAAAACTTATTTTATATATATATATATATATATATATATATGAACATACCTTCTTAAAATCTTCCCATTCCTCGTTCGTTAAGGTAAACGTATTTGTTTGAGCATTGTATATGTTGCCAGTTTTATTTTTCAAATACACCCATCCTTGGTATTTGGCTTTAAGATTGTCATTTGCGTTTTTCAATTGTTTTTGAGTCATATCTATGCCGAACTTTTCCTTAAGAGCTTTTGCTACCTTACTCCATGAGTCTTTATACAAGCTTAAACGTCTTTTACCCACACTATTTACCTCATCAATGCTAACCTCTAATAAGCATTTAATTGCTCAGTCGTCCATTGATGTTTATCTCCCATGTCTATTAACCAACAAACAAGCAAATTCAATCAAAATGACAAGAGTCAATCATTTCTATTAATCAATTCAACCAACCATTTCTATTATCCCATTCAAACAAGCAAATAACAACAAAATAACAATATCAGCAGCAAAATAACAAGATTCAACATAAAGATTACTCATCATGCAGCTATAAATCAATTTAGCATAAAGATTCAACATAAAGATTACTCATTCATGCAGCTGTAATCAATTTAACAACATCAGCAGCAAAATAACAAGATTTAACAAGATTCAACATACCAGCCTAATGACTTCAGTTGATGAAGAAGAAAATCAACCCTAATTTCAACTACATGTTAACCTAACGACCTTTAAACCTATCAATTTACACAACGAATTCACAAATCATGATAAACAGAAGTGATCAGAACCTGAAATCCGACGGAACCGAAGAAGATAACTGCTCGATTTTAGCAGGACTCAACGTTCTCGAAGCAAGAGTCGGAGAACACCACCGTGGCGACGGTGGAGAGGTCGCGAAAGGGGGAGTGGCGACGGGGGAGTGGCGACGGTGGCGAGGTCGCGAAAGGGGGAGTGGCGACGGTGGCGAGGTCGCGAAAGGAGGGGTTGGCGACGGTGGCGAGGTCGCGAAAGGGGGAGGTGGGAAGGAGTGGGCAGGTCGCAAAAGGGGGAGGTCGCGATGGAGCAGAGGTTGTTGTGGGGAGGAGTGGGGTGTGGGTATTTGGGGAAGAGAAGTAGTTTAGGGTTGATAAACGTAATGTGAAGAGGTTAGAAGAGGTGTGAAGAGATTGTTCCACCTCTTCTCCAAGAAGAGGTCACGCAGATGTTTTTTAATGAAACGTCTTCAAAAAAACAAACACTCTGCAGACCTCAAACATCTGCCCGCCTCTTTTTGGCGCAGACAAAGAGCTTTAGAAGCTCTTTTTCTAAAAAACAAACACCACCTTAGTGGCGTTTATTTGCTCGTCATCCCTTATTGGAAATAACTGATTATGTTAACCAGTGATAAGATGGGAACCCACAGTCAGTTGAACAGATTAGTTTAAATTGAGTTCACCAATGATGTCTACTAGTCTATTGTGTTGAATCTACCTACACATCGTATAATGAACTAGCACCTCCCTAGTTCGACTTTCTCCGTGTAATTACAGTTACAAACAAGCGTACTATCATTTTCCGAATTTGTTAGACTTAGAATTCTCTGACAAACAATTTTCTGTGATTTAATTAAACTAAATTTGCAAAAATTGAAAATCTTTTTGGTGTTCTAAGTAACTCGATGCCTGTGTACTATCACTTTTCATAGTGTTGAATCACATTCTTATTTTTGTTGTTTTTTGCCTTTTTAGCTTATCTGCCCTCCCCCTATTTTTTTAAGTAAATAAATACTGAAAGTAAACTAATCTCCCCCTAAAATTCTAAAACAACAAATCTTTTTGTGTTTTTGGATTTTTATAAGACAAGGAAATTAAAAACAAATAGAAATAAAATAAAATTAAAAGCTAAACATGTGTCGGACTAAGCATCTGTGTCTTCTAAAACAATGTCACTTTTCTTTTTTACGTAGTTGACCTCTAACCTATAGAAAAATTTGGGTTTATCAAATGGTTTGGTGTAGAGGTCGGCGCGTTAAAAATCTGTGTTTATCTTAACCACATCAAATAATTGTTTTTCATAAAAATCACGTATGAAATGATACTTTATGCCGATGTGTTTTGTTTTAGGGTGTTGAACAGGATTTTTAGTTACAGTTATGGCAGCAGAGTTATCAACATATATAGGGGTGTTAGAAAATTGCAAACCGTAGTCGCGTATTTACTGTTGGATCCAGATGATCTGAGAGTAGCAACTTGCAGCAACAACGTATTCATCTTCACAGGTTGATAAGGTAATCGAGGTCTGCTTCTTGCATTGGCAGGTGACTAAACTCCTTCCAAAGAACTGACACCCTGCTGATGTTGACTTGAACTTCATCTTGCAGCCGCCGTGGTCCGAATCACTATACGCAGTTAGCTCAAAGTCATCGTCATGAGGATACCACAACCCTAGTGTTGGAGTACCCTTCAGATAACGAAAAATCCTTATCACCCCTATCAGATGATTTACTTTTGGTTTGGCTTGATATCTTGAGCACAGACATATGGCGTACATGATATCTGGATGTGAGGCAGTGAGATACATAAGAGATTCGATCATCCCACGATACATAGTGGCATCCACCAAATCCCCATTCTCATCAGGTGTCACATCATGATTTGTAGCGAGTGGGGTACCGGCAACAGTGACATTTTCAATATCAAATCGACTAAGAATGTCTCCGACATACCTAGTCTGATGTAGAAAAATACCGGTAGGTGTTTGATCCACCTGTAATCCCAGGAAGAACTTCATTTCTCCCATGGTACTCATTTCAAATTTACCTTCATTACAGATTTGAATTCTTTACATAGATCTTCGTTTTGTGAACCGAAGATAATGTCATCCACATAAATTTATACCATCACTAAATCTCCATCTCTCTCTTTGATAAACAACGTGTAGTCAATCACACCCCTACAAAACCCGTGTTTCAGCAGATGGGTGGAGAGCTTCTCATACCAAGCTCGAGGATCCTCATGTAGCCCGTACGGAGCCTTGTCCAACTTGTAGACTCTGTCCCGATGATAAGGATCTTCGAATCCCTCGGGTTGACTGACGTAGACCTCTTCACGGATTTCCGCGTGAAGGAATGCACTCTTTACAATCTAGTTGAAAGACTTTGATCGTCATATATGATGCATAGGCTAGGAAGATACAGATTGCTTCCATTCTAGCCACGGGTGCAAACACTTCATTATAGTCGACTCCCTCGACTTGTCTGAAGCCTTGAACAAAAAAATGCCTTGTTTCAGATAATAACTCCTTGGTCATCCTTTTTGCAGTGTAGCACCCATTTGGTGCCAATCACTTTAACTCCTTTAGGCCGGTCAATGAGTGTCCACACTCTAAGCTTCCTGAACTGTAGCAGCTCCTCCTACATAGCATTGACCCAGGCCTTATCTTTCAGGGCATCGCTTACGTGTTTGGGCTCGACTTGAGAAACAAAATATTTGAAAGCCCCGTCATTCACGTAGCCCTTTTCCATAATTGCAGCATAATCAGCAGAATATAACTAATTTTTCGTCTGTACGCCAGAGTGAAGATCCCCAATGATAGCCTCCGGGGGATGATTCACACTGATCCTACTCATAGGAGTCGTAGGTACGACAACTTCAGTATCAAGATTTATAATGACAGGTTTAGTATCCGGATTCCCTGATGTAGTTCAGCAGCTGATGAGCTTCCTTCTTGACTAATGTTATGCTCATTGCCTGTCTCAGCTGCTTTTCCATCATCTGATGACTCATCACTCTCGTCCTGAGCAGCTATTGAAGATCCCAAAGCACCACTAGTCGGTGTCACATTGCTGGTATCCAGATTCGGTGTATTTAGCACATTGTACATCATCTGCGCAGTAGTCTGTTCATCTGAATCTGTCTGAGGAAGGTTGAATGATTTGAAAAAGCCATCGTAGTCGAAGAATGACGACGGACCTTTTCCAACAGGGGGGACGGTGAATCGTTGCACATCGACATTGCACCATACTTCTACCTGACCTGTTAAGTTGTTATAAACTTGTTTGTCAGGTATCCTGTATCCTAGAAAGATCCCCTGATCTACTTTCTCACTAAACTTGCCCTCCGGAGTTTTCTTCAGTAACGTGCATGGAGCTCCGAATGGTTCCAGATACTCCAGGTTAGGTTTGCGCTTCTGAAGCAACTCATAGCAAGTCTTCCCATGCCGCTTGACTACTAACACACGATTAAGTGTGTAGCACGCAATGGCAACAGCTTCATTCTAGAACTGTACTGGCAGCTTTGAGTCTGCCAACATAGTCCTTGTAGTCTCGATCAAGCTCCTATTCTTACATTCAGCAACTCCATTCATCTATGGCGTGTATGAAGAGGTGAACTGATGAACAATTCCCTTTTCCTTGCAAAAAGCATCCATCCACTAATTCTTAAATTCAGTTCCATTGTCTGAACGTACCTTCCTCACCTTCAGATTGTAGAGTGACTCCAGTGTTATGACGAGCACCTTGAACAACTCAAAGGTTTCTGACTTAGCTTTCGAAACATCACCCAGGAGAAACGTGAGTAATCATCCGTGATGACAAAGCAGTACCAGTCTCCCGCGATACTCTTCGTGCTAACAGGACCGAATAAATCCATACGTAGTAGGTCAGTGGCATCTCGATAGAATTAACATGCTTGGTCTTGTGAGACTTCCTGGTCTGCTTTCCCTTCTTGCACGAGACACAAAAATCTGGAAGTTTGAAGTTCTTTATAGTAACTCCCTCAACTAGGTTGTTATGAATCAGATGATTCATCTTCCTATGATTTATGTGTCCCATTCTCCTATGCCATGAGATGGACTCCTTTTCTGTTGCTTTTGATAAAAAGCACTGAACAGTAGACTCGGTAGTAGAAGCATTTGACATGTCTAAGACGTACAAATCGTTGTACCTTGATGCTAACATTAAGACCTGCTCCTCAGGAATCTCCATCTCCTTCTTCAGAATGTAACACTTCCGATTGTCAAACATCACTTTGAAGCCCTTGTCACATATCTGAGAAACTGAAAGCAAATTGTTTTCCAACTGTTGAACAAAATTTACTTTATGAAATTTTACCTCTCCATTACCTACTTCTCCTTGTGTGGTAATGTATTCTCCTTTGTTTTTAGTAAAAGAAACATGTCCCCCTTTAATTTGTTTGACATTGAAAAGGAGAGACTGATTTCCCGTCATGTGCCTAGATGCTCCGCTATCTACTATCCATGTGTTGGTAGAAGCACTATAGCGGACGACTTGCACATAATAGAAAATAATTAGTTATGGAGGGGGACCCAAGCCTTGACTGGCTTGGATTTCCTAGAGGCATCACATATTACAAACTCAACCCACTGACCTTTAGCAGTTCGAGAGACCTCATCCTTCAGCTTATCCATACTATCAGACACATCAGATGTTTTAGGTTTCCATCGACCATCCTTCTGTAAGGATTGTTTGTGGTAAACCGATGACTGATTTACTATTTGAACTTTAGGTTTATTTCCAAAAACAGGTTTCACCTCAGGCGTCACAGACTTGCCAGTGACTTGTCTGTGTTGTCTGTGGTGTTGGAGAGGGGTAAAAGACCTAGCAGGTGTTTCAGACCTAACAGGAGTTTTAGATCTCTGTTTTGAAGAAAAGTGTTTAACATCTTGATCTAGTTCAACTTTGATCCTTGGTGTCTGATAGCGAGTACAGTTTGAAGAGATGTGACCTCTTTGTCCACAAGTATAGCATGATCTCCTCTCAACAGGACTAGGAGATCTCTTGTTGGGTGGGGAGTACATATCAGGTATGGGCTTTTTGGTCTCAACCTTTTGATTTTCACCTTCTTTTACAAATTTTACTTGTTTAACATGATGATTACTTTGTCTTTTATGATGATTATTATCTTGCTTAACGGTTTAGACTGAGTGGTTTTTGAAGTCTTAGGTTGTATGACATCAGATTTTGAACCCAACCTAAGAGATGCATGAACATTCTCTTCCACCCTATTCTCAATGATGGTTCTAGCCTTTGTGCCTGAAGTTGATGTCTTCTGATCAGCAACCGGAGGAGCAGGTTTAACTGCAGTGTCCGGATCACTAACCAGAGGAGTAGTCACCACATGGTCCTTGATGGGATTATTGTTAACAGGTTTCTGTTTGGTGTTCAGAAGGATCTCATGTGGTGGAGGCACAACTTTAGAACCCAGCCCTTCCTCATTGTTTCTTTCTTTAACCAAGTTTTTCAAGATGTGAGAGGAACTAGCTAAACTATGTAGTTTTTGCTTTAAGGATTCATTTTCAACTTTTAAAACAGCTCTGTCCTTTTTAGATTCCTTAATTGTTTTTAAGTAAAACTTATGTTATTTTCTTGGTTGAAAGCAACAACTTCAGTCTCGTTTAATTATTTTCTTAGCAAGTCAATTTTCTCCTTAAAACTGCTTTCATTTTGCTTTAATACTGTATTTGCCTCTATGCAAAGTTTTAAGTCATTTACTATGTTATCATTATGTTCTAATAACCTATCAAATTTTAGATCAATGCTTTCCCTAAACTTATCACATTCAACACATGCATGTTTATCAAAGAGATCATCTTTCGATTCTACCTGTGCAGATGTAGAGGTACCAGCCATGAAAGCAGCTTGGGGTTCCTGGTGTGCTGCAGATTCTGCATTTAGTTCCAACTCCACGAGTTGATCAACAGCAGCCATAGTCTCATCCACATTAGCAGTATCAAGCTCAACTGAGTTCTCCCCCTCACTCGCTGAGTCTTTGTTCAGATCTTCAGCTGAAACAATGTTAGCTTCACCATCAGATAAGAAACGGAAGGACCAGTCTTGTCCTTCATCACCCTGTGCTACCATTTCTTTGGAGTCATGGCTAGTTGATGTTGACTTCAGAGTCTTGTCTTTATCCTGCCTGTTAAATGATAACAACGGATTGCCATTTGCTGTCTTTTTGGGTTTGACATACTCTCGCTTGAAATGGCTTTTTTCACCGCAGTTGAAACAGGTGACTTTTGACTTGTCGAATCCAAACGTTGTATCCTTTGTAGCCACCAGATTCTGTCCTGTCTTCTTAACAAACTTCTTTGCTCTATGCACAGCATTAGCGAGAGCCCACATTATATCCATTCGTTCAAGCTCTGTTTCATCCACCTGCTCAAAATCTTCATCTGCTAGATGGAAATTTCCAATCATTCCTGCAAGTAACCCATCATAAGAATGTACAACAGCCGCAAGTAGATCCATATGCTCCTTAGCAACTTCAACAGTTACGTTGCCCAAATTCTCCGTATTTAACTTCGTTGATTGAATTCTGGAGCATTGAATTGGACACTTGCTGATCCACCTATTTCACAGCTTGAGGAAGTACTTGGAATACTTGCAGATGTGTTAGACACAAAAGCAGTCTGCAGAGGTGCACTCGAAGATGTTGTAGTAGGAGTCACATTGTAGAGAGAAGGATTCTGAGTGTAGTTCGAACCTCTTCCTCCCTCAACTTCAGAATAAAGTCATTTATGTCCAAAGTCTCCAACACAACATTATGTCTCAAAGTGGAAACAAATGAATCCCACTTATCAGGTAACCCATCAGCCAAGTTCGCCACCTTGTCTTCCATGGACGTTTTAACCCCATGAGTGTGCAGTTCACTCATCAAATGATAGAAGCTGTCGATCACATCATCCAAACTTTCATTCCCAATAGACGAGAAGTTATCAAATTCCTTCTTCAACGCTTTAACCTTCAGAGACTTAAGTATTGCATTTCCTTTATATCGCTTCTCAAGAGCCTCCCATAACTTTTTGCACTGCTTGTGTTCTGAGAACTGATGGAAGATATCTTTAGGAATGGACTGTGTCAACAATGCGTAGGCCTTCTTCTCAGCATTGTACGCAGTCTTTTGTGCCTCAGTCAAACCACTTAGTATCAGTGGAACACCATCAGCTCCAACCGGCAAAGTGTAGCCAGTCTCAATAGTGTTCTAGAGGTTTTTGTCTACTCCATTCAGATGAATTTCAAACCGTTGCTTCCATTGAGGATAATCGTCAAGAGACAGAAGCTTTGGTGGTTTGTTATGATTCCCGATCTCATTCTCTAACAGCAATAGATTCTGGATCCTGGAGTCCTTCCCTGCTGAGAGTGCAAAGTTCTGTGTGTCCATATTGAATTTGTCTTAAAACTCGAAAACCAACTATGTATACGACTGGGATGCGACTGGGGTACGACTAAGACTCAACTAGGCGATTGAGCTTAGTCGTGTGACTAAGCAGACGACTAGGACAGTTGTGCGAATGAACAAACCGACTGGGCCAATCGTGCGATTGAACAGGCGACTGGGCCAATCGTGCGATTGAGCTGAACGAATGGAGTTTAGTTGTGCGATTGAGCTGAACGAATGGAGTTCAGTCGTGCGATTGAGTTAATCGTGCGACTGAGACTGCTGACTTTGAAATTTTTCAAACTTTTCACGTAATTCGACCTAAAAACACAATTTTGAAAACCCTAGTAGGCTGAAACTCGAAAACGAGTAACTTTTGAACACATGCACTCGTAAAAACTGGATTTTTATGCAGAAAGAATGGATCTTTGATTAAAAATGTTGACTTTTTCAAAAACGCGATTAAATCCACGAAGAATCAAGAGCCAAATCTCTGATACCACTTGTTAGGACCGTGTACGAACGGAGTACTAACTGATTCAATGTGAAACCTGATCAAATAGTGCGGAATCCTATTTGATTGGCGATCCAATCAGGAAGAACGTTAATCCTATCAAAACTAACAATGAGAATACGTTAAGAATTGATTAGAATCGATCAAAAACGTTCTATAAAGTTGGAAGGGACTCTCTGGACGAACAGAAACGGCTAGGGTTGATAATTCTTGAAGTGTTCTGTTTTTCCACGAATTAAGTGGTATTTATAGGTTACAGCTTTCATTCGTATGACTGAGCCATGCGTATGGCTCAGTCGTGCGACTGATTCGTACGATTGATTCATTCGTACGACTGAGTCAGTCTTATGACTCAATCGTGTGATTGACTCAATCACCTGTTTAGTCGTGCGACCGGCCCATTCGCATGGTCCAGTCCTGCGACTGAATCATGAGACTTAGTTAAACATATCCTGAACCTTTAATGATACATGACTATGTCTAACAACTGTAAACCTATATAACATGTTCATATAAGCGTGTAACAATAAATCATATTAATAGATTACATTCAACAACCAATAAACATTCAAAGAAGAGTTTTTCATTTCATATATGAACATTACATAAGTGTTACAAAATGAAAGTCAAATACATTTGAGCTCACTAGAACTAGAACTAGGGACATGTGTACCAACAGTTATGTCTTTTGGCGACTAACGCTCCAGCTACCTTTATGGACTTGATGACTCGAGTGTGTCGTCGAATGTTAGATAAATCAGTAATTGTATTTATTGATGATATCCTGATTTACTCAAGGAGCAAAGAGGAGCATGTCGGTCGTATTCGGGAGGTGTTGGAGAAATTAAGAAAGGAGAAGTTGTATCCTAAATTCTTCAAGTGCGCGTTCTGGTTACGCGAAGTTCAGTTCTTGGGTCAAGTGGTAAATCCTGAGGGGATTATGGTAGACCTGAAAAAGGTGGAGGCGGTGATGCAATGGACGTCTCCAAAGACGCCATCCGAGATGCGTAGCTTCTTGGGGTTGGCGGGATATTATTGAAGATTCATCCAAGACTTCTCCAAGATAGCTTCTCCGTTGACTAAGCTGACCCGTAAGGATGTGAAGTATGTATGGGGTCAAGATCAGGAGAAGGCTTTTAAAGAGTTAAAGATGAGGTTAACTCAAGCTCCTATTTTATCCTTACCCGAAGGAAGCGAAGGACTTGGTAGTCTATTCGGATGCTACTTACTTGGGGTTGGGTTGCATGTTGATGCAACGAGGGAAGGTTATAGCCTACGCATCCTAGCAGTTGAAAGTTCATGAGGTTAATTATCCTACTCATGACTTGGAGCTGGCAGTGGTGGTCTTTGCCTTGAAGATTTGGCGGCACTACCTATACGGGATGAAGTGCACCATCTTCACCGACCACAAAAGCTTGAAATACTTCTTCGAGCATAAAGATTTGAATATGAGGCAGAGGCGATGGTTGGAGCTCATAAAAGATTACGATTGCGAGATCCATTACCATCCGGGCAAGGCCAACGTGGTGGCAGATGCCCTTATCCAAAAGGAAAGACCCGAGCCGATTAGGGTGAAGGCTTATCAGTTGATTATGACCTCTAATATGATGACGCAGGTCAAGGAGTTTTAAGATGAGGCGTTGAAAGAAGATCATCTTAACTCTAAAAGGATGAGAGGCCTAGTCGCAGAGTTGGGTGAAAACACTCTCGGTATTAGAACCCGATATGGGTGGATGTAGATTCCTCGTTACAGGGACTTACATGGAAAGATCATGGATGAGGCTCATAAGACTCGATACTCCATTCATCCTGGTGCTACCAAGATGTACCATGATATGAAGAAACATTACTGGTGGTCGGGTATGAAGCGTGATGTAACGGAATACGTTAGTAAGTACCTTACTTGTTTGCAAGTGAAGGCGGAGCATTAGAAACTGTACGGGAAAATCCAACCTTTGGAAATACCCGAGTGGAAGTTGGAACATATCACCATGGACTTTATTACGAAGTTATCGCGTACCCCGAGAGGGTATGATGCTATATGGGTGATAGTTGATCGTTTGACGAAGAGTGCTCACTTCCTACCGATCCGAGAGACGTATTCCTCTGAGAGATTAGTGGATTTATTCATCAAAGAGGTTATAGCTAGTCATGGCGTACCGGTGTCTATTGTATCTGACCGTGACACTCGGTTTACATCTAAGTTTTAGAAGAAATTCCACAATGCGATGGGGACGAGACTACACACCTGCACAGCTTATCACCCTCAGACAGACGGCCAGTCTGAGAGGACGATCCAGACACTCGAGGACATTCTTCGAGCATGCCTGATCGATTTGGAGGAAGTTGGGATGACCATTTGCCATTAGCAGAATTCTCATATAACAATAGTTATCATGCCAGCATTGGTATGCCCCCTTATGAGATGCTATATGGTAGAAGATGTAGAACACCTTCTTGTTAGGGTGATATTGGTCAGAAGGAGTTAGGAAGTATCAAAGTGATCGAGGCTACGACAGAAAAGCTAGAAAAGATCAAAGTCTTTATGAAGGTAGCTAAGGACAGACAGAAGTCGTATGCCGATAAGAGACGTAGACCGATTGAGTTCCAGGTGGGTGATAGGGTTATGTTAAAAGTCTCACCTTGGAAGGGTATCATTCGGTTTAGAAAGCGGGGCAAGTTGAGCCCGAAATACATAGGGCCTTTCCGAATCATTGCTCGAGTAGAAGAGGTGGCCTATAGGTTAGAGCTACCCGATGAGTTAAGTGGAATTCACCCTACATTCCATGTATCTCATCTGCGGAAGTGTTTAACTGATGATGATATGGTTGTACCACTAGAAGATATCAAAGTAGATGAACGGCTCAACTATGTAGAGCAACCAGTGGCGATCATTGATTATAAAGAGAGAAGTTTAAGGAATAAAGTGGTTCCTCTTGTGCGTGTACAGTGGAAGCACAGGAAGGGATCCGAGTCTACGTGGGAGACTGAAAAGAGATGAGGTAGCATTACCCTCATCTGTTTGAGGAATAACAGGTTTCAGGGACGAGACATATATAAGGGGGTGGACTTGTAAGGCCCGTATATTTTTATAGACGAGAAAGAAATAATAAACGTGAATAAAAGAAGGAAATATAATTTAACCCAAAATGAGGGGTTAAAGTGTCAAAATGACAAAAAGTATCAAAAGTTAGTACAAAAGTGGGCATGGCCGCCCACTCAAGTCTGCACACCAACTTTCATCCGGTTTTAGAGAGAGAAAGAGCATTATTTGAGTTTCTAGAGAGAAGAAGAAGAAGAAGGCTGAATTTAAGGTAAGAATTAGTGTTTTTAAGTTGTTCTTGGCTAGATTTAGCCTCGGTTACATGCTTACATGTGTTTGTATGTTCGGTTGTGTGTTTTTTGGTGGTTTTTAGGCATTTGAACTCATTGCATTCGGGTTTTGAAGAAGTCATACACGAAAGCTGCATAAGGTGAGTTCTAGAACCCCATTTTTACATGTTTTAACTGAATTTAGGGCTGGAAATACATGTATAAACAATTTTATAAAATGGATATTTGTACCCGTATGAATGTGTATGTGTGTATGCAGGTGGAGTATAAATTGGGATGATTTATGGTTATGAGGATGTTATTGACGTGTTTTTTATGCTTAGAATGTAAGAACTAAGCTTTAGGATCTGTTAGAATTGAACTTGGGCTTGAATTATAATGATGTTAGTTACAAGTAGTTGTTCATACGTCTGAAATAGTACCCATACGCCCAACTACCAAAATGACTAAGTATGCCCAAACGTCCAAAATCCATGCGCCTAAATAGTGCCCGAACGCCTAAGTGCCCATGCGCGTAAGTCAGGCCCATGCGCCTGCATAGTGCTCATGCGCCTAGAGTTTGCCCAGAATGGTTAAGTGTTAGGCCATGCGCCCCAATAATGCCCATGTGCCCAGAACCATCCCATGCGCCTAAGTGTTCCAATGCGTCCAGAAGGCCATGCGCCTGCATAGTGCTCATGCACACGCATAGTGCTCATGCGCCTAAAACTTAGAAATATTTTTAAGAGGTTTTAACGGGAAGATCTATTTTTTTCTATAACAAAATATGCTATACGAATGTGTTAAAATAAAAAATTTTGGCGTTGACCTGGCAGCACGGCCCCAGCCAGGGGCGTTGCCCCTTGGACCCCACTAGGGGCTGCTGCCCCTAGGACCCCGCTGTTAGGGGCTGCCGCCCCCGAACCCCCGCTGTCCCACGGAAGGTCGGTTATGTTCTATGATGACTTGTTATATATGTGTATGTGTATGGGAATGGATGATGCATGATGTTTATGATGATGTCTGATGATGTATGTGATGTTATGTGATGCTATATATGTTTATGTTATGTTCCTTATGTTCCTATTATGTATTATTCTGTGATTTACATGTTATGAGTATGAAATGAATGAAAAGTATTATGTAAGCGGAAGTTATGATAATGATAAGTGAACGTAAAGAAATAATGAATGCATGTATTAATGAATGAATGGATGTAAGAAAAGTTTTACAAGCAATGTATGGAGGTTCACACCCAATAAAGGGTGTTAGCTCAACTGTATGTGGGTTAGCGACCCCGGAAGGATGCACACTGGGGTCTAATCCTTGTGATTGACCATATGTATGGGATATTGCCGCTTACCCCGGTACTGTGGTCAGGCCACCGGGCACAATGTATGGAGTCTAATTATAGACTTCCGCCTAGTACCCGCTTTATACATGACGGTGGGGTATAGCACATGGCATTGGTCCGAATGAAGTTACCCCGGTACTGTGGTCGGGCCACCGGACACAATGTATGGGAGTCTAATTATAGACTTCGGCCCAGTACCCGCTTTATGCATGACGGTCGGGTATAGCCGGTGGTATTGGCCCGGAATGTGAGGAAGATAAAGGTGAATGTATGTAAAATATGGTAAGGAAGATAATGAATGATAACAATGACGTTTGATGATGAATGAACGAAAGTTAATGAATTATGATAAAGATAATAATAAGATTATCTATTTATACGTATGATGTATGAACACATATAAAAGTAAAGAACGGTTTTGAATGATAAGTGAAGTATTTTATTTATAAAACTAGAACTCACTCAGCAACGCTGACTTTTCTGTATTTTCCAGTTGGCAGGTAAGTGTTGCTGAGGATGGCACGGGCAGCTACTTGCTTATTTTGGATGGCATCCATTTTATATTGCGATAATTTTTTGCGATGTAATGCAACAACTGATGTTTTGTAATGTAACAATGATGTATTATTTTGCAAAAGCAATTATAATTATAAGAAATGGTTTTAATTAATTTCAGCTGCGATGTTTCAATAAATGTATGGTTTGTGTGCGATGAATGTCCAACTGTAAGGTGTCCGGGAATGGGGCCTTACAAATGGTGGTTTCGGACCACGGGATTTATGCCAACAGTAACGGGGCTTTGTGCCTAGAATTGTGGCTTCGGGCCACGGGCTTCGTGCCAATTAGTAAAGGAGCTTTGTGCTAGGAATGGCGGTTTCGGACCGCAATGGTGGGAAAAGCCTGACAGGATCTAGAATTAGTACGAAACAGCGAGACGATAAAGTATGAAATGAACGAAGTGATAAAGTATGAAAAGAACGTTAACGAAAGATAATAATAAGGTACGAAACGGGATCCTTGTCATTCGACCTCAGAAATCGTGGCTGTGTGCCATGAGGAAGGTAAAGCTTGACGAGATCTAGATAGAAGTGAAAGATAATAAATAATGTACGAAAAGTACGATAAGTACGAAATATGCGATATGTATGAAACGAACGATAAAGGAAGATAATAAATATTAACTTGTTGTACGTATGATGTGTGATTATGTGCAATAGTAAAGAAAGTGTTTTAACGAGCAAAAAGTAATATATATTTTTAAAACTAGAACTCACTCAGCAACGCTGACTTTTATGTATTTTCCAGTTGGCAGGTGATTGTTGCTGAGGATGGCACGGGGCAGCAACTTGGCATTTTTGGGATGACATCCATTTGTATAAAAATGACGTTTTTGTGATGTAATGCAATTATGATATTTTGTAACAATTACTAAATTGTATTATTTTGCAAAAGCTGTCATCAATATATGAAATGATTTTAAGTTATGCCGCTGCAATGTTTTAAATAAACGTATATTGTATGACTTATGTGCGATGAATGACCAACTGTGAGGTTCCCGGGAACGGGGCCTTACATCTTTTTCATTCATTTGTTGATCTATGGTAAGAATTGTCTTAAAGGGTTTTAATAAAAATTGATGGTTCTCATAATACCCAAACCATATATATGTAAGAGTTGGCTTATAGCGTTTGGTTATTATGAGAACCCTCAATTATAATAAAAACCCTTTAACTCAATTCTAACCATAGATCAACAAATGAATGGATAATATCTTCCAAATCTTTTTTTAATAGAAAAGAGCATAAAGGACATTTAACAAATCTATCAAAATTCAGATTTAGCATAAACATCACAAGCGTCGTCCCTATATCTTACTGTTTCTTTTTTCGTTATATTTAAAAACTTTACCCCCTTTTTATTTAAACACTCATTAACTTTTTTATAAATTGTAATTTTTTCATAAAAATTGCACCAATAAACTCATCATATTTTTATCTTTAGTTCTACTATAGTATTGCAAAAAAAAATTTATTCGCACATAGTTACATCATATTACAATGTTACATTGTTGTACCATGTACCAAAGCTATAACAAAAACAAGAAGTTGCAATGTTAATTTCCATATATCTTGCAAATGACATTATTAACAAATATAATCTTGCACTAATGTACCAAACTTTTACACCCGATATTACACCACTCCAACTAACAATAACATCTACAATACGACAACCTAACAACTGAACAATATTAAATCGTGTTATACTAATTTAATCTTTAGCAAAGTTTTCATGACATCTTAAAGATAAATTTTTCGGTAATTTGCTTTCTATTTTGTCCAGACTAATTTTTGGTTAAGTAGCAGCTGTAATCTTGACATCTTAAAGATAATTTTTTGTATTTCCCTTGCTATCTAATTGTATATTTCATAGTTCTTTGTATCCATTCTACATCCACGATCACCTTTGACAATCTATCTTGCTTTCGGTTACTTTAGTACAAGTTTCAATGTTTTAGGGTATTATCCCTTTACAACACACTATTCATCACTTTATTTTATCTTCTATTATCAATTGACACTCTTGATGAATACTAATACAACATTTGAATATCTGATAATGCACATCTAGCCCATATGTTCATATTCCGTTACACGACTAATCCTGTCATATGGAGTTGTCACTTCACCACTAAAACATAAGCACTAATCAACATGTTAGAATCTTACTAGGATATTCTTTTCATTATAAATTCACCATTATGTGGATCTAAGCATAATCATCAATTTACCTCATAGGAATATTCTAGCTTTCCTTCATTATGTATCAATATGAATGTCATCCTTATTGAGCATTCCTGTTCGCTTTTTTCCTGAACATTCTATTTTATAATATATTTTACTATTAGTAATCGTGACTTGTCTTTCCTAGTCACTTCTGTCAATTAGACTAATTAACATAAGACTATCCGTAGAGCTGTACGTGTTCTATAATTCCTGATCAACGCTATTCATCTACTTCTTATGTTTAAGTAAACATAATCGATAACAAACCAAAACTAATTGATGAATGTAAATCCTTAATAACATCAACTAACTTCTCTTAACCTTTTACGTTGTTTACGTATTCTAATTATCGTCCATTATATGTTTACACATATCTAACTCTTCTTATCTATCGTCACGTTACTTGAATCGTTTGGCAATATACGTAGTCTTCCCAACCTTAGTTTATGTTTAGACACTAAGTGATAATCCTAATTCGCTTAAACCTGACTCTGATACCAACTTGTAACGCCCTTCTGCCGGGCTACATCCAGGAGCGTTACGTATTGGATATACAGAACACAAAGTAATCTAAACTCACAGCGGAAGTCTAACTTTGATTAATATCATAGCAACTGTGCATCTGGCATACTAGATAATAAATTACATTAATTTAATTATGCTAGAGATCCAAATATTCAATAGTGCTCTAAGACCTTTATTCCTCATAGGCTAGCATGTATTCTTCGATCTCTCCAATCACTTGATACCTAGGATGTGTGTCCATAAAAGAAAATATTTAGGTCTTAGCATAAAGCTTGTGAGTTCATGAACATAGCATTCTTGAAAATTCAAAACATATTAATATTCACTATTCCATCAAGCACATACAACCATGGCAAACAGATAGGAACAGAGTAAGCACGATATAAATTCATAAAACCAGGCTATGTATGCAAACTCCATTGGCTAAAGCAGAATCATACAAGCAGCCCCCAAGCATCCTATCAAGCATTGCCACATACTACAGATGCTATTAATAGTCAATTCTTTAATTATTACCAGTTATTAGAACATCACATCCCGTTTTATAAAACAGATCAAAGGAACTCACCTATTTAATAGCTGCCTAACAGTTGATATCACTCCTAGTACAATCGGGTAATATCTCAATGTCCTGATAGTTTAAGTAATCCTAGGTTAGGTAAAGGTACAACAACTATTTATTGTAATGGTTGGATATTGGTTTACGCTACCTTGTTTAAGCATGGGTGATCAGTCCATGCCTAACAAGGCTAGGCTACCCAATACCCATCCTCACAA
Source organism: Flaveria linearis (assembly GCA_024085815.1). Taxonomy (NCBI): domain Eukaryota; kingdom Viridiplantae; phylum Streptophyta; class Magnoliopsida; order Asterales; family Asteraceae; genus Flaveria; species Flaveria linearis. The sequence continues at coordinate 19,461,812 of CM044015.1, read as the reverse complement.
TAACCCTAACGCCTAAAAAATAATAATACAAATAATACTAAAACTAGTCCTAATAATAATAATAATATAAAATAAATAATAATTAACTTGACATAAACTTAAACGAGAACATATCTTAAAACTATCTACGACAATTTGATGTAAAGTCTCCCTACTCGTGTTCCTACTCGAGCTCCAAAAACGACTAATAACAATACCCAATGGGGTATCGATTACTCGGGATTCTCTTTATATTATAGCGTTCCAAGAAAACTTATATTTAAATTCAACCATAAAGTTTCTATTTATAAAGGCTACTGTAAGCTCTTCCTTTTCTTCTGGTCGATGTGGGATGCATTTGAGGTACTTGCTTACTAGCTTTATTTCGTTTTATTTGCTGTGTTTGAGAATTATAAATATATTATTATATTATTATTATAATTAATTCAGCTGTTTACTTCGTTTTTTCTCTTATAACTTTTTAAATATAACATCTTATAAAGTTTCAAATACGCCATTGAGATGAACTTATTTTTCTCTACGAGTCGACCCATGTTTCGTTAAAAATGGAGCACGTTTAAATATATATATTATTATATTTAGATATATTTAAACTGTCTCTTACGACACTAAAACTCGTCTAAAAGTTTAAATTTAAAATAGTCATTCCACTCATTACTTACTCGTTTAACATATATAAATGTAAAGTTCATATTTCTTTTATTTTAACTATTACATTTGATCCTGAAACTAGGATGTTACATCCTCCTATTCGTCAAATTGAGTTCTGATTTGATCTTGTGCCCAGTGCAACACCTGCGGCAAAATCTCCTTATCGTCTTGCACCGTTTGAGATGCAAGAGCTTTCTAGTCAACTCGAGGAAATTTTTACTAAATTCTTCATTCGTCTAAGTTCTGGGGAGCTCCAATTGTATCCGTGAAAAGGAAGGATGTTTATTATGGATGTGCATCAATTATTGGAAGCTTAACAAACTCACTATCAAGAACTGATATCCCTTATCGAGAATTGATAATCTATTTGGTCAGCTTTAAGGAACATCTTATTTCTCCAAGATCGATCTTCATTAGTTATTATCAACTTTGAATGCACGATGATGACATTCCTAAAATAGATTTCCATACAAGATATGAACATTATGAATTCATGGTTATGCCTTTTGGGTTGGCCAATGCACCTGTTGTGTTTATGGATTTCATGAACTGTTTGTATAAGCCATACATGAACAAATTCATGATTGTCTTTATGATAATATTCTGATTTATACAAAGTCCAAATATGATTATTAACAACACCTTCATTTGATCCTTGAACTCTTGAAGAAAGAGAAAATTTATACCAAATTCTCAAAGTGTGAAATTTGGCTTGAGGAAGTTCAATTTCTTAGTGAAAAATTAGATTGAGCCTATAACTCACACCAAGATTCATTTATTTCTCAATCTACCTAGTTATTATCATCATTTCATTCCAAATTGTTTGAATATTGTTGTGCCTCTCACTAAATTAACTCATAAAGATAAGCTTTTTTAGTAGGGCAAGATCAAAATAAAGCTTTTAAAATTCTTAAGCAAACATTGTGCAATGCACCAATCCTGACTCCTCCTTATGGAAATGATGATTTCATTGTCTATTGTTAGATTTCTAAGCAAGAAATTTGTTGTGTTCTTATGCAATTAGGCAAGGTCATAGCATATGCCTCAAGGCTACTCAAGATTCATGAGAAGAACTATACAACCGATGATCTTGAATTAGGTGTCGTTTTTTTGCACTTAAAATCTAGGAGACATTATCTCTATGGCACCAAGTGTATTGTATTCACTAATCATAAGAGTCTTTAGCATATCATCAATCAGAAAGAACTTAACATGAAGCAACGACGATGGGTCGGATTACTTAACGACTACGACTACGAGATTTGCTACAACCTTGGAAAAGAAAATGTTGAAGCCGATGCATTGAGTCATAAATTTTATGTTATGCTTAAGTGTGTCACAATTCAATCTGATCTCATAACAAAACTTATTATTCCATTCATCCCGGTGTGGATAAAAATGTGCATGAATCTTCGTAACAGTATTGGTGACCTGGTATGAAAAAAGGACATGGCTCTTTATGTTTCCAAATGTCTTACTTGTTCAAAGGTTAAAGCCGAGTATCAGCGTCCCTATAGATTACTTTTTTAACATGAAATCCCCTTGTGGAAGTTGTCACACCCTCAAAATCCACGTGCCGGGTTTTACCGCGAGATGTGTGAACAAACTAAGATCCCAGTCATTAGTTACTCAGGAAGACGCTATATTCAATGCATACAATAATTTGGAGTTGGTAACTTAAAACATTTGCGGAAGCGTTTTATAAATAATTCAACTCATGGTATTGAAATTGTAAATTGGCAAAAACACGCGCTAAACCATTATTTAAAACTTAAAGTAATAAATAAATGTCTTGACACAATAAGAAGTATTGCAAAGCATGCTGGAATGTGATTTGCTCCTACTGGCAGTCAGAGTTAACGACCTAAGAATAGCATACTAAAAAGTCAACACAATGGTTGGTGAGTTCAAGAGTTTGCGTTTAACATAATAGTAACAGTTATAAAACATAAGAGGTGCATTGAACTAGGTAGCTAATCTAAATTCACAAGTAGTAACAATGGTGATTTCGCGATCGAAGCTGACATGTGTTTTATTTGTTTGCCTCCCATCACAACCTACCAAGTTGTGATGATGTTTGTGTTTAAAACAATATTGCACCCGTTTGACCTCGAGTCGCACGGGTAGGGCTTGTCAGGCCCAGTAGTACTACCTAGCATTTCCCGCTAGTTACCACTATTAACGATCTGAAAGTGTGAGGACTTTCAAGGTAAATTTCACTATGTTAAACTATACACAACTTACAACAGTGATGCGTTAGTAAACAAGTATGTTCTCTCCACCAAAAAAGAGTGTATAAAAATTGGGGCACGAAATCACCTGGTGTGCACTCGAATGATATTAAAGCTAACTTGAGAGAGGGAAAGACAACCTTCAGAGGTTACCTAGAACACGCAAGTACATAAGTACGTGTACACAGAATCTCTAACAACACTAAGTTCACAATTAAGACATTGACCAAAGGTTTTAGAAAACAAGACTCATTTAACCTAGTTGACCCGTTGACCTGTTGGTGACATATTAGTTTAATTACCATTTAATCAAGTGTACCACTGTATCATACATGATAATTATACAAGTAATCCATGTATATCCCATCATCAACTCTAGTTCTAACAAGATCCTTACAATACTTCAGTTTAGTATAATCACATTGATCACTAGTTTTCATACAATTCAACATTCGTAGCAAGGATCAACTCCAATCCCAATCATGACTTGCTAATCACAAACAATAATCCACGTTGTATATCCTAAGTCATATCAGCAACATCATCCATCATACACACATTTGGTATAACATCATACTTGTATCCATGCATATATTTTGTATCCATGCATATTTTCCAAGCAACCTAGATTCTTCCAACTAGTTCATCAACCATAAAACAACCCAATTAATACAATCCAACACATTAGACATCATCAATAAACATCCTATCATGATCCTAGCATCATAAACGTCCATTCAGAACATCCAATGATTTTCCAAATTAAAGTTTCCCTTTTGGGAAAGTAATATCCTAATGTCAATTCAACACTTAATTCTTTCATGAATTCATCAATAACATACCTAATCAAGTCCATACTAACATCTAGACATGACCAGCATCATCAAATCATCATAATTCACAAATCTCATATCTAAAAGTCTCTACCTTTAGCAAGATATGAACTACGTAATCAATTCTTGTATTTCTAGCATTATAATCATGATCCCAACATTCATACAACATCATAACATCCTAACATCATCAATCCATCATCAAATCATCAGGTTCATGAAATAAAGTTACTATTTTAGGAAGGTGTGAACTAGGTCATCAAAATCATGGATTTCTTGCACAATCAACCTAGATTAACATTCATACAACCTAACTAACTGTGACAACCCGGAAATTTCGTTACCTTTAATTGAACCATTGGGTTTAAACTATAACATCTCGGATTTTTATTTAATTAAATGTTAAATTTATAAAAATATGTTGATGTTAATTTCAACAATTATATTAATAATAACATTAATAATATGAATAATAATAATACTAATAATAAAGTTTATTATTAAAAACCTAATCCTAAAAGTTTTGAGTGAAAAATGTTAATTTGAAAACTTGTTTTAAAACTTTAAACACAAAAATAAACCATTTCTAACCACAGGGGCTAAATGTGTAAATTGTTTTAAAAACCCAACCCACCGCCCCTTCCCGTCGACTCCCCTCCGGCCACCTTCCCCGGCGGCCTCCGGCGACTCCCAAACGCCAAATTAATCCAGTTTTGACCCAATCAATCATTCCCGACACCTTCTAGAGGATGATTCGAACTAGTGGGTCACTTCAATTTGAATAATCGAGTCGGTTAGGTGTGCTTCCCACTTCGACCGAAAGTTCGGCCGACCCACTCACCAAAAACGCACCACCAGTCTATTTTAATCAAATTAATCGAACAGGAAGGGCTATATAAGCATTCCTAAACTAATGATACACTCACACACATCTTAAACACTTGAAATCGATCAATTCGATCCCCTCATCGCCGCGAACCTGCAACCGGTCAAACACCCACTGTGGAACTTTGAAACAGGTAAATACACACACCATTGTGCTCGTTTTTACAAGAGGAACAATAATCCCATGAATTCCGATGCAAATGAAATCGATTTGGGATCAAATGGGGTGCGAATCGAACCTGGGGATTTCTTAGGTGAAATGGGATTTCTGGGATTAAGTTTAAAACAATTAAAGGTGGAGTTATACCGCGGCCTGGTGCCTTGGTTTACTGGTTTGGGTGTGTGCTTGTGAACCGGAGGTCAGGTGTTCGAACCCTGCGCCCAACATTTTTTTAAAAGCCTTTTTGAGCCCTGTAAAAATATAAAAAATTCTGAAACATTATAAAAATAGTTTTTACAAACTTTGGTAATTTTAGAAATTATATAGTTAATTTCTGGAAATTTATTTCTTTAAATCTTATTTATTTATTTGTGTAAATAATTATTTAAAATTGTTATCTTTATAAAAATGGATTTATTTATACTAATTTAAATCATTAAATTATTAATGGATATTATATTATTTATGGAATAATTCTGATAATATAAATGCAAATTTGATTAAATATAAACTTACATAATTAAATAATGTTTATAATTTATTTAGAATATAATGATATGTTGAAATCATTATTAAGATAATCAAATTTTATGAAATATAAATCTTTAGTTATTAAAACAAAATAACTAAATGATTTAATTATATGTTTATAACCAATTCCCGAGAACCAAATCCTAGATCAATTGAACACCAAGTTCAAAGATCTAACTTATTTAGGTTAAAATTTGTATTTATTTACTTATGTGAATTATATATTCCTTAGGAGCAACTCACTAGCTTATCAACATCACACGAGAATTGAGGTGAGTTCAAGCCCCACTGTTTTATTAAATCTCTTTTGGGTGAGTTCATGCCCCACTGTTTTACTAAATCTCTTTTGGGTAAGTTCAAGCCCCACTGTTTTACTAAATCTCTTTTGGGTGAGTTCATGCCCCACTGTTTTACTAAATCTCTTTTGGGGGAGATAGCATACTGGTAATGTTACAAACGCTTTTTATATATTTAAGATGTGTATGGATATTAATATAGTGCTGTTTATCATGATAAAAGTCCTCACACTTTCGAATTGTTAATATTGGATAGCGGGGAAAGTTGGGTAGTACTACTGGGTGTGACGAGCCCCACCTGTGTGACTTGAGGTCAATCGGGTACAATTTGTCCTATGATTATTCGTCACGATATGGTGAAGTCGTGACGGGAGGCAAACATAACATAGTCAGCTTCAATGTCGAAATCACTATTTAATATCATTTGTGAATGGACTAGCTAGCCATTACAATGCACATGCTTAAATATACGCTGTTGTTAAACTGTGATGTTTAACTGTAAACTCTTGAACTGATCAACCATAGGTTTGATACACGCTATTGTTAAACTGTGATGTTTAACTGTAAACTCTTGAACTGATCAACCATTGGGTTGATACACGCTATTGTTAAACTGTGATGTTTAACTGTGAACTCTTGAACTGATCAACCATTGGGTTGATGCACGCTATTGTTAAACTGTTATGATTAAACGCAAACTCTTGAAACTTACCAACCATTGGGTTGATATACACTTTTGCTAAACTGTTATGTTTAAACACAAACTCTTGAACTCACCAACCATGTGTTGACTTTTAGTATGCTATTCTCAGGTCACTAATCTGGAACTGCTGATAGGAGCACCACACGGGTCAGCATGCATTTTAGAGTCTTAAACTTAAACCATATTTACTTGTCTTTTATTTATGGTTTCAAATACTTGGTTGGCACTTGTCTTGCCATATGTTACTTTCACATGTTTTAGGATGTTTTGTTTACTTTACGCTTCCGCATGAATTTCAAAAGTTTGAAGTTTGGTTTGTTATGTTAAACGTTGCATATAGAGTCGTTCCGAGTAATTATTGACTGTGATCCTGGTTTGTTCACACGCCTCGCGGTAGAACTCCGCACGTGGATTTTGAGGGTGTGACAGATTGGTATCAGAGCCATTGGTTATAGAGAACTAGGTTGCATACACACTAGACTATAACCGCACACAGTTAGTTAGTTACTTGTTCCTAGTCTTCCTAAACTTAACTTATCATCGTAGGTTCAAATCCTTAGACTTTATGTCTAATCTATGAAATCTTATCGTGGTTTTGAATTCCATGAACCAAAGGAATTTGTGTGACACATAGACACCTGTATTCTGGATTTCCTGGCAAAAGGCCTTCGGGCTAAGGCAAGCATATCGCATATATCTCATTGCGAGACCTGGTATGCTTACCTGGGGATTTCTGGGATGAGTGATAAACTATGGTCAATACACAGGTCTCTAAGGCAAATGGGTCAAATTACCTTGGCGTGTCAATGATTCCCAAAACTTTACTGATCCTTTCGTATACTTTGATTAATCAACCCCGATATAATACATACATACTTGGTACTTCTATCATTGATGACCACTGTACTTGACAAGATATGTTAGCCTGATAGGAGGAACCGGGGTGACCATGCAAAGCAAATTACCATTACGGGTGCACACGTAATTGTAATTTGTCGTGCATGCTAAGTCCGGTGAATCTGGTCGGGAGGTAACATTGTAGTCAGTATAATTCATCATTCCTACACCTTGAGCAAGAAAGTCTCGGTCTTCATAGAACATAGCCACTAACTATCTATCAGTTCTACTTGTAGGAATGCTCACCCTTACCTTGAATTTGGACGAAATTCAAACCATGACATTTGTGTTAATCCCACGGATTCGGACTGATTCTCTAGCTTGTCTGTTTCTTTAAATCCTTGAATTTCTTTTCCTTTTCATTTCAAGACAAAAGATCTATTTTCATACGACTGATAGCTGTTGATATTTGGTAATTTAAAGAATGTCCGGAAGAGGACGTGGACGTGGGAGAAGTAACGATCATGAGTATTACAAGTTTTCTATTCTATACCCTAGGGTGCTAGGATCATAATTCTAGTAAGTCCTTGTTAAGGGTAACAAAACATTACTAACACTTGCTATTACTTAAGTCCTGTCCTACTTAGAGCCTTCATGGTATTTCCAATCATTTTAAGAGACATTCCTCCACATAGTATTTCGGTAACTGAGGAACTGATTGAATACTTAGAATGGAAGTGGACTACAGGAAATATAGAAGAGTGATGAAACTCATTGTACCTATTCTTTGGGATGATGCTAAGGAAAATTAGGATGTCGTGTAACCGGTTTAAGCACATTCTTAGTATACCGGTGATGCTTATATATAGGGTTATTGAAGTAAGTTCAAAGCCTTGGTGATTGAGCACTATTACTTAAGGAATGAAATGCAAAAGTTAGAATTGTAATTCTAAAATCGTGCAATGGTAGGATTAGGTTGTGCTTTTTATACTGACAAACTCCATAAATTGACAAAGCTGATGTCATACCTTATGACATTAGACCAAATAGAATTAAGAACACTGGAAAAAAAAATCTAGTGAGTAGTAGAAAGAAGTTGGAGGGTCAAACAAGCAATCTAACGGTAAGGTAGACAAGAATGCCAATGTTGTGAACCTAGCTATGTTGGTTAATATAATTAAGCTAACGTGTGTTAAACGGGGACATAAAGAAGGTTGGAGTTCCGACCATTACTATAAGTGTGCCCTAGGTCGATTAGGACCCCAGGACAAGTTAAAAATCATCAGAATTAGGAAATGGCTATAGCTAGAAAGTAAGAACAGTTAAATTATGGAAATAAAGGTCATATAAGTCAAAATAATACATCCCGCGGTTATACATTTACGACTGAAGCAAACCACATTCGACAAGACTAAATGTTGTTACTTGTACGTACCTTATCATCAATAGTTACACATCTATTTAATACCAGGGTTGATAATAAGCTTGGATTCTTCTGGAATTATTCTTTAATTTAGCATTAACCCTAGTTGTTTAGAAATTATTTACTCTGTTAAAATGACCAATGGTGATGATTAGAGGTTACACAAAAGTACACGAAGATCATGACCTTGACATAGACTTAATACCGTATGAATTGGTTATCGAAGAAGGAAACCAAGATAGTCCGTCAGGAGAAGGTGATTCGACCTATCAAACCAAAGCATGATTTCTAAATCTGAAAGGAGACCCAATCGCTTTAGGTTGATTTTTATTCTAAGCTTGGATCACCTAACTTCTTAAGATGATTTATCTCCCTTTATCCTCATTTGGCCTAGCTATATGGAATCATTTATTCCTCATCTATCGACTTTCATTTTGAGCTATCATCAAAACGTGATTGTGAGATGGTAGCCTTCCTAACAATCTCACTGCTGAAGATATTGTCAGCTTATGTTCATGACTTTCTAGTCATACAAATGTTCTCAGCTGTGCTTATGGTTTTTTGAAACTGCGTATGTAAACGTACCTAAATATTGCTACCTTGCAAAGCATGTTTCCTATTGTTCGAGTCACTTCTTGAATCGCTTTTGAATCCTTAAGCTTGAAAATCATTAAAATTCTACCTTGGATTTAAACAACAAGACTTGTTATTATCCTCATCGCAATGTGGATATAAAGGTTCATAAACTTTCGTAACTTGTAGACATGGGTTTGGCCTAAAGGAGAAGACGTAACTTGGTATGTGTCCAAGTGTCTTATCTTCACAAGCGACAAGACATAATCTTCATGATCCTATGGATCTCCTGTTTAACTTTCCTTACAACCAAAATGCTTCTTATCTTAGAGGTCATGATGACAATTGGTGCATTGTAGACCATTGTCGTGAACTCATTCCAACATCTTCGCATAGCGTATTTTTAGACCAATGGTTGGTCAAAGGAGAAATACATATTCACAAATATGTGTTAAGATCGTTTCATATGGTGACGTTTGGGATTTAAATTCCGACGGATAACCTTTCTTATCATTGTTGGTCTTATTTTGGCTTCTAGAAATCACCTTACCACGAAATTATATTCTGGAAATTATGGATCGGAAAGTTAAACAACTAAAGCATAGCAAGATTCCGATTGTCAGAGTTCGATGGAACTCCCGGCGTGGTCCTGAGTTCACTTGAGAACGAGAGGACGAAATAATACGCAAGTATCCTAACCTGTTCAAGGATGTTGCCAGTACATCTTAATTTTCGGGACGAAAATTCCTCTAACAGGGGATGATATGACAACCCGGAAAATTTCGTTACCTTTAATTGAACCATTGGGTTTAAACTATAACATCTTGGATTTTTATTTAATTAAATGTTAAATTTATAAAAATATGTTGATGTTAATTTCAACAATTATATTAATAATAACATTAATAATATGAATAATAATAATACTAATAATAAAGTTTATTATTAAAAACCTAATCCTAAAAGTTTTGAGTGAAAAATGTTAATTTGAAAACTTGTTTTAAAACTTTAAACACAAAAATAAACCATTTCTAAACCACAGGGGCTAAATGTGTAAATTGTTTTAAAAACCCAACCCACCGCCCCTTCCCGTCGACTCCCCTCCGGCCACCTTCTCCGGCGGCCTCCGGCGACTCCCAAACGCCAAATTAATCCAATTTTGACCCAATCAATCATTCCCGACACCTTCTAGAGGATGATTCGAACTAGTGGGTCACTTCAATTTGAATAATCGAGTCGGTTAGGTGTGCTTCCCACTTCGACCGAAAGTTCGGCCGACCCACTCACCAAAAACGCACCACCAGTCTATTTTAATCAAATTAATCGAACAGGAAGGGCTATATAAGCATTCCTAAACTAATGATACACTCACACATCTTAAACACTTGAAATCGATCAATTCGATCCCCTCATCGCCGCGGACCTGCAACCGGTCAAACACCCACTGTGGAACTTCGAAACAGGTAAATACACACACCATTGTGCTCGTTTTTACAAGAGGAACAATAATCCCATGAATTCCGATGCAAATGAAATCGATTTGGGATCAAATGGGGTGCGAATCGAACCTGGGGATTTCTTAGGTGAAATGGGATTTCTGGGATAAAGTTTAAAACAACTAAAGGTGGAGTTATACCGCGGCCTGGTGCCTTGGTTTACTGGTTTGGGTGTGTGCTTGTGAACCGGAGGTCAGGTGTTCGAACCCTGCGCCCAACATTTTTTTGAAAGCCTTTTTGAGCCCTGTAAAAATATAAAAAAATTCTGAAACATTATAAAAATAGTTTTTACAAACTTTAGTAATTTTAGAAATTATATAGTTAATTTCTGGAAATTTATTTCTTTAAATCTTATTTATTTATTTATGTAAATAATTATTTAAAATTGTTATCTTTATAAAAATGGATTTATTTATAATAATTTAAATCATTAAATTATTAATGGATATTATATTATTTATGGAATAATTCTGATAATATAAATGCAAATTTGATTAAATATAAACTTACATAATTAAATAATGTTTATAATTTATTTAGAATATAATGATATGTTGAAATCATTATTAAGATAATCAAATTTTATGAAATATAAATCTTTAGTTATTAAAACAAAATAACTAAATGATTTAATTATATGTTTATAACCAATTCCCGAGAACCAAATCCTAGATCAATTGAACACCAAGTTCAAAGATCTAACTTATTTAGGTTAAAAATTTGTATTTATTTACTTATGTGAATTATATATTCCTTAGGAGCAACTCACTAGCTTATCAATATCACACGAGAATTGAGGTGAGTTCAAGCCCCACTGTTTTATTAAATCTCTTTTGGGTGAGTTCATGCCCACTGTTTTACTAAATCTTTTGGGTAAGTTCAAGCCCCACTGTTTTACTAAATCTCTTTTGGGTGAGTTCATGCCCCACTGTTTTACTAAATCTCTTTTGGGGGAGATAGCATACTGGTAATGTTACAAACGCTTTTTATATATTTAAGATGTGTATGGATATTAATATAGTGTTGTTTATCATGATAAAAGTCCTCACACTTTCGAATTGTTAATATTGGATAGCGGGGAAAGTTGGGTAGTACTACTGGGTGTGACGAGCCCCACCTGTGTGACTTGAGGTCAACCGGGTGCAATTTGTCCTATGATTATTCGTCACGATATGGTGAAGTCGTGACGGGAGGCAAACATAACATAGTCAGCTTCAATGTCGAAATCACTATTTAATATCATTTGTGAATGGACTAGCTAGCCATTACAATGCACATGCTTAAATATACGCTGTTGTTAAACTGTGATGTTTAACTGTAAACTCTTGAACTGATCAACCATAGGGTTGATACACGCTATTGTTAAACTGTGATGTTTAACTGTAAACTCTTGAACTGATCAACCATTGGTTGATACACGCTATTATTAAACTGTGATGTTTAACTGTGAACTCTTGAACTGATCAACCATTGGGTTGATACACGCTATTGTTAAACTGTTATGATTAAACGCAAACTCTTGAAACTTACCAACCATTGGGTTGATATACACTTTTGCTAAACTGTTATGTTTAAACAAAACTCTTGAACTCACCAACCATGTGTTGACTTTTAGTATGCTATTCTCAGGTCACTAATCTGGAACTGCTGATAGGAGCACCACACGGGTCAGCATGCATTTTAGAGTCTTAAACTTAAACCATATTACTTGTCTTTTATTTATGGTTTCAAATACTTGGTTGGCACTTGTCTTGCCATATGTTACTTTCACATGTTTTAGGATGTTTTGTTTGCTTTACGCTTCCGCATGAATTTCAAAAGTTTGAAGTTTGGTTTGTTATGTTAAACGTTGCATATAGAGTCGTTCCGAGTAACTATTGACTGTGATCCTGGTTTGTTCACACGCCTCGCGGTAGAACTCCGCATGTGGATTTTGAGGGTGTGACAGATTGGTATCAGAGCCATTGGTTATAGAGAACTAGGTTGCATACACACTAGACTATAACCGCACACATTAGTTAGTTACTTGTTCCTAGTCTTCCTAAACTTACTTATCATCGTAGGTTCAATCCTTAGACTTTATGTCTAATCTATGAAAATCTTATTGAGGTTTGAATTCCATGAACCAAAGGAATTTGTGTGACACATAGACACCTGTATTCTGGATTTCCTGGCAAAAGGCCTTCGGGCTAAGGCAAGCATATCGCGTATATCTCATTGCGAGACCTGGTATGCTTACCTGGGGATTTCTGGGATGAGTGATAAACTATGGTCAATACACAGGTCTCTAAGGCAAATAGGTCAAATTACCTTGGCGTGTCAATGATTCCCAAAACTTTACTGATCCTTTCGTATACTTTGATTAATCAACCCCGATATAATACATACATACTTGGTACTTCTATCATTGATGACCACTGTACTTGACAAGATATGTTAGCCTGATAGGAGGAACCGGGGTGACCATGCAAAGCAAATTACCATTACGGGTGCACACGTAATTGTAATTTGTCGTGCATGCTAAGTCCGGTGAATCTGGTCGGGAGGTAACATTGTAGTCAGTATAATTCATCATTCCTACACCTTGAGCAAGAAAGTCTCGGTCTTCATAGAACATAGCCACTAACTATCTATCAGTTCTACTTGTAGGAATGCTCACCCTTACCTTGAATTTGGACGAAATTCAAACCATGACATTTGTGTTAATCCCATGGATTCGGACTGATTCTCTAGCTTGTCTGTTTCTTTAAATCCTTGAATTTCTTTTCCTTTTCATTTCAAGACAAAAGATCTATTTTCATACGACTGATAGCTGTTGATATTTGGTAATTTAAAGAATGTCTGGAAGAGGACGTGGACGTGGGAGAAGTAACGATCATGAGTATTACAAGTTTTCTATTCTATACCCTAGGGTGCTAGGATCATAATTCTAGTAAGTCCTTGTTAAGGGTAACAAAACATTACTAACACTTGCTATTGCTTAAGTCCTGTCCTACTTAGAGCCTTCATGGTATTTCCAATCATTTTAAGAGACATTCCTCCACTTAGTATTTCGGTAACTGAGGAACTGATTGAATACTTAGAATAGAAGTGGACTACAGGAAATATAGAAGAGTGATGAAACTCATTGTACCTATTCTTTGGGATGATGCTAAGGAAAATTAGATGTCGTGTAACTGGTTTAAGCACATTCTTAGTATACCGGTGATGCTTATATATAGGGTTATTGAAGTAAGTTCAAAGCCTTGGTGATTGAGCACTATTACTTCAGGAATGAAATGCAAAAGTTAGAATTGTAATTCTAAAATCGTGCAATGGTAGGATTAGGTTGTGCTTTTTATACTGACAAACTCCATAAATTGACAAAGCTGATGTCATACCTTATGACATTAGACCAAATAGAATTAAGAACACTGGAAAAAAAAATCTAGTGAGTAGTAGAAAGAAGTTGGAGGGTCAAACAAGCAATCTAGCGGTAAGGTAGACAAGAATGCCAATGTTGTGAACCTAGCTATGTTGGTTAATATGACTAAGCTAACGTGTGTTAAACGGGGACATTAAGAAGGTTGGAGTTCCGACCATTACTATAAGTGTGCCTAGGTCGATTAGGACCCAGGACAAGTTAGAAATCATCAGAATTAGAAAATGGCTATAGCTAGAAAGTAAGAACAGTTAAATTATGGAAATAAAGGTCATATAAGTCAAAATAATACATCCCGCGGTTATACATTTATGACTGAAGCAAACCACATTCGACAAGACTAAATGTTGTTACTTGTACGTACCTTATCATCAATAGTTACACATCTATTTAATACCAGGGTTGATAATAAGCTTGGATTCTTCTGGAATTATTCTTTAATTTAGCATTAACCCTAGTTGTTTAGAAATTATTTACTCTGTTAAAATGACCAATGGTGATGATTAGAGGTTACACAAAAGTACACGAAGATCATGACCTTGACATAGACTTAATACCGTATGAATTGGTTATCAAAGAAGGAAACCAAGATAGTCCGTCAGGAGAAGGTGATTCGACCTATCAAACCAAAGCATGATTTCTAAATCTGAAAGGAGACCCAATCGCTTTAGGTTGATTTTTATTCTAAGCTTGGATCACCTTCTTAAGATGATTTATCTCCCTTTATCCTCATTTGACCTAGCTATATGGAATCATTTATTCCTCATCTATCGACTTTCATTTTGAGCTATCATCAAAACGTGATTGTGAGATGGTAGCCTTCCTAACAATCTCTCTGCTGAAGATATTGTCAGCTTATGTTCATGACTTTCTAGTCATACAAATGTTCTCAGCTGTGCTTATGGTTTGTTGAAACTGCGTATGTAAACGTACCTAAATATTACTACCTTGCAAAGCATGTTTCCTATTGTTCGAGTCACTTCTTGAATCGCTTTTGAATCCTTAAGCTTGAAAATCATTAAAATTCTACCTTGGATTTAAACAACAAGACTCGTTATTATCCTCATCGCAATGTGGATATAAAGGTTCATAAACTTTCGTAACTTGTAGACATGGGTTTGGCCTAAAGGAGAAGACGTAACTTGGTATGTGTCCAAGTGTCTTATCTTCACAAGTGACAAGACATAATCTTCGTGATCCTATGGATCTCCTGTTTAACTTTCCTTACAACCAAAATGCTTCTTATCTTAGAGGTCATGATGACAATTGGTGCATTGTAGACCATTGTCGTGAACTCATTCCAAGATCTTCGCATAGCGTATTTTTAGACCAATGGTTGGTCAAAGGAGAAATACATATTCACAAGATATGTGTTAAGATCGTTTCATATGGTGATGTTTGGGATTTAAATTCCGACGGATAACCTTTCTTATCATTGTTGGTCTTATTTTGGCTTCTAGAAATCACCTTACCACGAAATTATATTCTGGAAATTATGGATCGGAAAGTTAAACAACTAAAGCATAGCAAGATTCCGATTGTCAGAGTTCGATGGAACTCCCGGCGTGGTCCTGAGTTCACTTGAGAACGAGAGGACGAAATAATACGCAAGTATCCTAACCTGTTCAAGGATGTTGCCAGTACATCTTAATTTTCGGGACGAAAATTCCTCTAACAGGGGGATGATGTGACAACCCGGAAAATTTCGTTACCTTTAATTGAACCATTGGGTTTAAACTATAACATCTTGGATTTTTATTTAATTAAATGTTAAATTTATAAAAATATGTTGATGTTAATTTCAACAATTATATTAATAATAACATTAATAATATGAATAATAATAATACTAATAATAAAGTTTATTATTAAAAACCTAATCCTAAAAGTTTTGAGTGAAAAATGTTAATTTGAAAACTTGTTTTAAAACTTTAAACACAAAAATAAACCATTTCTAAACAGGGGCTAAATGTGTAAATTGTTTTAAAAACCCAACCCACCGCCCCTTCCCGTCGACTCCCCTCCGGCCACCTTCTCCGGCGGCCTCCGGCGACTCCCAAACGCCAAATTAATCCAATTTTGACCCAATCAATCATTCCCGACACCTTCTAGAGGATGACTCGAACTAGTGGGTCACTTCAATTTGAATAATCGAGTCGGTTAGGTGTGCTTCCCACTTCGACCGAAAGTTCGGCCGACCCACTCACCAAAAACGCACCACCAGTCTATTTTAATCAAATTAATCGAACAGGAAGGGCTATATAAGCATTCCTAAACTAATGATACACTCACACACATCTTAACACTTGAAATCGATCAATTCGATCCCCTCATCGCCGCGGACCTGCAACCAGTCAAACACCCACTGTGGAACTTCGAAACAGGTAAATACACACACCATTGTGCTCGTTTTTACAAGAGGAGCAATAATCCCATGAATTCCGATGCAAATGAAATCGATTTGGGATCAAATGGGGTGCGAATCGAACCTGGGGATTTCTTAGGTGAAATGGGATTTCTGGGATTAAGTTTAAAACAATTAAAGGTGGAGTTATACCGCGGCCTGGTGCCTTGGTTTACTGGTTTGGGTGTGTGCTTGTGAACCGGAGGTCAGGTGTTCGAACCCTGCGCCCAACATTTTTTTGAAAAGCCTTTTTGAGCCCTGTAAAAATATAAAAAATTCTGAAACATTATAAAAATAGTTTTTACAAACTTTGGTAATTTTAGAAATTATATAGTTAATTTCTGGAAATTTATTTCTTTAAATCTTATTTATTTATTTATGTAAATAATTATTTAAAATTGTTATCTTTATAAAAATGGATTTATTTATAATAATTTAAATCATTAAATTATTAATGGATATTATATTATTTATGGAATAATTTTGATAATATAAATGCAAAATTTGATTAAATATAAACTTACATAATTAAATAATGTTTATAATTTATTTAGAATATAATGATATGTTGAAATCATTATTAAGATAATCAAATTTTATGAAATATAAATCTTTAGTTATTAAAACAAAATAACTAAATGATTTAATTATATGTTTATAACCAATTCCCGAGAACCAAATCCTAGATCAATTGAACACCAAGTTCAAAGATCTAACTTATTTAGGTTAAAAATTTGTATTTATTTACTTATGTGAATTATGAATTCCTTAGAAGCAACTCACTAGCTTATCAACATCACACGAGAATTGAGGTGAGTTCAAGCCCCACTGTTTTATTAAATCTCTTTTGGGTGAGTTCATGCCCCACTGTTTTACTAAATCTCTTTTGGGTAAGTTCAAGCCCCACTGTTTTACTAAATCTCTTTTGGGTGAGTTCATGCCCCATTGTTTTACTAAATCTCTTTTGGGGGAGATAGCATACTGGTAATGTTACAAACGCTTTTTATATATTTAAGATGTGTATGGATATTAATATAGTGTTGTTTATCATGATAAAAGTCCTCACACTTTCGAATTGTTAATATTGGATAGCGGGGAAAGTTGGGTAGTACTACTGGGTGTGACGAGCCCCACCTGTGTGACTTGAGGTCAACCGGGTGCAATTTGTCCTATGATTATTCGTCACGATATGGTGAAGTCGTGACGGGAGGCAAACATAACATAGTCAGCTTCAATGTCGAAATCACTATTTAATATCATTTGTGAATGGACTAGCTAGCCATTACAATGCACATGCTTAAATATACGCTGTTGTTAAACTGTGATATTTAACTGTAAACTCTTGAACTGATCAACCATAGGGTTGATACACGCTATTGTTAAACTGTGATGTTTAACTGTAAACTCTTGAACTGATCAACCATTGGGTTGATACACGCTATTGTTAAACTATGATGTTTAACTGTGAACTCTTGAACTGATCAACCAGTGGGTTGATACACGCTATTGTTAAACTGTTATGATTAAATGCAAACTCTTGAAACTTACCAACCATTGGGTTGATATACACTTTTGCTAAACTGTTATGTTTAAACACAAACTCTTGAACTCACCAACCATGTGTTGACTTTTAGTATGCTATTCTCAGGTCACTAATCTGGAACTGCTGATAGGAGCACCACACGGGTCAGCATGCATTTTAGAGTCTTAAACTTAAACCATATTTACTTGTCTTTTATTTATGGTTTCAAATACTTGGTTGGCACTTGTCTTGCCATATGTTACTTTCACATGTTTTAGGATGTTTTGTTTACTTTACGCTTCCGCATGAATTTCAAAAGTTTGAAGTTTGGTTTGTTATGTTAAACGTTGCATATAGAGTCGTTCCGAGTAACTATTGACTGTGATCCTGGTTTGTTCACACGCCTCGCGGTAGAACTCCGCACGTGGATTTTGAGGGTGTGACACTAACATCATATCATCATCAAATAATCATCAATTTCATATTTTCATGCCCAATTTATGAATTAGGGTTCATCATCATGAAAAACTATGAACAACTTGATAAAACCTACCTTTGGATGTGTTTAGATGATGATTAGCACTTGAAATCAACTTGTAACACTGGGATTCTAATCAAAATCGACTAGGATTTCTTGTCCTTGATCAATTTTAAATGAAAAGGGTGTTTGAGGATTGCTTGCGCCGAAAGTGGGTGGGGAGGGGTTTAGGGTTCAATTTTTTGTTAAGTATAGTTTAGATTTATTACACTTAGCCCCCTTTTGTTTATATTTTATAAAACTAATCTTTTTAAACACTTTTTAAATAGTTTTTAACTATAAAATACAAACATTATTAATCACTAACAATAATCATATAGATTCTCAATTAATCACAAAATACATGGAATATATATATATATATATATATATATATATATATATATATATATATATATATATATATGTTACACGTGGTCACGTTATCGCGTAAAATTCGCAAATAATATTTAAATCGCGTAACCACATAAACATAACCTAATAATCACATTCTTGGTTAAATTATTATCAGTTTATCATTGTTAATTATTACCAAGTCACCAACGTTCAACGACAACTAGTGTGTGCTCATGACACGTGTATGCAAGACCTAACGGAACTAACGAAGTTTGGTAATGGAAAATTACCAGATGTCACAGAAGTAAGAAAAAACTTATGATGAATTTCATCACAAAATTGCCTCGTACTACAAGTGGTTATGATAGCATTTGGGTCATCATTAACCGATTGACTAAACCAACGCATTTCATACCTATTCGTGAGGATTATTGAGTCAAGAAATTAGCTCGTATCTACATAAATGAAATAGACATCGTCATGTTATGCCTCTAAACAAAATCTCTGATTATGATGGTCGAATCAAGCCACTTATATTTTCGTAAACCATAGGATTGAAATAACTAGTTATACAGACATATGTTGACACCAATCCTAATATAATTATCAATACAGACTCTCACCAACCCTTTTAACTAGATACTTTATCATTTCTATATATTTTTACCTTATACAAATTATTATAGATTTTCAAATTTCTTATTTTCAAAAAGTAACATATATTTTAATTTCTAAAAACTTGAAATAATTTTAGCAATGCTTTTATTAAAAAATGCAAAAATCATCTCCGGGTTTCCGACTAAATGACCAAATAAGTAGACTTAATCCGTTGATGGCGATTTTGTTGGTAAAATAGGCATCATTAATTTATTGTTGAAGCATACCTCTTTTTAGACGCATATAACCGTGGGTAATTTATCATCAGGTTCTTTTGAAAAAGCTTTTAAATTCTAACATCAGCGTAGTTGTAATCCCTCAATGAATTATGCTAATAACCCTACAATTCTCTCATTAAATTTCGCTGATAACCCTACAATAAATTATTTACACACTCTATGTTTTGCAACAAATATCACCAATGGATTTATAATGATTCATAGTTTTCACAATTCATTTTATCCATTGCTAATAGTTCTTTATTTTCTAGTGGATCTAGTTGTGTTTGGTTACTTCTATGTATTTGACTAAAAGTAACTATGATATTTAAGACATGATTATCAATCAAATAAAAAGTTATTATATGTACCAATCCTTACATATCTTACTACGGTGGGTGACAGCTAGTTTGGGTATGTTAGGGGATATCATTATTGGTAAACCCAATGCCTACATTGGCTTTATAGGTAAAAGTGTAATTGAACAAACATTGAATAAAACAATACCCAATTAAGAAAAGACTAAGATCATAGAACATGACATTGTTGTGAAAAATCTATATCTATTCTATACTTTATATATTACAAACAAACTTACTTATATTTTACCACTATGCAATTGGAGCACCACCCATTTATTTTCCTGCCAAAAGCAATTTAACCTGTTTACATGTGACAGGCGAATATTTTGACTTGTTTTTATGATAAGATCATTGGTTAGCTCCTTTCGCCGTCTCACTAAACCCTAATTCTTTCCTCACATTTCCCTCATCGCTTCCCTAAACTTGTGACACCACCATTTTTTTCAATTTCTTCTTTTATACTTTTTACATGTCCATCATCACCTTCGATTCTTCCTTCTTACATGATCCCAAGCGGTGACGATCGTTAGAGATTTAGGGATTGATGGTTTGTGACACTTTAATGACTTCAACAAAAGGACCTTTGGGTAAATTTAGAAGTGTTGGATTTATAAGAGGAAACGGAGATGATGATGTCTTGAAAATGCTTATATACTTCTTCCTCAAGTGGAAGGTAATCTTTACAAACCCTAGCTGCTCAATTTCTGACTCATTAGTTTCTTTATTTGTTTAATACATGTGATTTACCTAAGTCAATGATTATGGAATTTTGATCCCCAATCCTATCATGTTTGTTTATGTTTGCACATTTACATCTTTGCTTTATTATAGATTAAATTGTTACTTTCATGAGATCTAAGAATTTCTTTGAAGAGTCACTGATGTGTGATTTGATATATAGATTTTAACAATGGATTTTACATAATAAGCTTTAAAATTATAAAATGGTTTTCATCTTATGACTAACTACACACACAATAGGTAAGTGTACCTATCGGATAGTGGTATCGCTTTTGGTAAGAACCAAGTATCGATCTATGGACACGAGAGCTCTTGATGCTAAGTATTTATCATTATCTAGCCGATGAAAGATGATTTGTGATCATTATGATTAAGTAAATTAACTAACAATTAATCTAATTAAAGAAAGTACACAAAAATAAAGATAATCAAACACAAGAAGATATCACTTAGACTTCAAATCCGCTTATCAAAACAATAACAACATGCATAAACTTAAGGGAGATCATTTTGTACATATGAAACATGGATATAAACTAGATTCCTATAAAGGTTATCTAATTATATAACTCTTTGAAAAGCTAGAACAATAAACACATAATAGCCACCTAAAGTTTTGCCATGAAAAACCAATGATATAATTAAGAGCCCCTCAAGGATACCAAACCCATAAATCTTTGGAAAGTTAACACGATGAACACATGGTAACCACCTCAGTTTGTAAAATATAACAATAGCTATGTGAATACTTCAGATTATGAATGTCCTAACATAAATACACAAACCATAACTTTGCATATTATCTATAGTTACACATAAAAAAAGTAGACAGATATCATAACAAACACAATGGTTTTTATAAACATATGTATAAGCATGCACACTGATTCAGCTTGACTAAATATTTAACTCTCAATCATCATAAACTACATACTAGGTTATGCAATTCATGAATAGATGTTCCAACACACATGGTTTTTGTAACACCCCAAATTTTTATTTAAAGGAAAGAAAAAGAAAACTAAATAGAAAGAAAAGAAAATGGGCACAAGTGGAGGGGGATAAAGTGTACAAAGTACAAAAGTCTAATATTTTATATTAAATGGGTATGGCCGCCCACATTAAAGCAGAAAACTGCTTTTGCTTTCGGTAGAAGAAGAAGAAGAAGAAGAAGCTCTCGGTCTTTAGAAAAAGAAAGGGAGAAGAAGCTTCAAAGGTAATTTTCTTGAGTTTATGCTCGGTTTTAACAGAATTCATGAGTGGTTGACCGAATTCTTGATGTTTTAGTGTTGGTTTTTCAGAACTTGAATTTGGATTTGCTTGTGAAAGTGTTTAGCTCGAAGATCAGCTTCAAGGTGAGTTTCTGGAACCCCTCTTTTACTGATTTTAAAGTGCTTAGGGCTATTATGCATACCAAGTAAACATTTTTAAAAGAAACTGTGGGTTTATAGCTGTATGTTCAAAAATAATATGTGTATCTATGTTTTAGAGTTTGATTATGGCCAAGAAATTGATGCTAGAATGTTTTAAGTGCCCTAATATGTTAGATCTGTGTTTGGGTAGTGTTAGAATGATAATCGGGTGATGTTAGTAGCATAGAAAACATTTCAGAATGTTCTCATGCGCTTGAATAGTGGCCCATGCGCCCAGCATGTTGGCCAAGCGCCTAAGTGTTGGCCATGCGCCCAAAAGTGGGCCATGCGCCCAAAAGTGGGCCATGCGCCTAAACAGTGTTCCCATGCGCCCAACGGCTGATTGTCTAAGTATGCCCAACCGCCCAAACCCCATGCGTCTAAGTGTTAAAAGTTTAAGTGTAAGCTCAGATGACCAAACAGTGGGAAAGCGCCCAAACTGGGCAGAAACGCCCAAACAGTTCCCAGGCGCCCAAGTGTTAAAAACGGCTAAGTGTGATGCGCCTGAACAGGCGCCATGCGCTGCATAGTGGCAAAGCGCCCAAACAGGGTAGAAACGCCCAAATAGTGCCCATGCGTCCAGAAGCTTTTACACTTAGAATTTTCTGCTGATGCACCTAAGGTATTCCCTACGCCTAGTTTGAGACTTAGGATTTTCTAAGGGGCCTTATGAGAAGAAAATGATTGAGATAGGGTCTGTTGTGATGACTTATGCTTGATGTGTGCATGATGATGTGATGGAGACTATGATGTGTATGTATGTGAGTGATATGTTATCTTTCTTCAATAAAGAGTTTTCAAAACATACGTATTATGTTTTATAAATACATTATGTATAACTTTACGTGGTGTGATGTATGAACGAATAAATTAATGAACGTAAAGTATTATGTAACGAATTGAAAGATAATGATAAAGTACAAATGAACGAATACGATAAAGTACGAAATAAACAAACATATGAAATATTAAATGGTGAGTATGGAAGCGACGGATGATGAGATTCGTGTCGCGTACCCCGGTACTGTGTCAGTCTTCGGACATGAGTCGGGGGTTTGTTCATCAAGCCCCGACACAGTATCAGTCTTCGGACATGAGTCGGGGGTATTGCATGAGACGAGATAACGAGGTGAGCGACTTTGTGTTGCAACAGACTCGGATAGAGTTCAATCCCTGTGATTGACTCGAATGGGATCTTTGTCGCGTATCCTGGTGCTGTGTCAGTCTTCGGACATGAGTCGGGGGTTTGTCGCGTATCCCGGATCTAGATGAGAAATGAATGATAATGATGTACGATGAATGAACGAAAGTTAATGAATGCGATGAAATGTAATAATGAAATTATCTATGTGTATGTATGATGTGTGAGCATGTACGAAGGTATAGTATGATTTGAAAGAAAGTAAAGAACGGTTTTAACGAAAGTAAAGTATTTTATCTATAAAAACTAGAACTCACTCAGCGTCGCTAACTTTTGTATGCATGATAGTTGGCAGGTATTTTGGTTGATGCTGAGGAGTTGCAAGCATGGATGCATAAGCTACTGGGAGCGTTTTGAGGCTTGCATCCATATTTTGACATGTCATTGTATTTTGAGATGAAAACGAATGTTGTAATGTAATGAAATGACATATTTTTAGTTATTAATGAAAGTTTTAAATTACGCTGCAAAGTAAATGTACGTTTTAAAATGTTTTATATGCGATGAATGACCAACTGTGAGGTGCCTGGGAACGGGGCCTTACAAGTTGGTATCAGAGCTAAAGTTTAAGTGAATTGGGTAATTATTTTCAAAACCTAATCTTAAACTGAAAATGGGATGAAAAGAAAAGGATGTCAGTCCTGGTAGTTACGTGCCTGCAGGTAAAGGTTTTATGTAAACAATTTTTGTAAGCTAATGCTAACTGGTATTATGTGCGCATGTTATGTGGCTAGTGTGCTTATGTGTAGATTTAGATACTGATGTAGTCAGGATTGGAGATGCTTTGGGGTGTGAAAAGTAAAGTAAGTGGCTAATCATAACTGGCCACTGTAATTAGGGACTTACTATACTTGACATAATCCAAGCTATTCCTTGAATGACTGTGTTAGTGTTTGAATCTTATAGTGATTAGAGAATGGCTGGAGGTAGATCATCAAAGGCCTCTAGGGGTGGAGCACAGGGACGACGTGGTGCTGAACCGCGTGTTACGAGGAACAGGCTAGGGCTACCGAGAGGACACGTGAGGAGCCCAAGATGCATCACCAGGAAGGTGGTGATGAGAGCGCGAACTTGAGGGCCTCGGTGAGAGAGGCAGTAGTAGAAGAGGTCCATCAAGTTAGGCAGACGATTCTGCCATCTGTAGTGACGAAGTGATTAAAGCTGTTAGGGAATGCGAAAGGAGGGAGAGGAACAGGTCCTCAGGAAGGAGAGAGCAACCGGAGATCAAGACGGTTATCCCTACTGATGAGGAGGGGGAGGAAGAAGAGCATGTGCCTGAGGCAGCACGAGGCTGTAATTATGGGGCATTCCAAAGGTGCAAGCCCCCTACCTTTGATGGAAATGGCACAGCTGCTGCTGCTCACTGATGGTGAGGGAGATGGAGGCTGTCCTCGAGATCAGCGAGTGCCGAGAGGACCAGAAGGTTAAGTTTGCCACTCATTCGTTTATGGACTCGGCCTTGTGCTGGTGGGATAACATTGTCCAGGCTGAGGGTACTAGGGCAATCGGGAGAATAAGGTGGAGTGAACTGAAAAAGCTGGTAATCGAGGAGTTTTGTCCTCACCGTGAATGGACAAGATAGAGAGAGAGTTCTTGCAGCTGGAGGCGGGAACGATGACACACCAGCAATACACCACTAAGTTCAACGAGATGGCAAGACTGGTTCCAGATCAGGTGACGCCTGTGTCACGAAAGATCAAGAGGTACATTCAAGGACTGCCGGCAGACATCCGCAGACATTTGATCGCTGCCCAACTAGGTACATTCAGATTGGTGGTCGACTTAGCTGGGAGATTGTACGACAGCGAGAGGTGATGGCAAAAACGGACGAAGAGGAGGAGCAGGGCTATGTCAAGAATAGGAATGGAAGGCGAGATAGTAATGGTGGAATGGTGGCTGAAGGTAAGATGATGAGGGTCGATGATCGAGAGAGGATAACAAGAAAGGACAAGGTATTGAAGAAGTGTGGTAGAGGCCACGACGGAGAGTGCAAGTAGGGACTAAACGTTTGCTTCCGGTGTGGAAAGGAGGGCCACAGGGCAAGAGATTGTCAAATGGCTAAATGCTACGACTGTGGCGAGATTGGACATATGAGCAGAGACTGCAAGAAGTCGAGGGCAGGAAGCTCCGGTGCGAGGAAAGAGAAGAGAGGGTGAAGGCTAAAGCCTTTGCTATGACAAGGAGGAGGTTAGCTCAAACTCTGAGGTAACGTCAGGTACGTTTTTGAAAATTTATATTTGTGCATATATGCTTTGATTGTGGTGTTAGTAGTAGTTTCGGTCCTGCTACCTTCTGTGATAAGTTGCATGTTAGGAGTAGGAAGATCGACGTCATTCGACATAGGAACTACTATGGGTAAGTCTACTAGATTACCCAGTGCACTAAAGGACCATGCAATAGAACTGAGAGAGCGCTTATTTTCTGTTAGACCATC
The DNA here is from genome assembly GCA_024085815.1 of Flaveria linearis. Classification (NCBI taxonomy): domain Eukaryota; kingdom Viridiplantae; phylum Streptophyta; class Magnoliopsida; order Asterales; family Asteraceae; genus Flaveria; species Flaveria linearis. The sequence goes on along the minus strand of CM044015.1, from coordinate 19,435,947 downwards.
CCTAATAAACATAGGTGGATAGACGTACACCTCCGGGTGAATTGAACAGTAACTTATAAGGCAAGCACCGAGTGCTGCAAAAATATGGATTGATTAGTGGTGCCCGATAAAAGTTCGGTGCCGATCTGCGACAATGGATTATGATGAAGGCTCCACCGGGAAGGTGGATTGTTCGATTTAGAAATCGAGTAAATCTAATACTAGAGTATAGAGGGTCATTCCCAGATGCTGCTCAGGTAGGAAAAGTGACACATCGATTGGAGCTACCCGATGATTTAAGTGGACTTCATCTGACGTTCCATGCATCTCGTCTAAGAAAGTGCCCAACCGATGAGGATATGATCGTGTCACTAGACAACACTAAGATGGACAAGGTATTCCACTACAAGAAGCAACTGGTGGCCATTACTAATAAGAAGAAGAGAATAGGCTAAGGAGGATGATGGTTTCACTTGTGCGGGTGCAGTGAAGCCTAAAGGGATCTAAGTCTAAGTGCAAGATCAAGGAAGAGGTGAGACAGTGTTACCCATAACTATTTGAGAAGCGACAGGTTTCGGGGACGAAACCTCTTTAAGAGGGGGTAGACTTGTAACACCCCAAATTTTTATTTAAAGGAAAGAAAAAGAAAACTAAATAGAAAGAAAAGAAAATGGAAAGAAGTGGAGGGGGATAAAGTGTACAAAGTACAAAAGTCTAATATTTTATATTAAAATTGTAACACCCGGAAAATTTTCTAATCGAGTCAAGTGATAGTGATGGGCTCGGATGAAAAACCATTTAATAAATATAAAATGGTTGCGGGTATTACACCGAGTTAACCCAACGGGTCACGAGTTTAACGAGTTTGGGGTCCCGGGAACGCCTGGCATATAAATAGATGGATCAGCTGAGCAACTCTCATTTTCACTCAAACGCCCATTCTAGAGAGAGAAAGTGTAGAGAGAGAAAGTGCCGGATTGAAGCTCGGGTGGTCAAGAATCGAAGGCTGGTGTTTATGGACTCCTAAACTACAAGAATCAAGGTAAGAAACGTATCTAAATTGCCACATTTGATGAAAAACCCGAGTTTGGGTTTTTGGGTTTTTAGAGGGGCAAAAATCGCCCCAAAACACACGTTTTAGGGTAAGAAAATGTGTAATGAGCTTAGATATAGCTTCCTGGATGATGATCCAAGGGTTTGGGTGGAAAGGATTGGATTTTTGGGCTGAAACGAGCTGATTCGTAAATTTCAGCTCGTTCTGCGAATTTAAGGTCTCGACCAGCGAAACTGTGAGTTCGTCCAGCGAAACTGGAAGGACTTACAGCGAAGTTACAGTTTCGCTGCAGCGAAACTACATATTCGCCTTAGCGTAACTATAGTTTCGCTGATGACTATGCCAATGCCCAAGTTGACCTTAGATATTGCGAAACTAGGGAATTCCAACGAAAGTTGGGCGCTCGAGGTAGCGAATCTGTCCAGCGAAACTGGCAGAATGCTGCCCGGCGAAACTAGCAGTGAAACTGCTGATTCGCCTGGCGAAACTACTGGCGAATTTACGGGCGAAACTACCTGCGAACTTAGCAGCAAAACTAGGCAGAAATTAACTCTTTTGAGTGTTAACTTATCTGCAGGCAGTGTAGTGTGACCCGTGACTTTAAGGCTTGATTGAGAAGCTGCTTGTCAAGCACAGGTGAGTTCTAGGACCCCTCATTTACTGATTTTAAATGATTTTTGGGGCTGGAACACATATAAACTTGTTTACTGACGTATGTATGTATGACCCATTTGGGTATAATGTTGTGTTATACGTCTAAGGTATAGTTATGGACTCGGCACGTTATATAAGGTCCTAGTATGAGTTCCCACGGTCTTGGAGGGACAGTTAGTGCTACTGCACCAGGATGACGCATAGTAAGTCCCGGATTAGGGAAGGTTATGGGAGTAAGTGCCTAATGATGATTGATAATGTAGGCTATGTATGTACGAGGTTATGTATGACGATGATGATGATGCATGTATGAGGTTATGTATGATGATGTACGTATGATGTTATGTATGATGATGTATGTATGATGTGTGTGTTCCTTATGATAATGCATGAATATCTTTCCATGGCTTTACGTATTAATGAACAAACGAACGAAGTATTACGTAACGTAAAGTGAAAGATAATGAAAGAGGAACACGATGACGGATGCATGTATAATGAATGAACGAATGAGTAAAAGATGATGAATACATGCATTAACGAACAAATTAACGAAAGATGACTTGTAAACATTGGATAAGGTTAACGGGTCCTTCTTAGTGATTGACCATATGTATGGTATCCCTACCGCTTACCTCTAGTACCGTGGCATACGTTTTGCTGTTCATTTAATGACTTCGGCCCGGTAGCTAATAACGTTCGGGGTATAGCAGATGGTAGTGGTACACAAGATATCCAATGTGCAAGAAAAGATGTAACAAAAGATGATGAATACATGTATTAACGAACGAACGAACGAAAGATGTCTTGCAAACATTGGATAAGGTTAACGGGTCCTTCTTACTGATTGACCATATGTATGGTATCCCTACCGCTTACCTCTAGTACCGCGGCATACGTTTTGCTGTTCATTTAATGACTTCGGCCCGGTTGCTAATAACGTTTGGGGTATAGCAGAAGGTAGTGGTACAAAAGATATCCAATGTGCAAGAAAAGATGTAACGGGGTCCTTGTCATTCGACCACAGTAATCATGGCTGCGTGCCATGAAGTGGGTAAAGCCTGACAGGACCTAAACGAGAAGTGAAAGATAACGATGTACAATGAACGAATGAATGGACGAACGAATGAACGAACGAAAGAACGAACGGGATAATAAAGATATTATCTATATGTATGTACGATGTATGATCACGTGTAAAGAATGAACGGTTTTTAATATGAACAAAGTATGTTTATTATAAAACTAGAACTCACTCAGCAACGCTGACTTTTTATGTGTTTCCAGTTGGCAGGTAGCGTTGCTGGGGATGGCACGAGGCGGCTACTCAGCTCTTTGGGATGGCATTCTCCATTTGATAATGCTGCAACGTCATGTGTTGTGGGTCCATAACGCGCGCAACTCATCACGTTGCATGCCATTACGAGATTTCTTGAGGATTCCCATAAAAGGGATTACTTAAGAAATCTTCTTTAGATTTTGATAAGTTCGCCACGCATTGGATGCGTGTGCATAGTACATGCAACAAAGTATGTTGCATGAGAGTGTCAAGAGTATTCCGTCAGGTTTCCGATGTACGGAATTACCTAAGGAATATTCTTTAGTATAAAAAAATATAATTTTTATATTTTTGAACTTAATATCTTCTCTAGAGGTCGCTGTATGACCCTATGAGGAGAGACAAAGTAGAGAAAGCTGTATTTTGTAATCATGTCAATAATGTAATGACTTTCATGAATGAATGAGAATGTATATTTTATTAATTCCGCTGCGTTATTTTATGATTATATATATTATATATGTTTTACGTGCGATGAACCACCAACCGTAAGGCGCCCGGGAGCGGGGCCTTACAAGTTGGTATCAGAGCAAAAGTTTAAGTAAAATGGGTAAATTTTCAAAATAAACCTAAAACTTAAACTGAGAAATGGGACAGAAAGGGGATGAATGCCATCTGAGTAGCTGCGTGCCATCAGGTATTTTCTTAATGATAATCAAAGTTATGTGCGCGTGTAATGTGGTTTATGTGTGCTGTTAGATTTAGATACTGATGTAGTCAGTAAGGGTAATGCTTGGGGTGCGAAGAGTAGAGTAAGTGACTAATCACAACTGGCCACTGTAATTAGCAACTTACTGTACTTGACATAAACTGAGCTATTTCCTTGAATGACCGTGTTGGTATTTGAACCTTTCAGTGTGAGATAGAAGATGGTCGGTGGTAGATCATCTAAAGCCCCACTTGGTGGAGGCAGTGGCGGAAGTGGTGCGGAACCACGAGCCACAAGAGGAAGGCCTAGACAAGAGAAGAAGGTTCCTGAAGAACCTAATACTACTCCCTCGGGGGGAGTGGATGAGAGTGATGATTTGAGGGCCTCGGTGAAAGAGACAGTGATCGAGGAGGTGCACCAAGTCATGCAGACGATCTTACCGTCTGTAGTGACTGAAGTGATAAAAGCTGTACGTGAAGATGAGAGGCGAGGGAGGAATCGAGCCTCAGGGAGGCGACAACAGCAACAAGGGCCGGAAACGGTTCTTTCTGATGATGATGAAGAAGAGGAGGAGGAGGAGGTCGAGCGTGAGACAGCCCGGGGTTGTGACTACGGGAAATTTATGAGGTGCAAGCCCCCGACTTTTGATGGTTCGGGTACGGCTGCGGATGCTCACCAATGGGTGAGGGAAATGGAGGCGGTCCTCGATATCAGTGACTGCCAGGAGGATAAAAAGGTGAAGTTTGCTACCCATTCATTTACGGGGACGGCGTTGTGCTGGTGGGACAATATTGTCCAGGCTGAGGGTAGCAGGACTATAGGGAAGATGAAGTGGGCTGAGTTGAAAAGGCTGGTGATTGAGGAATTCAGTCCTCGACGGGAAATGGACCGAGTTGAGAGAGAGTTTCTGCAGTTGGAGGCAGGGACGATGACCCACCAACAATACACTGCCAAATTCAACGCTATGGCGCGGTTGGTCCCAGAGCAGGTGACGCCGGTGTCTCGAAAGATCAACCGGTATATTCAGGGGTTGCCAGCCGAAATACGTTGGCATTTGATTTCCGCTCGACCAAGTACTTTCAGGTCCGCGGTGGATTTGGCGGGGAGGTTGTACGATGAGCGAGCTGCATTGGTGAAGGCTGAGGGCAGTAAGAAAGGAGGTGGTGAGAAGGGTTGGCAGGGAAAGAGGTTTGGTCGAGGTGATACCTCGACAAGTAACAAGAAGGCAAGGGTAGACGACCGCCGAGTGGTCGCGAAGGGAGCAGGGATGAGGAAGTGTGGACAGTGTGGGAAAGAGCACTCGGGGGAGTGTAAGTGGGGATCCAACATCTGTTTCAAGTGTGGGAGGACTGGGCATATGGCCAAGGATTGCCGAATGGGCAAGTGTTTTAACTGTGGGGAAGGTGGTCATATGAGCAGAGATTGTAAGAAGCCGAGGGCTGAGGGCTCAGGGGAGAAGAAGACGGGAGGAGAAGCACCGAGGGCAAAGGCTAGGGCGTTCACCATGACGCAGGAGGAGGCTAGAACGGACCCTGACGTTGTGTCCGGTACGTTCCTAATAGACCAAATTTTAGCCTCTGTGTTATTTGATTCGGGTGCAAGTAGGAGTTTTATTTCTACTACCTTCTGTGCTAAACTGCCTGTTAGGAGTAAATGCCTTGATGAGTCCTTTGACGTAGAAACCACTATTAGAAGGCTGTGCCATAGAATTAGAGGGCCATAGGTTTGCTGCCAAGTTACATGTGATGCCTCTAGGAGGATTTGATGTAGTGTTAGGAATGGACTGGTTAGCAACCTACGAAGCGAATATCGTGTGCCAGAAGAAGATGATTAGACTGACGGCGACCGACGGAAGTCCGGTGACAATATATGGCGATCGAGTTACGACGATTCCGAAGGTGATCTCGATGGCGGTGGCGGGAAAGTGTATGAGGCGCGGATGTAGCGCCTACTTATGTTATGTAAAGAATGTAGAGACGCCAACACCATAGCTATGCGATGTGCCAGTGGTGTGTGACTTTCCAGACGTGTTTCCTGAAGACTTATCGGGATTGCCACCTGACTGAGAGATCGAATTCCAGATCGACCTGATACCGGGTGCCCAACCTGTCGCAAAAGCACCATATCGCTTGGCTCCGACGGAGATGAAAGAGTTGATGGAACAGTTGCAGGAGCTGCTGGATAAGGGGTTTATCCGATCGAGTATCTCACCTTGGGGTGCTCCGGTTCTGTTCGTAAAGAAGAAGGATGGTAGTATGAGGATGTGCATCGACTACCGCGAGCTGAATAAGCTGACGGTGAAGAACAGATACCCCTTACCAAGGATCGATGACTTGTTTGGTCAACTTCAGGGTGCCAGTTGGTTTTCAAGGATAGATCTTCGATCGGGTTACCATCAACTGATGGTGAAGGAACAAGATATCCCTAAAACAGCCTTCGTACACGCTATGGTCACTACGAGTTTCTTGTCATGTCTTTTGGGTTGACCAATGCGCCGGCTGCTTTTATGGATTTGATGAACCGAGTGTGTCGGCCAATGTTAGATAAATCAGTGATTGTGTTCATCGATGATATCCTGATTTATTCGAGAAGCGAAGAAGAGCATGCCGGTCACATTCGGGAGGTATTGGAAGCGTTGAGAAGGGAGAAATTGTACGCCAAGTTCTCCAAGTGCGCCTTTTGGTTACGCGAGGTGCAATTTCTGGGCCACGTAGTGAATGCAGAAGGAATAATGGTGGACCCAGCAAAGGTTGAGGCCGTGATGCAATGGAAGTCACCGAAGACGCCAACCGAGATTCGCAGCTTCTTGGGGCTGGCGGGCTACTATAGAAGATTTATTCAATACTTCTCCAAGGTAGCCTCACCTTTGACAAAATTGACTCGCAAGGATGTAAAGTTCGTGTGGGGTCGAGAACAGGAGGACGCTTTTGAGGAATTGAAGACGAGACTGACACAAGCTCCTGTCTTGACATTGCCCGAGGGAAATGAAGACTTGGTGGTCTATTCGGATGCATCCTATTCTGGGCTGGGTTGCGTATTGATGCAACGCGGAAAGGTCATAGCCTACGCATCTCGACAACTGAAGACCCACGAAGTCAATTATCCCACGCACGACCTAGAACTAGCTGCGGTGGTTTTCGCGTTGAAGATTTGGCGGCACTATACGGGACGAAGTGCACCATCTTCACGGATCACAAGAGCTTGAAGTACTTCTTCGAGCAGAAGGATCTAAACATGAGGCAGAGACGGTGGTTGGAGCTGATAAAAGATTATGATTGTGAGATCCATTACCACCCGGGCAAAGCCAATGTGGTGGCTGATGCCCTTAGCCGGAAGGAAAGGCCCGAGCCGATTCGGGTGAAGGCTTATCAGCTAATTATGACCTCTGACGTGATGACGCAGGTTAAGGAGTTCCAAGACGAGGCTTTGAAGGAAGATCGTCTTAACTCTGAAAGGATGAGAGGTCTAGTTACAGAACTGGGTGAGAACACTCTTGGTGTTAAGACCCGATTTGGGCGAGCGTGGATTCCTCGGTACGGGAATCTACGTGGAAATATCATGGATGAGGCCCATAAGACTCGATATTCCATTCACCCCGGCGCTACCAAGATGTACCAAGACATGAAGAAAGACTATTGGTGGCCGGGCATGAAGCGTGATGTGGTGGAATATGTGAGTAAGTGCATGACTTGTTCACAAGTCAAGGCAGAGCATCAGAAACCGTACGGGAAGATCCAACTGTTGGATATACCCGAGTGGAAGTGGGAGCACATCACCATGGATTTCATCACGAAACTACCACGTACCCCGAAAGGGTATGATGCTATATGGGTGATAGTTGATCGATTGACGAAGAGTGCCCACTTCCTACCGATCCGCGAGACGTATTCATCTGAAAGATTGGCGGATCTATTTATCAAAGAAATTGTAGCTCGTCATGGCGTACCGGTGTCTATTGTGTCTGACCGTGACACCCGGTTTACCCCCAAGTTTTGGAAGAGGTTTCATGATGCAATGGGGATGAGGCTACACATTAGCACGGCATATCACCCCCAGACAGACGGTCAGTCTGAGAGGACGATCCAAACACTCGAAGACATGCTTCGAGCGTGCGTGATCGATTTTGGAGGAAGTTGGGACGATCACCTGCCGTTAGCAGAATTCTCGTACAATAACAGTTATCATGCCAGCATTGGCATGCCGCCCTACGAGATGTTGTACGGTAGGAAATGTAGGACGCCTGTATGTTGGGGAGACATTGGGCAGAAGGAACTGGGTGGTGTCGAGGTGGTTGAAGCAACGACTGAAAATTTAGAAAAGATCAAAGCCTTCATGAAGGCGGCGAAAGACAGACAAAAGTCGTATGCTGACAAGAGGCGAAGACCGATAGAGTTCAAGGTCGGTGATCGGGTCATGTTGAAGGTCTCGCCTTGGAAAGGAATTATTAGATTCCGAAAGCGGGGTAAACTGAGCCCGCGGTATATAGGCCCATTCCGAATTATCACCCGTGTGGGAGAGGTGGCTTATAGGTTGGAACTGCCAGATGAGCTGAAGTGGAATTCACCCGACCTTCCACGTATCTCATCTGAGGAAATGCTTGGCCGATGAAGATATGATTGTACCGCTGAAGGATATCAAAGTAGACGAACGGCTCAACTACGTGGAGCAACCAGTGGCGATCATCGATAGAAAAGAGAAACGGCTAAGAAACAAAGTGGTTCCTCTTGTGCGTGTACAGTGGAAGCACAGGAAGGGATCTGAGTCTACGTGGGAGACTGAAGAAGAAATGAGACAACATTACCCACATCTGTTCGAAGAATAACAGGTTTCGAGGACGAAACCTAAATAAGGGGGTGGACTTGTAACACCCGGAAAATTTTCTAATCGAGTCAAGTGATAGTGATGGGCTCGGATGAAAAACCATTTAATAAATATAAAATGGTTGCGGGTATTACACCGAGTTAACCCAACGGGTCACGAGTTTAACGAGTTTGGGGTCCAGGGAACGCCTGGCATATAAATAGATGGATCAGCTGAGCAACTCTCATTTTCACTCAAACGCCCATTCTAGAGAGAGAAAGTGTAGAGAGAGAAAGTGCCGGATTGAAGCTCGGGTGGTCAAGAATCGAAGGCTGGTGTTTGTGGACTCCTAAACTACAAGAATCAAGGTAAGAAACGTATCTAAATTGCCACATTTGGTGAAAAACCTGAGTTTGGGTTTTTGGGTTTTAGAGGGGCAAAAATCGCCCCAAAACACATGTTTTAGGGTAAGAAAACGTGTAATGAGCTTAGATATAGCTTCCTGGATGATGATCCAAGGGTTTGGGTGGAAAGGATTGGATTTTTGGGCTGAAACGAGCTGATTCGTAAATTTCAGCTCGTTCTGCGAATTTAAGGTCTCGACCAGCGAAACTGTGAGTTCGTCCAGCGAAACTGGAAGGACTTACAGCGAAGTTACAGTTTCGCTGCAGCGAAACTACATATTCGCCTTAGCGAAACTATAGTTTCGCTGATGACTATGCCAATGCCCAAGTTGACCTTAGATATTGCGAAACTAGGGAATTCCAACGAAAGTTGGGCGCTCGAGGTAGCGAATCTGTCCAGCGAAACTGGCAGAATGCTGCCCGGCGAAACTAGCAGCGAAACTGCTGATTCGCCTGGCGAAACTACTAGCGAATTTACGGGCGAAACTACCTGCGAACTTAGCAGCGAAACTAGGCAGAAATTAACTCTTTTGAGTGTTAACTTATCTGCAGGCATTGTAGTGTGACCCGCGACTTTAAGGCTTGATTGAGAAGCTGCTTGTCAAGCACAGGTGAGTTCTAGGACCCCTCATTTACTGATTTTAAATGATTTTTGGGGCTGGAACACATATAAACTTGTTTACTGACGTATGTATGTATGACCCATTTGGGTATAATGTTGTGTTATACGTCTAAGGTATAGCAGTGGACTCGGCACGTTATATAAGGTCCTAGTATGAGTCCCCACGGTCTTGGAGGGACAGTTAGTGCTACTGCACCAGGATGACGCATAGTAAGTCCCGGATTAGGGAAGGTTACGGGAGTAAGTGCCTAATGATGATTGATAATGTAGGCTATGTATGTACGAGGTTATGTATGACGATGATGATGATGCATGTATGATGTTATGTATGATGATGTACGTATGATGTTATGTATGATGATGTATGTATGATGTGTGTGTTCCTTATGATAATGCATGAATATCTTTCCATGGCTTTACGTATTAATGAACGAACGAACGAAGTATTACGTAACGTAAAGTGAAAGATAATGAAAGAGGAACACGATGACGGATGCATGTATAATGAATGAACGAATGAGTAAAAGATGATGAATACATGCATTAACGAACGAATTAACGAAAGATGACTTGCAAACATTGGATAAGGTTAACGGGTCCTTCTTAGTGATTGACCATATGTATGGTATCCCTACCGCTTACCTCTAGTACCGTGGCATACGTTTTGCTGTTCATTTAATGACTTCGGCCCGGTAGCTAATAACGTTCGGGGTATAGCAGATGGTAGTGGTACACAAGATATCCAATGTGCAAGAAAGATGTAACAAAAGATGATGAATACATGTATTAACGAACGAACGAACGAAAGATGTCTTGCAAACATTGGATAAGGTTAACGGGTCCTTCTTAGTGATTGACCATATGTATGGTATCCCTACCGCTTACCTCTAGTACCGCGGCATACGTTTTGCTGTTCATTTAATGACTTCGGCCCGATAGCTAATAACGTTTGGGGTATAGCAGAAGGTAGTGGTACAAAAGATATCCAATGTGCAAGAAAAGATGTAACGGGGTCCTTGTCATTCGACCACAGTAATCATGGCTGCGTGCCATGAAGTGGGTAAAGCCTGACAGGACCTAAACGAGAAGTGAAAGATAACGATGTATAATGAACGAATGAATGGACGAACGAATGAACGAACGAAAGAACGAACGGGATAATAAAGATATTATCTATATGTATGTACGATGTATGATCACGTGTAAAGAATGAACGGTTTTTAATATGAACAAAGTATGTTTATTATAAAACTAGAACTCACTCAGCAACGCTGACTTTTTATGTGTTTCCAGTTGGCAGGTAGCGTTGCTGGGGATGGCACGAGGCGGCTACTCAGCTCTTTTGGGATGGCATTCTCCATTTGATAATGCTGCAACGTCATGTGTTGTGGGTCCATAACGCGCGCAACTCATCACGTTGCATGCCATTACGAGATTTCTTGAGGATTCCCATAAAAGGGATTACTTAAGAAATCTTCTTTAGATTTTGATAAGTTCGCCACGCATTGGATGCGTGTGCATAGTACATGCAACAAAGTATGTTGCATGAGAGTGTCAAGAGTATTCCGTCAGGGTTCCGATGTACGGAATTACCTAAGGAATATTCTTTAGTATAAAAAAATATAATTTTTATATTTTTGAACTTAATATCTTCTCTAGAGGTCGCTGTATGACCCTATGAGGAGAGACAAAGTAGAGAAAGCTGTATTTTGTAATCATGTCAATTATGTAATGACTTTCATGAATGAATGAGAATGTATATTTTATTAATTCCGCTGCGTTATTTTATGATTATATATATTATGTATGTTTTACGTGCGATGAACCACCAACCGTAAGGCGCCCGGGAGCGGGGCCCTACAAAAATGGGTATGGCCGCCCACATTAAAGCAGAAAACTGCTTTTGTTCTCGGTAGAAGAAGAAGAAGAAGAAGAAGAAGAAGAAGAAGAAGAAGAAGCTCTCGGTATTTAGAAAAAGAAAGGGAGAAGAAGCTTCAAAGGTAAGTTTTCTTGAGTTTATGCTCGGTATTAATAGAATTCATGAGTGGTTGACCGAATTCTTGATGTTTTAGAATTGTTTTTGAGAACTTAAAGTTGGATTTGCATGTGAAAGTTTTTAGCTTGAAGATCTGCTTCAAGATGAGTTTCTAGAACCCCTCTTTTACTGATTTTAAAGTGTTTAGGGCTATTATACATACCAAGTAAACATTTTTAAAAGAAACTGTGGGTTTATAGCTGTATGTTCAAAAATAATATGTGTATGTATGTTTTAGAGTTTGACTATGGCCAAGAAATTGATGCTAGAATGTTTTAAGTGCCCTAGTATGTTAGATCTGTGTTTGGGTAGTGTTAGACTGATAATCGGGTGATGTTAGTAGCATTGAAAACATTTCAGAATGTTCTTATGCGCCTGAATAGTGGCCAATGCGCCCAGCATGTTGGCCAAGCGCCTAAGTGTTGGCTATGCGCCCAAAAGTGGGCATGCGCCTAAACAGTCTTCCCATGCGCCCAACGGCCGATTGTCTAAGTATGCCCAACCGCCCAAACCCCATGCGTCTAAGTGTTAAAAATTTAAGTGTAAGCTCAGACGACCAAACAGTGGCAAAGTGCCCAAACAGGGCAGAAACGCCTAAACAGTTCCCACGCGCCCAAGTGTTAAAAACGGCTAAGTGTGATGCGCCTGAACAGGCGCCATGCGCCTGCATAGTGGCAAAGCACCCAAACAGGGTAGAAACGCCCAAATAGTGCCCATGCATCCAGAAACTTTTACACTTAGAATTTTCTGCTGATGCACCTAAGGTATTCCCTATGCCTAGTTTGAGACTTAGGATTTTCTAAGGGGCCTTATGAGAAGAAAATGATTGAGATAGGGTCTGTTGTGATGACTTATGCTTGATGTGTGCATGATGATGTGATGGAGACTATGATGTGTATGTGTGTGAGTGATATGTTATCTTTCTTCGATAAAGAGTTTTCAAAACATACGTATTATGTTTTATAAATATATTATGTATAACTTTACGTGGTGTGATGTATGAACGAATAAATTAATGAACGTAAAGTATTATGTAACGAGGTGAAAGATAATGATAAAGTACAAACGAACGAATATGATAAAGTATGAAACGAACAAACACATGAAATATTAAATGGTGAGTATGGAAGCGACGGATGATGAGATCCATGTCGCGTACCCCGGTACTGTGTCAGTCTTCGGACATGAGTCGGGTGTTTGTTTATTAGGCCCGGCACAGTATCAGTCTTCGGACATGAGTTGGGGGTATTGCATGAGACGAGATAATGAGGTGAGCGACTTTGTGTTGCAACAGACTCGGATAGAGTTCAATCCCTGTGATTGACTCGAATGGGATCTTTGTCGCGTATCCGGTACTGTGTCAGTCTTCGGACATGAGTCAGGGGTTTGTGTACAGGCCCCAGCACAGCATCAGCTTTTGAGCATGAGTCGGGGATATTGCATGAGACAAGATTCGAGTAATGAAAAGTAATGAGCGAAGAAATCAATGAAGAACGAATGATGATGAAGATAATAATAATTATTATCTGTATGTATGTATGATGTATGCTCACGAACGAAATATCATAATAAAGAACGAAACGGGATCCTTGTCATTCGACCTCAGTAATCGTGGCTGTGTGCCATGAGAAGGGTAAAGCTTGACGGGATCTAGATGAGAAATGAATGATAATGATGTACGATGAATGAACGAAAGTTAACGAATGCGATGAAAGATAATAATGAAATTATCTTTGTGTATGTATGATGTGTAAGCATGTACGAAGGTATAGTATGATTTGAAAGAAAGTAAAGAACGGTTTTAACGAAAGTAAAGTATTTTATCTATAAAAACTAGAACTCACTCAGCGTCGCTGACTTTTGTATGCATGATAGTTGGCAGGTGTTTTGGTTGATGCTGAGGAGTTGCAGGCATGGATCCATAAGATACTGGGAGCGTTTGAGGCTGGCATCCATATTTTGACATGCCATTGTATTTTGAGATGAAAACGAATGTTGTAATGTAATGAAATGACATGTTTTTAGTTATTAATAAAAGTTTTAAATTCCGCTGCAAAGTAAATGTACGTTTTAAAATGTTTTATGTGCGACGAATGACCAACTGTGAGGTGCCCGGGAACGGGGCCTTACAGTTTTCCAACATAATATGGTTGTAACACCCACAAGATTCCTGTAAGGCCCCGTCCCGGGCACCTCACAGTTGGTCATTTATCGCACATAAAACATATAATAGGTAAGGCATTTACTCACACACTCTGCTACGTCGTGCTTCATACCCAGCCACCAGTAATCTTTCTTCATATCGTGATACATCTTGGTAGCACTGAGATGAATGGAACATCGAGTCTTATGAGCCTCATCTATGATCTTTCCATGTAGATCCCCGTAACGAGGAATCCACATTCACCCATGTCGGGTTCTAACACCGAAAGTGTTTTCACCCAACTCCGCGAGCAGGCCTCTCATCCTTTCAGAGTTAAGATGATCTTCTTTCAACGTCTCATCTTGAAACTCCTTAACCTGCGTCATCACATCAGAGGTCATAACCATCTGATATGCTTTCACCCGAATCGGCTCAGGTCTCTCCTTCCGGCTAAGGGCATCCGCCACCACCCCGGATGGTAATGGATCTCACAATCGTAATCCTTTATGAGCTCCAGCCATCGCCTCTGCCTCATATTCGAATCTTTCTGCTTGAAGAAGTACTTCAAGCTTTTATGGTCTGTGAAGATTATGCACTTCGTCCCGTATCAATAGTGCCTCCAAATCTTCAACGCGAAAACCACAGCAGCTAACTCCAGATCGTGCATGGGATAGTTGACTTCGTGGGTCTTCAGCTATCGGGATGCGTAGGCTATTACCCTTCCGCGTTGCTCAATATGCAACCTAGCCCAGAGTAAGATGCATCCGAATATACCACTAAGTCTTCACTTCCCTCGGGCAATGTCAAGACAGGGGATTATGTTAATCTCTCCTTTAACTCCTCGAAAGCATCCTCCTGTTCTCAACCCCACATGAACTTCACTTCCTTGCGAGTCAACTTTGTCAAAGGTGAGGCTATCTTGGAAAAGTCTTGAATAAACCTCCTGTAGTAGCCTGCCAATCCCAAGAAGCTACAAATCTCAGATGGCGGCTTAGGAGACTTCCATTGCATTACGGCCTTAACCTTTGCCGGGTCCACCATGATTCCCTCCGCATTTACCACGTGGCCCAGAAATTGCACTTCGCGTAACCAAAAAGCACACTTGGAGAACTTAGCATACAGTTTCTCCTTTATCAATGTCTCCAACACTTCCCCAATGTGACCGGCATGCTCTTCTTCGCTCATTGAATAAATCAGGATATCATCGATGAACACAATTACTGATTTATCCAACATTGGCCGACACACTCGATTCATCAAATCCATAAAAGCAGCTGGCGCGTTGGTTAGACCAAAGGACATAGCAAGAAACTCGTAGTGTCCATAGCACGTACGAAAAGCTGTTTTAGGAATATCTTGCTCCTTTACCTTTAATTGATGGTAACCAGATCGAAGGTCTATCCTCGAGAACCAACTGGCACCTTGGAGCTGATCGAACAAGTCGTCAATCCTCGGTAATGGATACCGATTCTTCACCGTTAACTTGTTCAATTCACGGTAGTCAATACACATTCGCATGCTACCGTCCTTCTTCTTTACAAAAAAGATTGGAGCACCCGAAGGAGAGATACTCGGTCTGGTAAAACCCTTATCGAGCAACTCTTATAGTTGCTTCATTAACTCCTTCATCTCAGTCAGAGCCAGTCGATATGGTGCCTTTACGACAGGCTGAGCACCGGGTATCAAGTCAATTTGAAATTCGATTTCACGATCCGGTGGCACACGTGATAGGTCTTCTGGAAACACATAGGAAAAGTCACACACCACCGATACTTCAAACAGTTGTGGTGTTGGCGTATCCACATCCTTTACGTAAGCCAAGTAGGCACTAAATCCACGCCTCATGCACTTTCCCGCCACCGCCATCGAAATCACTTTCGGAATCGTCGTAACTCGATCACCGTATATCGTCACCGGACTCCCATCAAGCGCCGTCAGTCTAATAATCTTCTTACGACACACGATATTCGCTTCATAGTTTGCTAACCAATCCATCCCTAGTACTACGTCAAATCCACCTAGGGGCATCACATGTAGCTTAGCAGCAAACCTATGACCTTCTAATTCTACGACACAGTCCTCTATCACATCAGTAACTCTAGTGGACTTACTAATAGCAATTTCTACGTCAAAGGGCTCATCAATGAATTTACTACTAACAGGCAGTTTAGCACAGATAAAACTCCTACTAGCACCAGAATCAAATAACACCGAAGCAAGAGTTTGATATACTAGAAACGTACCTGACACAACATCGGGGTCCGTCCTAGCCTCCTCCCTGGTCATCGTGAACGCTCTGGCGCTCGCCCTTTTCTCCTCAGTTCTGGTCTTCTTCCCCGCTCCGGAACTCTCAGCCCTCGGCTTCTTGCGTTCCCTACTCATGTGGCCTACTTCACCACAGTTGAAGCACCTCGCCGCTCTACAATCTCTACAGATGTGGCCGGGCTTCCCACACTTGAAACAGACGTTAAGCCCCAACGTACACTCACCGGCGTGCTCCTTTCCACACTTCTCGCATCTCTTCACTCCTGAGCCTGTAGTAACCACCCGACGATCATCCATTCTAGCCTTCTTGTTATTTGGGGTGAAACCGCCACGTCCGAACCGCTTCCGGTTTCGATCATCACCACCCGTCTTCTTCCCTTCGACTACCATCACCTCCCTCTCATCATACAACCTCCCGGCCAGGTCAACCACCGACCTAAACGTACTTGGTCGGGTGGCGATCATGTGCCTGCGAATATCCGCCGGCAAGCCTTGGATGTACCTTTTGATCTTTCGTGACAAGGGTGTCACCTGATCCGGCACCAGTTGTGCCATCTTGTTGAACTTGGTGGTGGATTGTTGATGTGTCATGGTCCCCGGCTCCAGCTGCAGGAACTCCCTTTCCACCTTGTCCAACTCTTGATGAGGACAGAACTCCTTGATCACCAACTTCTTTAGCTCACTCCACCTCATTCTGCCAATTGCCCTGCTACCCTTGGCTTGGACGATGTTGTCCCACCAGTACAAAGTCGAGTCCACAAATGAGTGAGTGGCGAATTTTACCTTCTGGTCCTCTCGGCACTCGCTGATCTCAAGAACAGCCTCCATCTCCTCACCCATCGGTGAGCAGCAGCAGCAGTGCCATTACCATCGAAGGTAGGGGGCTTGCATCTTTGGAATGCCTCATAGTTAGAGCCTCGTGCTGTCTCCAGCATAGGATCCTCCTCCTCCTCTTCTTTATCGATAAGGATCACTGTATCGGTCTCGGGTTGTCATCTCCCTGCCGAATACCTGTTCCTATCCCTCCTCTCTCCTTCCCTCACAGCCTTGATCACCTCAGTCACTACAGATAGTAGTATTGTTTGCATGACCTGATGAACCTTCTCCACCACGGCCTCCTTCACCGAGGCTCTCAAGTTAGCACTCTCGTCACCACCCTCCGGATGAGGGGTCTCAGGCTCCTTGTGGGTCACCTTCTCAACCCTGGGCCTTCCTCTTGTGGCTCGCGGTTCAGCACCACGTCCACCACGTGCTCCGCCTCGTGAAGCCTTAGAAGATCTACCTCCAGACATTCCTAATCGCTATAAGATTCAAATGCTAACACGGTCATTCAAGGTAATAACTCAGTTTATGTCAAGTATAGTAAGTCCCTAACTACAGTGGTCAGTTATGATTAGCCACTTACTGTACTTTTCACACCCCAAGCATTTCCTATCCTGACTAAATCTTTATCTAAATCTTCTAAGGGCAAACAGATCAAATAACATGCGTACATAATACGGTTAACATTAAAGAAAATACCTGATGGCACGTAGCTACTTGGATTGGCATCCCTTCCCATTCTGTCCCATTTTATTTAAGTTAAGTTTTCTTTTGAAAATATTTACCCATTTCACTTAAACTTTGGCTCTGATACCAACTTGTAAGGCCCCGTCTGCGGGCATCTCACAGTTGGTCATTCATCGCACATAAAACATATAATTATTTAAAACATCGTAGCGGAAGTTAAATAAAACCATTTCATATGTTTTAATGATAAGTTTTGCAACGTAATACAATACTGTTATCTATTACAAAATATTATAAATTGCATTACATCACAAAAATATCATTATTATGCGAATGGATGCCATCACAAAAATGCCAAGTAGCTGCCCCGTGCCATCCTCAGCAACTATTACCTGCCAACTGGAAAACACATAAAAGTCAGCGTTGCTGAGTGAGTTCTAGTTTTATAAATAAAATACTTTACTTTCTTACGTGGTCATGCATCATACGTACAGATAGAGAATATTACTTTTACTTTCGTTAATATTCATCATTCTTCATCATATTTATAGAATGCTTTCATTTCATGCTTTCCGTTAACATTCTCTTATTTTCATTCTCATTCTTTCGTAACGTACTCATTATCGTTCTTTTACATTCATACTTGCTTACTTACTTTCTTTCTTTCTTTAGTACGTTACGTCATTCTTTTTACATTCATATGGATTGATGAACAATACCCTGAACATTGTGCACGAAGCTGATGCTGGACCTATGGTAATTAAATCACGAACATTGTGCACGAAGCTGATCCAGTCACCTAGGGCAAGTCATCTCTCCCGTTCATACAAACCATTTGGTCCTACCCCGAACATTGTGCACGAAGCTGATGCTGGACCTGTGGTAATTAAACCGCTAACATTGTGCACGAAGCTGATCCAGTCATGTGACATCCGTCACCAAAGGTCCATCATTTAACGTGTTCGGTTAACTTTTGTTATCGGTCATTCCTCATCTCTGTAACCCATCTATGTGGATATCATATTTGCTTGCTTGGTTATCCTTATGCTTGTGCTATCGTTGCTTGCATTGTCATCATCTTAAAACGTTTTCTAAGATTGCCCCGTTATCATTGAACGCACCATTTTTATATAAACCCAATGTTACAAATAAAACCATTTTTAAATTATAAATATCATTAACTACATCTTTCATCATTAATAAAACAAGCCTAATTAATGTCATTTCAACCGAAATAAAATTTAGGAACCCGGGGGCAAAGTGCGGGGACTAAACATGACATTTTGTGGAACTAGGGCTGGGTATAAATACCCCTTAACCAGCCCTAGCCCCATTCTTACCATCATCTTCACCTTCTTCTTCTTCTTCACCTTCTTCACCATTCTAGCACCAAAACCGCTCCTTTTCTTGCATTTTCACCAGCAAATCTTGGCTATCATCATGAATACTTACTTCTAGCAGGTAGATAACCTTGTTTGACCCGTTTCTTGCTCGGTTTCACTTCTGCGTTTTCTAGGGTTTCGGGTGCTCGGGTTCATCCGAGCACATGAGGTCATGTGGGCTTGTGTGTTGCGTTTCTGAGTGTGTTTCTTGTTTAGACAGATTAGAATATGGATTCTGGAAGTTCTTGGGGTGTAAAACGAGTGCACGGAGCAGCCAGAGACTGCTCTGCACTCGGCAGTCGTGATTCTGCAGTTCTTCACGACTGGGTCTGTGTCGCGCGACTAAGCCGTGCGATTGGGTGAATCGCACGACTGAGTCATGCGTCTGGGTGTGTGCGATTGAATGTGTGTGCGATTGAGTCCATGCGAGTGAATGTGCGTGCGATTGAGTCAGTGCGGATAAGATTGTGTGCGATTGTGCGTGAGTTGCACGACTGAAAGGCCAGTCGCACGAATGAATGTTCAATCGTACGAATGAAGCTGATTCGTGCGAATGAAGGTTCAATTGTGCGTATGGAGGTTGAGTCGCACGATTGGGTGTTGCATGATACGATTGAATGCTTAGTCACACGAATGAAGGTTCAATCGTACGAATGAAGCTGATTCGTACGGCTGAAGGTCCATTCGTGTGAATGGAGGGTTGAGCCGTGCGTCCGGTCCTGTTGTGTGACTGATGATGCGTGTATGTGTGAATTCCCTTTTTGAATGTCTTGTGATGATAAGGTAACATCAATAAAGTGTCATTGCTTGACCACAAAGATTAAAGTCAACACTATCAACAGGCACATACTATTTCAATTTAAAATAACCTAACCTTTTACAATTATCAACAACCCATTTGGGACTACAAATATTTAACAAGCACTATCTTTTAAATAATGGGATCCCCATAAGGATGTCATTAGCAATGACGACTACTCTTAATACTTGGATCTACATAAGGTCTGATATGTCTATGCCTGCTTATGTGTGCTACCCACGACCGAACCGAAACACCCGAACTAATCGAATGTCATCTTATGCCTTATGCTCATATTAATGCTTGTCAGTATCTGTCAATAGGTGTTTGACCGTTCATAGCATTCTACCTTTGGGAATATTCATCATACGTGCTTATCATCTATTCCGTGAGTTTCGTAGCCCCTTTTTACTCTTATAAAACCTTTTAAATATTTTTAACTTGGGGGAAAAGAATGCTCACCTACTTAACTTGTTTTCAAGCCTCTTCCATAGTGGAAACTAGCTGCTACTTTTAAGAGTATCTTATCTTCTTATCTTGTTGATTGATGCTACATGAACTTGACTCTATGCTATGTTACCACCTGGTATGTTACTTGGTGGTATTACATTACTATGCACTACTACTTTCATATTATGTGTTGATTGATGCTACCTATGATTGCTATTGTTGATGGATGCATCGGCTGTGTGGTTCTTCTGTGTGGTTCTTCTGTGTGGTTCTTCTGTGTGGTTCTTCTAAGCCAATCATCCATTACAACCATTAATCCCGGTAATGGGACCTAAAGATTGGTTTGGTTGTAACCTATACGTATGCGCTTTGTGGATCTTGCTACGTCATGTAGAACTTATGGGATGCTTTCTTTACAGCCATCAATTCCCGTATGGAACCAATGTATAGGTTTGGTTGTCGCTATCTATATCTTGCAAAAACGATTACACATAAGTGTAGTTACGGTAACTCTTATTAAACTTACAAGTTGTTTTCATCTTAACATCTTTTATTACTTAAAACCTGCGAAGCTCACCAACAATTATGTTGACCGTTTGAGCATGTCTTTTCAGGTGATCAAGGTAATTGAAGATTCTAGGAGTGCTGCCTTTTAGAGGGGACCCTAGGATGCACTTTTGTGACTTATCATCTTTTGTTAAACATTAATCTTGGTTGATTAAACTTGATCATTTGTATACTTGTTCCCGGGTTGTGGGAATCTACATTACAAGTTATTGTGACATCCGGTAATTTTCCGTTACCAAACTCCGTTAGTTCCGTTAAGTTTTGCATACACGTGTCGTAAGCACACACTAGTTGTCGTTTGACGTTGGTGACTTAAAGATAAGTAATAATGTTAATTTAATAATAATCTCATTGGAAAGATGATTATTATGTTATGTTTATATTTTTACGCGATTTAAAGACTATTTGAGAATTTTATCGCGTAACGCGGAAACGCGCGTGTTAATTCGTACATTGCGTGTTTTATAAAGATAAAAATATATAATGGTTATTACTAGTTTATATATTTGTTAGATGGTTAAAATGCTTTTAAAAGAAGTTAAAAGCTGAAATTTTTATAAAATTACAAATTATATGGGTTTAGAATGTAATTAGGATTAAATAAATTAAACAAATCAAAAAAATCCCAACCCTAATCCCCCTACAGCCGCGACCAGCCTCCTCCCCTCTCCCTTTGCGAAATCGACCAAGAACAAGCAGCAACCCACGGGTTTGATCGAGTTCTAGGCCATACAACAAGTTTATCACATCAAATCTTGTTCTACTTTGCGAATTAAGGTTAGATTATGTTCTTTTTGTGATGTTCTTGATATGGCCGAGACATGGGCTGCGAAATTGGGTTCTTGGGGGCTGAAATCTTGATGTTTGTTGATAGTAGTATGTTCGTTGGATTGATTACATGTTGTTTAACGTTAGTTATGCATGAATTACATGTTTTTAGTGGATTGATCATGAACTTTGAGGGTCATGAACCCTAATTCGAAATTGATGATTTTAACATGGACTTGATGATTGTTTGATGTTGTTGGGTTGTTAATTAGGTTGTATGAATGCTAGAAAACATGGATTTTACAAGAAATTGGTGAGTTGGATGATTTGTTCATAGGTTACTAATAATAGTAACTTTATTTTGTATGTAATGTTGAATGGTTAGTATGTTGATGTTATAGATGTGTTTATGATGATAATTGGATGTTGGATTGTTGCTATGAACATTGGTAATTCAAGATTTCATGATAGAACACATACATTACTAAAGATAGTAACTTTTGAGTATGAAATCTATGAATCATGTTAGTTAGATGTTGTAGATCATGCCTAGGTATGATAGGAACTTGTTATGGTATATTATTGATGAATGCATGTATACATTGGGTGTGTAATGGAGTTTGGGTATTACTTTCCCAAAAGGGAAACTTTATTGTGCATGAACTTTGGAAATTGGTAATTGGCTTATTCATGGTTTTAGGATCATGCTAGAGTGATTATTATGAATGTCTAAAGTGGTAGAATCTGTTAACTGGGTTGTATGGAATGTTTATTTGGTTATTGGGTGATTATTGCACTTTGATGGTCATGTATGGTTTGGTATGTTGATTAGTAACTAGGACATCATGTTGGGACTGGAATGGATCATACTAATGTATGTTGCATGTATTAGGCATCTTGTATGCGTTGTGAATAGTATGAATGACTATTTAGTAAATTATCTGTTTTGACCCATATATGCTAAATCATGGCTATAGGTCATGTAAGTAGGTTATGCATGACCTAACCTGTTATATGATACACTAGTTGTGTTTTGAACACACTGAGCATGCTAGTTGCTAAGGATTTATACAACTTGTATGATATGGGCATAGCATGATGATTTAGGTAATGTATTGGGAATGTAGCATCAAATGTGAGTCATTGGAATGTTAAACATGTATGCTATATGCTTATGTATGTTTAAATGGTTTACAACGCATAATGTCACCAACGGGTCAAACGGGTCAACTAGGTCACATGTATGTTGTTTTTATAGAATCTTGAGTTCTTTGTTTGTAGAACACTTAAGGTTTCTCTTGGGATTTCTGTGTACATGTACTTATGTACTTGTGTGTTCTAGGTAACCTTTGAAGGTTGTCTTTCCACTCGTCCTTGTCAAGTTAAACCTTACTTGTCTAACACGCGTATCAGGTGAGTTCATGCCCCACTGTTTTATTAAATCTCTTTTGGGGGAGATAGCATACTGGTAAACTTTACAACGCTTTATATATTTAAGATGTGTATGATATTAATATAGTGCTGTTTATTATGATAAAGTCCTCACACTTTCGAATTGTTAATATTGGATAGCGGGGAAACTTGGGTAGTACTACTGGGTGTGACGAGCCCCACCTGTGTGACTTGAGGTCAACCGGGTGCAATTTGTCCTATGATTATTCATCACAATATGGTGAAGTCGTGACGGGAGGCAAACATAACATAGTCAGCTTCAATGTCGAAATCACTATGTATTAATATCGTTTGTTAATGGACTAGCTAGCTATTACAATGCACATGCTTAATTATACGCTATTGATAAACTGTTATGTTTATACGCTATTGATAAACTGTTATGTTTATACACACTTGATAAACGGTTATGTTTATGCACAAACTCTTGAACTCACCAACCATGTGTTGACTTTTTAGTATGCTATTCTCAGGTCATTAAGCTGGATTGCTGATAGGAGCACTGCACGAGTCAGCATGCATATTTTTCTTAAAGATTTATAACTACCCATCTTTTACTTATGGTTTAAACTATTTGGTTGGCACTTGTTTTGCCATATGGTACTTTCATATGTTTTGGGTTTGTTTTATTTACTTTACGCTTCCGCAGGTCTTTTAAAGTTTAAACTCTGGTTGATTTACATTAAACGTAGCATATAGAGTCGTTCCGAGTAACTATTGACTGTGATCCTGGTTTGTTCACACGCCTCGCGGTAAAACTCCGCACGTGGATTTTGAGGGTGTGACAGTTATCATTTATGCTTATGTGATCATTTTTATGTTATGCTTATGACTATGCTGTCATGGTTACTGACTAGACACGACACAAGTCTCTATTTGTGTTTGGGTGTCGTCATGACACGCTTGTCATCATATTTATATTGCTCCTCTAACGTATACCATGTGTTATGACGATCCCGTCTCGTTACATCCTCATGTTTCCGCTTTAGCGGGGTTGTGACAAATCACCTAGGGCATACCAAAGGGCCTTGTCAATCTCAAAGATTGACCCTGTGTGCATCCTTTGGGGTAGCTAACCCGCATCACAGTTGAGCTAATGACAACATGGTCGTGCACCTCCTTTCATTTTGCTTGCAAGCCATTCGTTCGTTCATTACATTTTACTTTTCATCATTGTTATCTTTCCTTTCATTACGTTATTCTTTACGTTCTTTTATTTATTCGTCATACTACGTAAAGCAATAACTTAACATATAACGTATTTTACAATATAATACAAATACGTTTAACCATTATTAAAAGATAACACATCATACGTACTGTACATTATTCATACATTTTACACCCATCATGCATCATACACATAACCCATAACCCTAGAACATCTCATAATTATACTTAAATTGGGTAACCATTATCGTTAAGTCAACCTTAGTCAAAACCCTAGACCTTCTGTTTTTCCCAGAATTTCAGAAATTATTCTAAGGGTCTAGACGCATGAGCACTATTTGGGCTTTTCTGCCCTGTTCAGACATTTTGCTACCATGCAGACGTCTGGGCTTAACTGGGTCACTTTTTCACTTAGACGCATGGGCTTGTTTAGGTGCATGGGCCCTATTTAGACGTTTAGGCCTACACTTAGCCGTTTTCCTACTTAGATACATGGGCCTATTTAGACGCATGGGCCCTGTTTAGGCGCATGGGTCTGCACTTGGTCATTTTCTTTCTTAGACACATGGGTCCTGTTCGGACGCATGGGCATATTGGGCGGTTGGGAACACTTAGGAAACTAAGCCGTTGGACGCATGGTCCACTGTTTAGGTGGTTGGGTAACTAACTTCCATTTTAACATTATAAATCAGTCCCAAATCATTCTAAATCATAATCTAAGCTTAGTACCAACATCCTAAGCATCATAACATGTACATACATACTTATTAACCCCAAATTTACACCCACCCACATACACATTCATACACACATACGTACGGGTAAAACCCATTTTATAAAAACATGTTCACATGCATTTTCCAGCCCCAAATCAGTTAAAAACATGTTAAAAAAAGGGGATGCTAGAAACTCACCTTTGCTGCTTTCGAGCTTATACCCTTCTCTTGAGTTTCCCAGACGTTTCTAGCACCTAAAACACACATACACACACACACCCGAACACACAATCACATTTATAAGCATACAACCAAGTCTAGAATCGTCTAAAACATCATAAATTCGAGAATTCTTACCACAAACTTCGAAGTTCTTGTTTGTTCTAAAATTCCTAAGAGTTTCTGCTCTCTCTCTCTCTCTTTCTCTCTCTGGAAAATCCGAATGTCAGGGTGTAAGAAGCAACATGGGCGGTCATGTTCCTTTATTCACCAACTTTTCAAAAGTAGTGTCCTTTTGGACACTTTCAACCCCTCAACTTGGGTTACTTTTTCCTTTGCATTTATTCTTTCTTTTTACCTAAAAAAAATTAACCGGGTGTTACAATTCAACATTTATAAAGTTAGACAAGCACACACTATCATTAAAGGGCAGTCATTGCTTTGTAATGAGTATTGACATTAACATCATGAAGGGTTTTATACAACATGTCAAAGTATGCTAAGCTTCATCTAATCTACATGATTAATAGTGTTTAGCTCATGGGGCTTACAAAAACCACAACCAAACTCATAGAAATGGAAGAAAACATAATGGATCTAAAGGCTTTCAAACTGAAATGAGTAGAGGTGGGTTCTGTGATGATGAATCTTTCTTGAAATTGCTCGATCTTTAATCTTCAAAGATCTGCCTAAAATCACTTAATTGACTTGAGAGAACTAGGGTTTTGTGTGAAAAAGTGGATATGTTCTAAATAGGGGTAATTAGTTATCAAACCCGTAACTGGGCCAAACACCATTGTGTTCTTCTAAACACGGTTGTGTTGGCTGTCAGATATCATATAGACCCATCGGACTAACACAGTTGTGTTCATTACGAACACGGTTGTGTTCATTACGAACGCGGTTGTGTTCATTACGAACGCGGTTGTGTTCATTACGAACGCGGTTGTGTTCATTACGAACGCGGTTGTGTTCATTACGAACGCGGTTGTGTTCATTACGAACGCGGTTGTGTTCATTACGAACGCGGTTGTGTTCATTACGAACGCGGTTGTGTTCATTACGAACGCGGTTGTGTTCATTACGAACGCGGTTGTGTTCATTACGAACACGGTTGTGTCATACCAGACACAGTTGGGTTTAAATTGAACATAATTATGTCAGTAAGTTTTTCTTCATAAGCTTCCTTAAATCTTGAGCTCTTTACACAAAAATCACCAAGTTTTCACCAGCCAATACATATTCAGTTAGAACATAAATAAGTGACTAATTAAATGAGTTTTTAACCAAAAATCATCCAAAGTATGGGAAATTATGTATTGATAACATGTATAATTATTAACGAATCAGTCATTTCCATCTCTTATTGAATTTTGGTGAAGAAACTATCTGTGTTTGTTGTATTTGATTATTATTCAAGGGAAATAGTAAGAATATAAATCAACTTAACTGATCAAACCCTTTAATTTTATTTGATAATCCATTTATTTTTGTTCATCATTCATTTAAGAAATAAATATTCCATCATATCATGGAATTTCATTTACGAGTGCCGGTTAGAACTGAAATAGATATGATTCTATGCATCAGGGAAGATGATCATAAAAGAAAGTACTGGAAAAAATGTCTCATATATTTTGATGACAAGCAGTGAAGAAGGACCTACGATGATGAAGTAGAAAGGGGGACGTAAGGAAGTTGCGGGCAATTTGCGTAAGTAAGAAACAAGAAAAAGCGGCTAAATGCCGACAAACCAACCAACCACCGACGACGTCCTGTTAGAGGCGGTGAAAGCCCTATATATATAACGACCATCAAAGACTTGTATACCATCTACTTTGAATATGTCAGGTTGTATCAGAATTTACTGAATTTATACTCTTAACATGTGATAAAGAATATTCTATTTCTTTTTCAAAAATTATATAAACACGCTCATTAACTATTACTCATTTGTTAACGTAGGTGGCCATTTACCAACAACAGAACCACAACAAATCCTAATATATATCATCTTAGCAAATTAAACACAAAACTGACTCTTCGCCCAGTGGTTTGGATGTTGCATTATATTTTGATTAATGAAAATTTGTAATTTACAAACCCACTTCAAACTACTTTTCTAAGTATTTTCTTTTGCCTTTCTAATTTTGTTTTTAGTTTCTAAATTTGAGATGATTTTTCTTTTTAAACTTTTGGTATGTCATGGAAGTAGCTATTACTATACCTCTAAAAAATATTAGTAGCCTTTGTTTATTTTTCTTTTTAATCTAGCTTTGTATGTTTCGATGTTCGTTTACATTTTGATGTAATTTTTGTTTAAAAATGAATCGGGTCGAATGTAAAACGATTCCATATTTATTTCTATATACGCTTTGAGTTGGTCTATATTTTGACATAAGTTTTGGTTGAAAATGCATCGAGTCAAATATAATACGTTCATTCGATGATATAAAACCGTGTTACTCTAAGTTTAAACATCAATTTAGTTCGAAAACATGTCGGACGATTGTAATATGTACTTTATCGCACCGTGTACGGCGACGTTGTACTTCCTATATTTTTATGTACATTTTGATTTGGTCATTCGAGATAAATTTTGTTTGGAAATGAATCGGGAAAAATATAATACATTTTTATTCAACGAAAAAAAATTCAAGTTTCTCCATGTTTAGATGTAAATTTAATCTAAAAAAGAGTCGGACCGATTATAGTATATATCTAATCAGGCCGCATACAATGCTGACGCAACGCATGGTCGATTAAAAATCTAGTTGTTTCTTAATAATTACAACAAAAACTCTCATTTTCTCCTTATTAAAAAAACATATTGTTATCTGAAGAGAAATGTCTAGCTCTGCGTTATCAGCATCATCATCATCCAATTGGAACGAAGTTATATTGGAGGTGGCTAAGGTTACCGTCAAATATTTGATGAACCGATGCCTTCTATGGTGATAAATGAACAAGAAAGATTAGAAAATCATCAAGCTTTACGATGTTGAGAAACACATAGTAATTTTTGTGCGGATTTAATGAAGCATAAATAGAGGTATCGCCACGAGATAGTGATTAATACCGTTTTTTATTGTTTAGTTTTATGTTCGTTTATTTAAAAAACTGATGTAGATTGTCTTGGTCTACACAAATGCAAATTAAATTTAGACTTAGCTTACCTATACTAATACGGGTAATTAAAGTCGTCTCCACGAGAAATATGTGGAAAGTGTGAATTTTGTTTAATGATTTTAAATTGATTAAGAAAACAACTTTAAATTTATGATTGATATATAATGCAAAATTACAAAGTAACAAACTTGATTGGTTTTAAAAACAATAATGAGAATGATACACTCCGAGTTTCAGGTTTGTAAAACAAAGTTGTAACCTAGTTATTCTTAGCAAACAATCACATAGACATAATTATATTGTTTTGATTAATTTCAGTGATAGAGATGGAACGAGTTGTAAATGGAGCTATTCACAAACTACCAATTTTAATGTGCTAATCAAAACCTAATACTAACAATGCTCATGATGTAAAAAAAAATTAAGAACCGATTAGTCTTAGACTAGCATTCAAAACAAAGAAAAACCGTTTAAAGTAATCAACCAATAAATGAAATCATACAGCTTAACGTGTCAATCAAAACTTCAAACCAATATAAGAACAGTTAAAGTTAAAGAAATGTCATAAACACAAACCCTACACCTGGAGAAGATCACGGGTAGTTTTGTTGCTAAATGTTGTCATGGAATCGAAATCAGTTGTTGTAGGAATAGATTGCATGAAAGGATGGATCCATAGGTCTTCTTTTCTCTTAAAATTGCTCCTTGATGGCCAAAAACGACTTGGTGAAGAGTCTTTTCGTAGCCCCCGTTTTTCCCCTTTTAATAGGTCACAAAACACTAAATTGGGATGTATTTTATGCCCCCAGGGACGTAATTTATGTCCATAGGGACGTAATTTATGTCCATACGGACGTAATTTATTTGCCCCCTTGAATCAGCACTTTTCCTCCAGTTTTGCCTCCTAGTTTATGTGCTTCTTTTTGGCTGATTCTCACATAGGATGTAATTTACATCCTTATGGACGTAATTTAAGTCCCTCTTCGCTTTTGTTGTTTCTCAAGTGTTGTCTTCTATGTGAGCTTCTAGCTTCCATTCTAACTCCCGAAAACACCCGAAATGTGTTTGTTTTAGCTTTGCATGCCTGATTCAATAAGTTCTCAAAGTAATTGTGTTCCATAATATTAAACACATAAAAACTCATAATTAAACATTTTAATATAGTGAAAAACCCCAACACATAAAAAACATTTGTATTTTAATAAATATAAACGTATAAAGTTTTGTATATTATTTAAATAAACATGATTACTATCATTGTTTACCCCTTCCATAACATACATTCACTTGTTTCAAGGGGGACGTCCACTAATCCTTTGTCGCACTTAATCACTGCCTACGTGGCTATGTGACACTACTTAATTTATACTTTTCTAATTACTTTTCACCCTCTCACAGCATAGAATCTTATTATTGAACGTCAGTTGGGATGACCGATGGTTAACTAGGGTCAATGGTGTTTAGCAAGGGATAATCACATAAACTAAACACAAGATTTAACACTAAGAGTATGGTGAGAAGATTTATTATAAACATAGATTACAATCATGATTTTATTAGAGTGAGGGAGCACTCTCACCACACCCATCACATTACACCATAAACCCATCCACTCAAATCTTGCCATGTAACAATACACCACCCTACACACACATTGAAATTTGGTGGTTGCGGTGTTGCCACACCTTGCCACAATACACCACTACAGCATACACACACAAGTAATGATCATATGGGGCAAGGTCATGGTGGATATATGCTATGAAAAAAATGTGACATGCAAGGGGGTGATGGCGGTGGTATGCCGTTAGGCGTCGCTCCCCTTCGTAGGCTCACAACATTGGTGCCCCTCCCACTCTTAAGGTTTCCTTCATGTCAAATGGCGGGATTCAAAGGTACTTATAGAGAACATGAAATGAGAACTTACTACCCATAACAAACTTAATTATATAAAACATAATTAATTTAGTTTACTTCCTATAGATATTGCTTTTTAAAGTATTTACTATATTGTCTTTTATTTAATAGTTAATTTACCGGTGAAATATTAATCAATATTTTTAAAACCGGACAGAACGTATTAGCGGTTCGATGGTTGGACCGGTAGGACTGGATTTAAAAACTAGATATTTTATAATAAACTTATGTAGGGATTGAACCTAAACGCTCAGGAAATCAAAAGAAGATTTTGAAGATCATAGTCACACGACAACTTTGATCCGCGCGAGAAGTTAGTCCTCGTGCGAGACCGTTTGGTTTAGTATATATATGTTGCTTTGTTCATTTTGTTTTGTATCCTGAAATTTGACACTTATGTAATCAATATTTCAGAGAGAAATATACAAAGAATTATATCTACATTGCTTGTTCTTGTTCGTCTTCTTGTTCTATTGTTAATCCGTGAGTTACTTCATTCCACGTTTCATTCACGAGATCGATCTATGACAAAATAACGATCTTTACAATTGGTATCAGAGCAAGGTGTGCTCCAGATTGATTTAATTAGAACATGAAGTGATTTGAAGAGTTGTAGAGCTACAAAATCGGTTTCTACATCAAGATTGACTTGGTTTGATTGTTGCTGTGTTGATTTTGGATGTGTTTGAGATTAGGGACAAATTAAACAAGCTTATTTGATTATTTTAAGACATTTTCATGGTTAAAATGGCTCTAAATGACTCAACTAGTGACAACTTGGATTAAACTTGAACTAAATTCCTTAATTTGAAGCTTAATTACCAATTTTCAACATATTGGTGAATAGTTTGAAGTGGAAAAGATCTAAATTGCATTGAAGTAAATTTGCGAAAGCTTTTGTTCGCACGCAATAACTTGGTTATTCACGTGAAAAGATCTACCATTCACAAAAGTTTGTTACTAAAAGATTCTTTTCACGTGAGCAGATGAACTTATCGCAAACATTTTGTTACATAATTTATGGCGTGAAAAGTTAGAAGTTGTCGTGCGAGAAGTTTAAGTGAGAAGTCAATTTTTCCAAGAAATTTTGTGAAGTTTGAAATCTGATTTTCAAAATGGAAAAGTTGAAAAATCTCACTGCTACTTTGAGTCTAGCCAATGAGATTGGAACAAGTACTAAGCCACCAAAACTTTTAAGCGAGGATGATTATGCTCATTAGGATGATTATGCTCATTAGGTGTATCGGTTCTAGAATCATGTCACTTACACTGAACCAAGTATGTTACGGTCAATCAAGTACGGAGTGTACATTCCTTTGTATAAAAATGACAAGGGAGAAATGATTCAAAAACTAAAACACTTATGGGATGAGGAAGATATGAAAAAGCTAGAACTTGATGATAAAGCTTATGCAACCATAACCATGGCTTTCACTATAGAGATTACTCAGAAATTTAAGGAATTTATAGGCACCAAAGTCTTATGGGATGCCATGGAGACTCAAATTATGGGAAACAATAATATGAGGGAAAGTAAGAAAAACATGTTGAACCAAGAATTTAACATGTTTAACCATGTATTAGGAGAAACATTAGAAACCCAGATGTCAAGGTTTGTAAAGTTGATAACCAAGATGAAGAGTGTGTGTATTACTTTAGAAAACATAGCTATTAACAAGAAGTTACTGAACTCATTACCATACAGTTGGAATAACAGTTGTATTCAATTAAGAGAACCAAAGACTTGTTCACCCTATCTCTCAGTGATCTGATTTCTACTATTAAATCATTTGAACTCAATGGGATGATAAGCAAAGAGCTTCTAATCATCTAAACTCAATGAGAGCTGAAGAAACTATTTTGTATGCAAAAATGGCTAGCAATCCAAAATAATATGTGAGTTACTCTCAAATGTGTAAGTAGCAACAATCTGGAAGCCATGTTGTTCCTTCTATCCAAGAAACACTAGTTTCTTATTTTTAAGTTGCAAATCCTAATCAATATTCTCCTATGCAATCTCAGCATGTGTTAGCTCAACCTCAAACCTACACATACTCATCC
This sequence comes from Flaveria linearis, assembly GCA_024085815.1. Classification (NCBI taxonomy): domain Eukaryota; kingdom Viridiplantae; phylum Streptophyta; class Magnoliopsida; order Asterales; family Asteraceae; genus Flaveria; species Flaveria linearis. Next base: position 19,403,864 of record CM044015.1, on the reverse strand, counting down.
ATTCAGCCTTCACCTCTAATTTAACAAGCTTATGTTTCAACTTCCAACCCATCAAAACAAACCACTCGGATTACAGAAGAACACCTTGCCCTGTTCATAACTTTATGTCCAACTATGAAGCTTTCATGGTAGGAAAACTAAGCGATCCTAACATTCTAGTTCATGATTTACAATAGATTAATCTTGATGATATAGCAGAGAATGACATCAAGTACCAATTGGCAATGATGGTATATAGATCCAAGAATTTTTCAAGAAGAACCGGTCAAAAAATGTTTAGAGTGAACAATGCTATCAAAATTGGGTTTGATAAGAGAAGTCTGCAATGTTATAACTATGACAAACCTGGGCACATTGCTAGAGAATGCACAAAACCTAAGATCTATCTGAATGAAGGTGGTAAACGAATGGTGACAGTTGAAGTCGAATCTAAACATGATAAACCTAGCATATCAAGCAACAAAGAACTTGTATCACTGCCCAATGGTGTATGGCTTGTTTGATCAAATGGAAATATTGGATCTCAAATTATCCACAAAAATAATGGCAAAAATCAAAACCAATGAAGAAGAAGAGTCATCAGAAAACCTATTTGCAGAGCTTGTTACAAGTGACATGCTTGAAGGAGTTTTTGTTAAATATGAAGAAAAGACTGAAGAAGAGAAAGAATTTAAAAAAGAACAAGATGATGAGTTAAAAGAAGTTAAAAATGCTATCAAAACTACTCCAACACAAGTAGAGAATAGTGAGGTTGTTAAGATGAATACTGTTGAAAAAGCTATTAAAAAGACTCTAGCTAAACAAGAAAAGGAAATATTGACTTCCATTGCTATTGAGAAGACTCTAGCATCTGCTAACGCTCGAAATGCTAAAGCTATTAAGATTACTCGAGCACATTCAGTCGAGGAAGCAATTGGTGAATGGAAAGAAGTTTTGAAAGCTTTTATTCTGAACGAAGTGCTTGAAGCTGTTGCAACATCTGAGATCACAACTAAGGTATATAATGATCTTTGCACTACTTCTTGTGTTGAAAAGTTCAAACATACAGAGTTCACAATAGCACTTGATTTTAGAAGTTGATAAACTTCAACATCAAGTACGAAGATATAAATCTAATGAAAATATTTTCAAAGAAAAGCTAGAAGGATTAAATATATCAATTTATCACTTACAACTAAATCTTCATGATAAAGAACGCACAAATAATGAGTTGTCAAAACTTAATGATGAACTAGCTTTAGAAATAAATAAATTAAATAGTGAACCCTTATCTGCTAGACTTACAGTTGATTAATTTAATCTTTCTTCAAATATGGTTGAAGGTATAAATAAATCCCAAATGACACAAAGATCAATGATGGTAAGAGTGGTATGGGATTCTCTAAAAATAGCAACACCTATTAATCATGATTATTCATGCTTACCTACATAAGTTAACACAACATATGAAGATGTGAGTTATGGTTTGGGATTTCAACATAAATATGACTTAAAACCTTCAGTCAATACTCTTTTGATTGTTGATCCATTCATAAAAACTGAAAAAAGCTAAACGATTTTAACTTTTGTGCAGAAAATACGAAGAAAGAGGGTTTTGTGGAAGATTGGAATAGTGATGATAATTAGATTTCCAAGATAATAAAAATAAAAGTTGTACTGAAAACATATCAACTTGTAATCCATCATGATTAGTAAATGAAACTTCTAATTTTTTTTGTTCTCAAGACTGATAGTTCAATCAATTCTACAAAACAAAAGAAGTTAAAAGCAAAAAATCGTTCATAGTATTTCTACATCATCATCTAACTTGAAATTGATTTCAAGAACACATTCGTTTCAAAAATCAATATAGATACAGAAGATTATATTTTTAAAGAAACAGATGCTCAATTCTTTAAAATAAAATTCTTAATGATGTTAACTCTGTAAAACAAGATGTTTGTAGATATGTGTCACTAAAACTTGTCCAATTCCAGCATCTGTGTCTCAAAATGTTAAAGCTACAGTTCATATCTCATCATCTTCAAGTCAAAATAAATAGATAAAGAATAATGCCTCTACACTTTCGGATCAAGACAGAAATGTTTATGTTGATAAAGAAATACGAGAGACTGTTAAAGAATCACATGGCCAAAAAATACTAAAGCCAGATTATATGATAACTTTGGTGGTTATCATAAATAGTTGGAGAGAAATACATGAGTGCATAATGTTTTTCAGAAACCATGTTGCTATGTTTATAGAAAGCCAAATCATATGGCAAGAATTGCATTCATCAACATAAATCACTAAGCATACAACGATTTCATAATTTCATATCATATAATACAAAATATTTTTTGTCACTACCAAGTTTAATAAAAGTTCAAATTATTCAAAGCCTTTTGTTGTAAAACAAAAAATTTTGACAAACAATAAGTTGGACAAAATAAATATGATTAAGCAATCTCAAAGTGTTGTTAAAAGTAATATCAATTTTGTGAAAAATAATTTGAAGAAATATGTCATAAAATTGACAAAACCGATTCAAGAATGGAAAGTTAAGGCAAAAAACATAGATTCTGACATTGTTAATGATTATGTGTTCAATGATAAAAAAGATCATTTTAAAACCAGTAACATACTTGGATGAAAACACTTTCTCAAGTCAACAATGGATTGGGTTCCTAAAATTGATTAAATTCATTCATATGTACGGAAACAACCAAGGAAATTACTAACAGCGTATGTTATGTTGCTAGACACATGACAGGTAACATATCATTGTTAAATAATGTTCAAACTCATAATGGTGGTTATGTTATTTTTGTCATGTATAGAGTAGGTAAAATTACAAAGAATGGTACAGTGACAAATAGTATGTTAAGCTTTGAAGACGTGAGCTTTGTTGAAGAATTAAAACACAATCTGTTAAGTGTTTTTCAAATCTGTGACAAACGTTATTCTAAACATTTCTCCGATAAAGAATATATTATTATTAAAAACCTGGTTTTGTACTACCTGATGAATGGGTTTTGTTGAGGACTCCAAGAAACAAAAACACATATTTGTAGGAAAATGGATGGTTCATATTCATTGGTAACAACGTCTTGTTTGTTCCGTTAAGTCTTGCATACACGTGTCGTGAGCACACACTAGTTGTCGTTAATGTTGGTGACTTAATAATAATTAATAATGTTAAACTGATGATAATTTAACTGATTATGTGATTATTAAGTGATGCTTATGTGTTTGTGTGTTTTAAATATTAATTGTGAAATTTATCGCGTAACGTGGCAACGTGTTATATTTATTTCGTATGTTGTGTGACAAATGAAAATTTTGCATGGTTATTATTTGAGACTAATAATAATTGTGTTTAGTAGTTAATCAATATTTAAAAATAATTTAAAAGCTTAATTTTTATAAAATATAAATTATAAGGGTTAAATGGGTAATTAAGATTAATTAAATAAAACAAATCAAAATCCAACCCTAATCCCACCCCATCGGTCGTGACTTGCATTCTTCACCCCCTCCTCTTGCGAAATTCGACCAAATCCAAGCATCAAGCACCGATTTTGATTAGTTCCAAGTGGTTCTAACGTGTATCAAGCATCAAACCTTGTCCATTACGCGACATAAAGGTTAGTTTTGTGCTTTGTTCATGTATGTTGATGTTGGCCGAACCCTAGAGTTGAAAATCTAAAACTGGATGTTGATTCTTTGTTGTTTGATGTTGTTATGTTGTTAGTTAGGTTAGTTTGATGCTAGTTAACATCGATTATGCAAGAAAGTTATGTTTTTGATGTGTTGTTCATAGGTTACTAAGAATAGTAACTTTCTTTTGCATGAAATGGTGACTTGATCATGAATTGGTGTTGTTGATGTTTTTATGAGGATGATTAGGTGTTAAATTGTTGATATGAATGCTAGAAACTTTGGAATGAATGTTGTAGTTCATAGTTTGCCTAAAAGTAGAAACTTTTAAAGTTGAATGTTGATGAATTGTAATGAATTGGTGATGTAATATGCTTGATAATGATTCATGGGTATTAGCTAATTATTTTGGTGCAAGAAATCTATGCATGATGTAGGCTAGTTCATACCTTGCCAAAAGTGGAAACTTTTGGTCATGAAGATTGATGAATCATGATGATTACATGTTGTTGATCGTGTCTAGATGTTATTATGGACTTGAACTGGTATGTAATTGATGAATTCATGAATGCATTGCGTGTTTGATGGATATGGGATGTGCTTTCCCAAAAAGGAAACTTTATTTGTGCAAATTTTTGAATATGATGATTTGAGTATGTTTGGGACATTAGGATCATGCTAGTATGTTCATGTATGATTTCTAATATGGTTGAATGTGTTGTTTAGGTTGTATGAATATTTAGTTGATTAGTTACCTGTTTTGGCCTATTTGTGGGAATTCATGGTTATGGGTTATATGGATATGTTAGGACTATTGGTGGTTGATGGTTGATCATGAATGAACATTTTGGGTGAAATGAGTTATGTTAATTTGTAAGTTGATGGTCATCATACACGTGTGCGAATCTGAGGCCCCTACTTAGTAGGATTGGCAGGGTTTTGGGTGTGAAGTCGTGAGTGGCTTCACATGGAATGTTGTGGATGATTTGATCCTTGTATGACGCATTAGGTATGTTATTGTTATACTGAGCATGATAATTGTTTGAGATTCACATGACTTGTGTGATATCTGCTTGTATGATGATCTTGGTAGTATTTATAGGTAATGAAGTGTCATATAACCATGACTGATGTACTATTATACTTGTTTGAGTGAAGTTTCACCTATAATGTCACCAACAGGTCAAACGGATCAACTGGGTTAAATGTGTCGTGTCTTTCTAAAATCTTGAGTTCTTTGGTTTGTAAAGCACTTAGGGTTTCGTTATGATTTTATATACATGTACTTATGTACTCGCGTGTTCTAGGTAACCTCTGAAGGTTGTCTTTCCACTCTTTCTTGTCAAGTTAAGCTTTAGGTATTTCTTACGCGCATCAGGTGAGTTCATGCCCTACTCTTTTTACATACTCTCTTTTGGGGGAGATAGCATACTGGTTTTACAAACGCTTTGTTTATATGAGTTGTGTGTAGTCTTAATATAGTGTTAATTACCATGGAAAGTCCTCACACTTATGGTTTGTTAATAATTACTTAGGGGGGAATTTTGGGTAGTACTACTGGGTCTGACGAGCCCCACCTGTGCGACTCAAGGTCAAACCGATGCAATTTTGTCCTGATGAACATTGTCACGACCTGGTAAGTCGTGGCAGGAGGCAACAAACATAACACAGTCAGCTTCAAACATGAAATCACTATGATAATTACTAATTATGTATAGACTAGCTATCTATTGCAATACACTACTTATATTTTGCAACTGTTATTGGTTTATATATAAACGCAAACTCTTGAACTCACCAACCGTTGTGTTGACTTGTTTAGTATGCTATTCTGAGGTTAAGGTTGCCAATTGCCTAGGAGCACTCATGAGTCAGCATCTTTAGGTTGTCAGCATATTATGAAACTATTTTGGATTATGTTGTTTAAATATTTACACTTTGGTTTTGCATAATATTTGGGGCGCGTATGTTTGCGCATTTTTCAACTCATGTTTCTTTGGTTTGGGTTTTCTAGTTTCTTTAACGCTTCCATAATATTTTAATTGTTAAACTTGGGTTTTGAATGTTAGTCCATATAGATTCGTTCTTGGTAACTAATGACTGAGATCATGGTATTTCACGCGCCCCGCGGTAAAACCACGCACGCAGTTTTTGAGGGTGTGACAAATTGGTATCAAAGTCGTTGGTTATAGGGAACTAGGATGCATACACACACTAGACTATAACCGCACAGTTGTTAGTTACTTGTCATTTACTCCCCTTACTATATACTCATTGGCATACGCATCACGTACTTCGCAGCATGGCATCGTCGTCACGCTACTTGGGTAAGAGACCTGCGAGGTCCGAGTCACCTCATTATTCACCTGTACCGGACAATGGATCTGGCTGGCCCCGACACGATTACCCTTCTGAAGAAGTTGATTGGGATCAACTATTTGTGATACCAGAACGTGACACTCTGGGAGATTGGGATTACTATCCTACTCGCATCCAGCAAATGATATACCGGGGTCGGGTACCGTCGGTAGCTGTAACAACCCGAGCGTTTGGGTCATATGAACTCCGCATTTCATATATTATCAAACGAGTAAGTAATGAGTAAATTTTCTATTTAAAGTTTGAAGTTTTTAGATGAAATTTTTATGATATAAGAGACCGTTTGAATATAATAATAATATATTATATCCGAACCTGCTCCGTTTTTTACGAAACTTAGGTTGACTCGTAGAGAAAAATAAGCTCGTCACAACGACATATTTGAAATTTCATAATACGCTATATATTAAAAGTTATAAGAGAAAAACGAGTTAAGCAGCTGAATTAATTATAATAATATAATAATATATAATAAAATAATAATATATATTGCATACAATTGCAATTGGGATTCAGAATTGCAATTCCATTCAACTACAGGCGCATTGAACTCCATCCCACATAGCCTCTCAACTTCTTTCACCTGCTTTCAACTCCCTTATAAATAGAAGCCTTAAGGTTGAATTTAGAATATAAGTTTCTTTGGGAACGCTCTAATATAAAAGAATCCCGAGTTCTCAATACCCCGTTGGGTGTTGCTATTAGTCGTTTTGGTACTCGAGTAGGAGCGCGACTAGAAGCGCGAGTAGGGGAGACTCTACATCAAATTGCCGTAGATAGTTTTCAGGTACGCCCTTGTTTAAGGTTATGTTTAATTATTATTATAGTCGTTCTTATATTATTATTATTATTATTATTATTATTATTATTATTATTATTATTATTATTATTATTATTATTATTATTATCATTGTAGGTATTATTATTAATATAGTATTATTAATATTATTATCATCTTTATAGTTATTATTATTATTATAGTTGTTAGTTTTATTGTTATAGTTAGTATTATTATTATTTGTTATTTTAGTGTTGTAGTTGTTATTATTATTATTATTAGACTTTAAGGTTATCATTAGGGAAGGTATTGGGTAACCCTGAGGGTTGGCTCGGGTATGATGGAAACGCCCGAGTTATGCCAACTAGTAACGGTTGTACCAAAGGGTTGGCATAGGATAAAAGAAAGTGCCCAAATAAAACCAACAACTAGGGAAAGATATCGAATCATCCCTAAAGTTGTTACTAGCTAGAATATAGCTTAAATAATGTTATTTTGCCTATAGGATAATACCTGATAGCAGTGAACCTGAGCAGACGATATCATTGACGTGATTGATTGAGGTGAGTTCCTCTGAACTGTTTTCTAAAACGGGATGTGATGTTCTTATAACTGGTAATAATTGTAGAATTGACTATCAATAGCATCTGTGATATGTGGCGATGCTTGATAGGATGCTTGAGGGCTGCTTGTATGATTCTGCTTTAGCCAGTGGATTTTGTATACATAGCCTGGTTATGTGAATTTATACTGTGCTTACTCTGTTCCTATCTGTTTGCCATGACTGTATCTGCTTGATGTAATAGTCAATAATAACATGTTTTGAATTTTGAAGAATGCCATGTTTATGAACTCACAAGCTTTATGCTGAGTCCCAAATGTTTTTATTTTTATGGACACACATCCTAGCTGCCAAGTGATTAAAGGGATTGAAGATTTCGAGCTAGTTTATGAGAAAATAAAGTTCTAAAATGTTGTGGAAGATTTGGATCCCTAGTATAGTTAAACTGATGTAATGGCATTATCTATTATAACAAATGTATTGTACACGTTGATGTATATTTAAAGTTAGACTTCCGCTGTGTATTCTCTGATTACTATGTGTTCTGTATATCCGATGCGTTACGGTCCCCGGGGTAAGCCCTGGGAGGCGGGTGTTACAAGTTGGTATCAGAGCCGAGGTTTAAGTGAACTACGTACAAAGATAGTATCTAAACTAAAACTAGGAAAGATGCTTTAAGATAATTTGATTAATTGCATAGGTATTGGGTAATGGGTTTTGGTAAACCATGGAGGATAATGGCTAGAACATCATAATTGCAATAGATAAGCAATGACACCTGGCCACTGTTATTTCTTGTCTAATAATACTATTATAAATAGGATCATAATGCCTCATGTGAATACTAAATTCTTGCTCCCTCATGTAGGTTTTGACACTGGTGTAAATAGAAGTTTCATTTCAACTGCCTTTGTACCTTATTTGAACTTAGTACCACAAACTCTAGAATGTGCATATATTGTAGAAACTGCCAGTGGTGAGCGAGATAAGATAAGTCAAATTTTTAAGGATTGTGTTATCACCTTAGTTAACACCGAATTATCTGTAAACTTAATGCTGACCATTTTAAGTGAATATGATGTTATTCTTGGGATGGACTGGTTGAATAAGAATTGTGCTCGGCTCGACTGTGAACATAAGACGATGACTGTACGTAAGCCAGATGGGGAAAAGCTACTAATTCATGGTAGTGATGGAAACCCCAAGGCTAGTATCATCTCAGCAATGAAGGCAGTGAAATGTATTCAGAAAGGATGCATAGCCTTTCTCTTATGCATGGTAGATGCTAAAAAGGAAATGCAGATAAATGAAATACCTGTAGTGTGCAAATTCCCAGACGTGTTTCCGAAAGATTTACCAGGACTTCCACCTGATCGTCAGATAGAATTTCGTATTGATTTAGTACCTGGTGCTAAACTAATCGCGAAGGCTCCTTATCGTCTAGCCCCTTCAGAGATGAAAGACCTTATGAAGCAAATTGACGAACTCTTAAAAAGAAGGTTTATTAGACCGAGTTCCTCACCTTGGGGAGCGCCAGTATTGTTCGTCAAAAAGAAAGACGGTTCAATACGTATGTGCATTGATTATCGAGAATTAAACAAGTTAACTGTTAAGAACAAGTATCCTTTACCAAGAATAGATGATTTATTTGATCAACTTTAAGGAGCCAACTACTTTTCAAAAATTGATCTTCAATCAGGTTATCATCAGTTGAAAGTGCGCGAGGAAGACATTCCTAAGACCGCATTTAGGACGCGTTATGGACATTATGAATTTTTGGTTATGTCTTTTGGACTAACCAATGCTCCTGCAGCATTCATGGATCTGATGAATAGAGTTTGCAAGCCATACTTGGATAAGTTTGTTATTATCTTTATAGATGACATACTTATTTATTCTAAGGACCAAGATGATCATGCTAGACATCTGAAAATGGTTCTAGAAACCCTTCGACAAGAAAAGCTTTATGCAAAATTCTCTAAATGTAACTTTTGGAAAAGAGAAGTTCAATTCCTTGGTCACGTAATAAATAAGAAGGGAATACAAGTAGATCCAGCTAAGATAGAAGCTGTGATGAAATGGGAATCACCGAAGAATCCTAGTGAGATTAGGAGCTTTTTGGGATTAGCAGGATACTATAGAAGGTTTATTCAAGACTTCTCCAAGATTGCTACCCCTTTAACATCTTTGACTCGAAAGAATGCAAAGTTTGACTGGGGACCAAAGCAAGAAGAAGCTTTCAACCTTCTAAAACAAAAGCTTAGTAGTGCTCCTATACTTTCATTACCAGATGGTAATGAAGACTTTGCAATATACTATGATGCCTCATATAATGGTTTAGGTTGTGTGTTGATGCAACGTGACAAGGTTATAGCCTATGCATCACGACAACTAAAAATTCATGAAAAGAACTATACTACGCACGACCTTGAATTGGGTGCCATGTGTTTGCCTTAAAGATTTGGCGACACTACTTGTATGGTACTAAGTGTGTAATCTACTTAGACCATAAGAGCTTACAACACATCTTTAATCAAAAGATGTTAAACATGTGGCAAAGAAGGTGGATGGAACTTCTCAATGACTATAATTGTGAAATCAAATACCATCCAGGAAAGGCTAACGTAGTCGTTGATGCTCTCAGTCAAAAGAAAGAGTTAAACCGATTAGGGTAAAAGCATTAAAGATAGATGTCAAGCTTGATTGGAAAGACCAAATCAAGAATGCTCAAACTGAAGCGTTGAAAGATGAGAATATTCAGGCTGAAAGAATGATGGGTAACCAGAAATTATTGACTCAAGGAATGGATAGAGTCCTACGATTTGATCAGAGAATTTGGATCCCAAAATTTGAAGGTATTTAGGACAAAGTGTTAGATGAAGCCCACAAGTCCAAATACACAATGCATCCCGGAGCAAACAAAATGTATAAAGATATTCGAAATCACTACTGGTGGCCTAATATGAAAAGATCCATAGCCTAGTACGTTGAGAAATGCTTAGCATGTCTGCAAGTTAAGATTGAACATCAAAAACCAGCCGGTCAATTATAACAGTTGGAGTTGCCAGTATGGAAATGGGATAGAGTGACCATGGATTTTGTCATTAAACTTTCAAGAACACGAAAGGGATATAATGCTGTATGGGTCATGGTTGACAGGCTAACCAGGTCAGCACATTTTCTACCCATAAGTGAGAGCTATCCAATAGAAAAACTAGCCAAGATATATATTGATGAAATAGTAAGTAAGCACGGAGTGCCTTTATCTATTATCTCCAATAGAGATAGCCGATTCACTTACAGATTCTGGAAAAGTTTCCAAAAGGAACTTGGAACCAAAATCAGTTTAAGCATTGCATATCATCCTCAGACGGATGGTCAGAGTGAGTGAACAATTCAAACTTTAGAAGACATGTTGCGTGCTTGCGTGATTGATTTTGGGAGGTAGCTGGGATGATCATTTGCTTTTGATTGAATTTTCTTATTACAACAGCTACCATTCCAGCATTAGGGCTGCACCATTTGAAGTCTTATACGGTAGGAAATGCAGAACTCCCATCTGTTGGACAGAAGTAGGGGATGATCAGTGACCAAAACCGAAATTATTCTCGAGACAACTGAGAAAATCCAACAAATCAGACAACGACTAAAAGCTTCTCAGGATAGACAGAAGAGTTATGCAGATAACAGAAGGATACCTTTAGAATTTCAAGAAGGAGACTATGTGATGTTGAAAGTCTCACCATGGAAAGGAGTAATACGATTTGGTAAACACGGGAAGTTAAGTCCCAGGTATATTGGACCGTTCAAAATCATCGCAAGAATTGGTCCAGTAGCATACAAGCTAGAATTACCTAAAACTTTGAAAGGTATTCATGATACTTTTCATATATCGAACCTAAGGAAGTGTTTGGCAGATCTGACTCAAGTAATGCCATTAGAGGACGTGCAAATAGACGAGAAATTAAACTTTACTGAAAAAACGATAAAGATTCTTGATTCTCAAGAACGAAAATTAAGAAAGAAAATAATTCCACTAATATTGGTCCAGTGGTAAGGTCAGAAAGGACCCGAGAAGACTTGGGAATTAGCAGAAGAAATGAAAGTCAAATATCCTCAACTGTTCAAGTAACCTTCGAATTTCGAGGACGAAATTCTTTTAAGGGGAGGAGAATGTAACAACCCGAGCGTTTGGGTCATATGAACTCCGCATTTCATATATTGTCAAACGAGTAAGTAATGAGTAAATTTTCTATTTAAAGTTTGAAGTTTTTAGATGAAATTTTTATGATATAAGAGACCGTTTGAATATAATAATAATATTATATTCGAACCTGCTCCGTTTTTTACGAAACTTAGGTTGACTCGTAGAGAAAAATAAGCTCGTCACATCGACATATTTGAAATTTCATAATACGCTATATATTAAAAGTTATAAGAGGAAAACGAATTAAGCAGCTGAATTAATTATAATAATATAATAATATATAATAAAATAATAATATATATCGCATACAATTGCAATTGGGATTCAGAATTGCAATTCGATTCAACTAAAGGCGCATTGAACTCCATCCCACATCGCCTCTTAATTTCTTTCACTGCTTTCAACTCCCTTATAAATAGAAGCCTTAAGGTTGAATTTAGAACAAAAGTTTCTTTGGGAACGCTCTAATATAAAGAGAATCCCGAGTTCTCAATACCCCGTTGGGTGTTGCTATTAGTCGTTTTGGTACTCGAGTAGGAGCGCGACTAGGAGTGCGAGTAGGGGAGACTCTACATCAAATTACCGTAGATAGTTTTCAGGTACGCCCTTGTTTAAGGTTATGTTTAATTATTAGTATAGTCGTTATTATTATTATTATTATTATTATTATTATTATTATCATTGTAGGTATTAGTATTAATATAGTTATTATTAATATTATTATTATCATCTTTATAGTTATTATTATTATTATAGTTGTTATTTTTATTGTTATAGTTAGTATTATTATTATTTTTATTTTTAGTGTTTTAGTTGTTATTATTATTATTATTAGACTTTAAGGTTATCATTAGGGAAGGTATTGGGTAACCCTTAGGGTTGGCTCGGGTATGATGGAAACGTCCGAGTTATGCTAACTAGTAAGGGTTGTACCAAAGGGTTGGCATAGGATAAAAGAAAGTGCCCAAATAAAACCAATAAATAGGAAAAGAAAACGAATCATCCCTAAAGTTATTACTAGATAGAATATAGGTTAAATAATGTTATTTTGCCTATAGGATAATACCTGATAGCTGTGAACCTGAGCAGACGATATCATTAACGTGATTGATTGAGGTGAGTTCCTCTGAACTATTTTCTAAAACGGGATGTGATGTTCTGATAACTGGTAATAATTGTAGAATTGGCTATCAATAGCATCTGTGATATGTGGCAATGCTTGATAGGATGCTTGAGGGCTGCTTGTATGATTTTGCTTTAGCGAGTGCATTTTGTATACATAGCCTGGTTATGTGAATCTATACTGTGCTTACTCTGTTCCTATCTATTTGCCATGGCTGTATCTACTTGATGCAGTAGTCATTAATAACATGTTTTGAATTTTGAAGAATGCCATGTTTATGAACTCACAAGCTTTATACTGAGTCCCAAATGTTTTTATTTATATGGACACACATCTTAGGTGCCAAGTGATTACAGGGATTGAAGATTTCGAGCTAGTTTATGAGAAAATAAAGTTCTAGAATATTGTTGAAGATTTGGATCCCTAGTATAGTTAAACTGATGTAATGGTATTATCTATTATAACAAATGTATTGTACACGTTGATGTATATTTAAAGTTAGACTTCCGCTGTGTATTCTCTGATTACTATGTGTTCTGTATATCCGATGCGTAACGCTCCCCGGGGTAAGCCCTGGGAGGCGGGTGTTACAAGTATATAACCGACCGCAAACGAGGGCATCTACATCCACTCCATCTCTCACACTTCCTGCTATTGATGCTTCACAAGAGCAAGTTATTGTTGCACTAGTGGCAGCACTGGATACCGAGCAGTAACGTGTCAGGAAACTCACTGGTGAGAATTATAATCTGAGACACCAGGTGCAGGAACTGAGACAACAAGTGGATACACTCAAGGAGCGATATGGGAAGACCCTTAATCAGTCCTATGCAATGGCTGATGGCGTAGGAGCGCTTACAGGACGCGTTGAATGAACTAGAGCAGCGGAAAGGAAAGGCAAATGATAGCCTTGCTGCTCTAGAAGCCCAACTGGAAACAGTCTAGATTGCTATAGCTCCTGCTCCGGTAGAGGACCCTGAGGATGAGGACCTTGAGGAAGCCCCCGAAGAGGAGGAGGAACCGGAGGAGATGGATGACGATAGCGATGGGTCGGATGTTGTGGATTGACTTTCTTTTGTATGACTTAGACTATGTAGTGTTTCTTTCTTTTGAAACCTATGTGGGAAGGGTTGTTTCCCACCCAACTGACAAATTCAAAATTTGATATTGATGAACATTTTGTGACTCATTTGCAATTTATTTATCTTTGGTTATTATTTTTGTTATAAATGTTGTGATGGTGATGAATTCACTATTTCTTATAGTTTACTGTACTTAAATGAGATAAATATGTTGGATGTTACTCATTATTGTATTTGTGAATGTAATGTGAAATATGGATGCCAGTGGACGTGGACATGGACGTGGACATGGCGTCGGAGGCCGTGGTGGCGGTGCCATAAATAATGATGCCTGCAGAGTTAGAAGCCCTAATAAATGAGCACGTTTAGGCAGCAGTGGCTGCTGCACAGCCTGGACAGCCAGTAGGTAAATGAAAATGGGAAGTTAAACCAATTATCCTAGTTAATTGTATAGGATATCTGACTAATGTTTGTTATGTCAAAACAGGACCACCATTATGTGCCTACAAGTCCTTTATGGACTGTGAACCGCATAACTACAGCGGGACAGAAGGAGCTGTAGGATTGGTGCGGTGGTTCGAGAAGACTGAGTCTGTCTTCGCCAAATGCAACTGCCCGCCTGCTGATCAAGTGAAGTATGTCACCAGGACTCTGGAAGGTGCAACACTTTCCTGGTGGAACGCTCAGGTCCAAATGCTAGGCCATGCTATGGCCAATGATCTTCCTTAGGATGAATTCAACAAAATCATGACTGAGGAGTACTGTCCTCGCAACGAAGTACAAAATCTAGAAATGGAGTTCGGGCAGCTCAAGATGCAAGGCTCCAAAATCGAGGCCTACACCACCTGGACCCATGAGCTAGCTACTTTATTCCCGGGGATGGTTAATGAAATGCACAAAAGGGTCGAGCACTACATACGAGGATTGGTGCCCGAGATCCAAAGTATGTTGACTGCTTCCAACCTCGCTACCATATAACACGCCATCCGGCTAGCCCATAGGCCGACTGTCCAAGCGGTGGAGCAAGGACGTCTACCTAAACGGGGTGTTGTAGCGAGCGTGCCCGATAATAAACGCAAATGGGATGGTTCTGGCAATAAGGGAGCATTATCCAGTAGTCAATCTCAACCTCAACACCAGCAGCAATACCGGCAATAACAACAGAGATTCGACAATAATCGGAGTTTCAACCAGACGTCTTCCAACAATCTAGGACCCAGTGGTTATGGCGGAAAATATCCCAAGTGCAACTGGTGTAACTACCATCACGTGGGAAGGTGTGATAGTTTCAAGTGCCAGCGCTGTGACGCAGCTAAGGAATGCCGTGGTGAATTGATGAAGAAGCCAAAGCAACCTTAAGAAACTCCTAAAGGCTGTTTTGAATGTGGAAAAGAAGGCCACTACAGGCGCAATTGTCCTCAGCAGAGAAGAAATAGCAACAACAACAACAATGGCAATAACAACAATAATAACAATAACAACAACGGCAATGGAAACAACGGTAATGGTGGAAACAACAACAATAGAGCGAAGGGAAGAGCCTTCGTCATTGGCTCAGGTGAGGCTCTAAACGATCCTACCATTGTAACTGGTAAATTTTCAGTTAATGGTCATTTTGCTACTGTACTATTCGATACTGGAGCCAATAGAAGTTTCGTGTCCTTTAAGTTCTGTAGTCTTTTAAGTGATATGCCCTTATCCTTCGAATCTAAATACATCGTAGAATTAGCTGACGGTAAATAGATTCATGTAATGCATATTCTTAGAGCTTGCAAGATAGAGCTTGTTGGTCATACATTCACCATAGATCTTATGCATCTTACGCTGGGAAGTTTTGACGTAGTGATAGGCATGGATTGGCTCTCCAATAAGCAAGCGGAAGTCATATGCCACGAGAAAATCATACGGATTCCTATTGGTGAAGAAGTCCTTACGGTCAGAGGTGATAGGAGGGGTGCAGTAATAGGCATCATCTCATATATGAAGGCACAAAAGTTATTGAGGAAAGGTCGCTTAACCATATTGGCACAACCGGAAGAAAGGAAGATGGAGGATATTCCCGTAGTTTGTGAGTTTCCCGAGGTGTTTCCGGAAGACCTTCCTGGATTACCGCCTCATCGTCAAGTGGAATTCCAAATTGACTTAACTCTAGAAGCCTCTCCAATAGCAAGAGCACCTTACCTGTTAGCTCCGAATGAACTGCAGGAATTATCTACTCAATAACAAGAACTGTTGGATAAAGAGTTTATCCGACCGAGTTCGTCACCCTGGGGAGCACCGGTTCTGTTTGTCAAGAAGAAAGATGGCACATTTCGGATGTGCATTGACTATAGGGAACTGAACAAAGCCACAATCAAGAATAGATATCCCTTATCTCGAATAGACGATTTGTTTGATCAACTATAAGGGTCAAGCTATTATTCTAAGATTGACCTGAGGTCTTGGTATCATCAGCTGAGAGTTCGAGAGGAGGACATCTTGAAGACTGCCTTTCGTACATGATATGGCCATTACGAATTCTTGGTCATGCCATTTGGGTTGACAAATGCGCCAGCAGTATTCATGGATATCATGAATCGTGTGTGCAAACCCTATCTTGATCAATTTGTCATTGTATTTATCAATGATATATTGATCTATTCAAAGACTGAGGAGGAGCATGAGGAGCACTTACGTTTAATCTTGGAAATGCTTAGAAAAGAAAAACTATACGTGAAGCTTTCTAAGTGTGATTCCTGGATACGTGAGGTGCAATTCTTGGGTCACATTGTTAATGAGAAGGGGATACATGTTGATCCTACCAAGATTGAGGCAATTAAGAATTGGGTTGACCCAAAACGCCGACCGAGATACGGAAATTCCATGGATTAGCAGGGTATTATCGACGGTTCAGCTAAGGATTCTCTAAGATTTCACAACCTCTCACAGCTTTGACTCACAAGGGAACGGCATACAAATGGGGGGAAAGTCAAGAATCAGCCTTCCAGTTGCTGAAACAGAAACTCTGTAGCACACCGATACTGGCATTACCGGAAGGGACAGATGATTTCGTGGTGTATTATGACGCATCCATTCAGGGACTAGGTTGTGTCTTGATGCAGCGAGATAAGGTAATAGCCTATGCCTCGAGACAATTAAAGGTTCACGAGAAGAACTATACCACCCACGACTTGGAATTGGGTGCAGTGGTTTTTGCCTTGAAGATCTGGAGACATTACTTGTACGGTACCAAATGCACCATCTACACTGATCATAAGAGCTTTCAGCACATCTTTAAGCAAAAGAAACTAAATAAGGCAAAGGCATTGGGTAGAGTTGTTGAATGACTATGACTGTGCTATCAGGCATCCGGGGACAGCAAATGTTGTTGCTGACGCGCTAAGTAGGAAAGAGACTGCTAAGCCTCGATGTGTGCGAGCTTTACAACTTACTATCAACGCACAGTTACCGGAGCAAATCTGAGAGACTCAGGTACAAGCTTTGACAGTGGAAAACATTGGGTCTGACTCATTACGGGGAATGGATAAACAATTAGAGGTGAAAGACGATGGAATTCGTTACTTCATGGATAGACCTGGGGTACCTCTACACGAAAATCTGAAAGACTTGGTGATAAGTGAGGCACACAAATCTAAGTACTCTATACATCTTGGATCTGACAAGATGTACCATCTCTATACATCTTGGATCTGACAAGATGTACCATGATTTAAAGGCGCATTACTGGTGGCCTAACATAAAGGTGGATGTAGCTACTTAAGTGAGCAAGTGTCTGACCTGCTCGAAGGTAAAAGTGGAGTATCAGAAACCGTCTAGTCTATTACAACAACCTGAGATTCCTATGTGGAAGTGGGATCAGATATCCATGGATTTTATTACTAAGTTACCTCGCACTTCTACTGGTTGTGACACAATATGGGTTATCGTGGATCGATTGACAAAGTCTGCTCATTTCCTAGCGATAAAGGAAACAAACAAGATGGAAAATTTAACCTGACTCTATCTGAAAGAGATCGTTTCAAGGCATGGAGTACCGATCTCAATTATTTCTGACTGCGACACTCGTTTCACATCGCACTTCTGGCATTCACTGCAGAAATATTTGGATACACGATTGGATATGAGTACTGCTTATCATCCACAGACTGATGGCCAAAGTGAGCATACTATACAGACATTAGAAGACATGCTACGCGCTTGTGTGATTGAATTCGGGAATAACTGCGAAGTTCACCTACCATTGGTGGAATTTTATTATAACAACAGTTATCACACTAGCATAAAGGCAGCACCTTTCGAAGCTTTGTATGGGAGAAAATATAGATCACCAGTTTGCTGGGCTCAAATTAATGATAGTCAGCTAACGGGTCCCGAGCTAATACATGAAAAAATTAAGAAGATTGTGCAAATAAGGAACCGTATGGGTGCAGCACGAGACAGAGACAAGAATTATGCTGACAAGCAACGGAAACCCTTAGAGTTTCAGATTGGTGACAAAGTTTTATTAAAGGTCTCACCATGGAAAGGCGTAGTTTGGTTTCGTAAGCGAGGAAAGCTAAATCTGAGATACGTTGGACCATTTGAGATATCGGAAAGAATAGGTCAGTGGCCTATCGATTAGCCCTACCTGATTCGTTAAGTGTAATTCATGATGTATTCCATGTGTCAAATCTAAAGAAGTGCTTAACGGATGAGACAATGGTCGTACCGCTGGAAGAAGTTCAAGTGGATGAACAACTACGCTTCATTAAGGAACCAGTCAAGGTGATAGATCGTGAGGTAAAAACACTTAACCTAAGCAAGATACCCATAGTCAAAGTTCGTTGGAACTCGTGACGTGGACCAGAATTCACTGGGAACGTGAAGATCAAACGAATCTTAAGTATCCTAAACTATTCGAAAAGACGATGGCAGGTAATTGATTTAAATTTCGGGACAAATTGTCTTTCAACATGGGGATGATGTGACAGCTCACCCACAACTCGCTCGATTTTGATTTCTTTGTGCCAATGCAGTAGACCAGTGATGGAACACTCATCATGTAACGCAATTTTCGGGACAAAAATTCTTTCAACATGGGGATAATGTGATATCCGATATGTGACATCCGGTAATTTTCCGTTACCAAACTCCGTTAGTTCCGTTAAGTTTTGCATACACGTGTCGTGAGCACACACTAGTTGTCGTTTAACGTTGGTGACCTAATAATAATTAATAATGTTAATTTAATAATAATCTAGTTGATTAGATGATTATTGTGTTATGCTTATGTGTTTACACGATTTAAATGTTAACGGTAAATTTTATCGCGTAACGTGGAAACGCGTGTGTTAATTCGTATGTTGTGTGTTTTTTATAAAGATAAAACATATGATTGTTAGTATTAGTTTATATAATTATTAAGTGGTTAAAACCACTTTTAAAAAGAGTTTAAAGCTTAACTTTAATAAAAATACAAAACACAAGGACTTAAAGGGTAAATTAGGATTATTTAATTAAATAAAACAAAACCCTAGCCCCCATGACCATCATCGGCCGCGACCTGTCACACCCCGACCGACGGCGGAATCATCGGAGCGGAATAGGGAATGATTGATTGTTCATAACACATGGTTGTCTAATAGTGGAAATAATATTAAAATCAGATTACAAGATAATATAAGTTCAACATACACAAATACAACAATTGAAACCACAAATAATAATTGTCTTTTATTTTAACTAAGTCCGGGTCTTAAATGAGCAGGTAGAAGTCCACTATCTTGCTTAACCTGAAATCATGTGAGAAAATAAAGTCAGCTAACGATTTAGCTGGTGAGTAATCACAGTTTTGAATTTACATATAGATTGATTGATTAACTGAGAATAATTCAATTCACAAGGTAATATTAAGACTTATATGGCAATAGCGAAACATATAGATAAACCGACACAATATAAACCCCTTGACTTGACACTTGCATATAATAGACTGCACACAAACACCATAGATTGACTAATTGCCTCTGGCATAATCACCACTCGTAAGCCATGTGGGGTGGGTTACCAAACCAGTAGATCTACCATTGATACTAGGATTGATTGATTTAATTAGGGTTTTACTGTCGTCCAGTTTATCTTAGTATGTTCATGTAATTGCAAGTAATAACATAACCTGTGTTGAATTGAATTTAGAATGAAATAACAATAGAATATTATGATTGAATATATGTATCACATGATTTCCCCCAAATAAGAAATGATATAAAAAGGGGATATGAATACTCACTTGATTGATGAGAATAGGATCTGGATGTGATAGATTAGACACCAACGATTTCCTTATGATTAACCTAAGGAACGGTGTCTCAAATTAGAATAATAATGATTTGGGAATTTGGAAATGTATTAGGATTTCCATTGGGTCTTGAATGGTAGTTTAAATTAATTAATTTTATTTGGTTTGAATGTCTTGAAATAAATAAACGAATTTGTTGAAAGTGATTATGTCAAGAATTTTAATAGAAATTTATACATATAAGTTATACATATATACAATTTATTAATAAATTGTATATGTATAATTATATACATAATTATATATAATCATGTAATTATATATAATTATATATATAATTATATACATAATTATATGTATATAATAAATTTATACATAAGTAAGCATAACTATATATTGTATGTTAATTATATACATAAGTTATAAATTGTATACGATTATGTAAAATTATATACGTGTATTTATTCAAATAAAAGTTGTTTCGATAATCGGATAATATATATCTATGTATATATATTGGATTCAATTTATTTATTGTATAATTATATATTATACACTAATTATAAATTGGTAGAAAATATAATTAGTTATTTTATTTATTTAAAACAATTAAAATAAATAAATAAAATGTTGAAATAAATTTCAGAAAATAATTAGGTTGTTTTAAAAATTTCTAATGTTTGTAAAAACATTTTTATGATTTTTACAAATTTTTCTGAATTTTTTTTAAAGCTTAAAAAGGCTAAAAAAATATGTGAGGTGGCCCGGGGTCGAACCCGGGACCTCTCGGATAGTTTGGAGCGCAGGAACCGGTGGACTAAAGGCCTTAGCCGCGCTAAAAACCCGGTTCCAATTCTTTTAAATACAACAGCAAACCATCCCCCCAATTCGATATGAGCCCTAGTTCGATCCTCGCCCAATTGAAGATCAATTCGGTTTTGAATGCTTCTGAAATCATGGGACTTTTGTTCCCCATGAAAAATCGAGTGTGTGGGTGTGTTCAATTACCCGTATGGTGTCGATTTGGAACTGAACCCGATGAAGAACATGTCGCGGTCAAGGTGATGATCGATTAATGGGTAAATGTTGATGAAACTCAAATTAAATTCGTAGGAAGCTTCGTACAATGATCGAGATTAATAGCCCCTTATCGAATTCAAGTAAAATCGATCGAAGATGGGCTTTAATTTGAGTTGCAGGTCCGCGACTTAGGAGGATGTCGGGTGTGGTGTTTGGGTTTGTTTGGGATGAAATTGATAGTGGTAATCAATTAGTAACGTATATACAACCGTTTAAGTTGATTTAATTATTATCGATTGTTAGTGCGATTCAAGGCTGGAAAATCGACCGAAAGTGCATTGGATCCTAAACCGTGCTAATCGATTCAATTTTTCAAATTGAAGTGGGCCATTGGTTCGAATCAATCACGCGAATCTGTCGGTACCTTTAATTTGGGTTGATACCGCGTATTTTGGGCGGTCTTGCTTCGCCGGAATACGGCCGGAGGTGTGGCCGGAGACAGGGTGTCGACGGGGGATGGGGTTGGGTTTTAAAAATTTACACATTCGGTCCCTATGGTTTTAAGTTTAATATTTTATGTTTGAAACTTTGGTTTTAAGTTTCATAAATTACATAATCACCCCCTGGACTTATAAATCCAATTTAATACATGCTTATATATATTTTTTTTTAAATAATTCTTACTAATTATTAATAGCAGTATTATTTTTATTATTATTATTATTATTATTATTATTTTTTTATGATTATTGAAATTTTTTGAATTCAACATCGACGTTTAAAACTAACTTTTATTAATGAATATATACGCGATGTTACACGACCTCACTCCCCTCTCCCTCTCCATTCGAAATCAGCCTCAAAATCGAGCAAAACACCACTAAGTCGATCGATTTCAAGTGCTAGAACATGGTTTGGATCTTCATTAACAAGTATACACGTGAGTTGAAGGTTAGTTTTGATGTTTTTGTGGATTTCTCTAGTTGGCCAAAGCCCTAGGTTCGAATGGATGATGATGATGGTGAATTATTTTAATTGTTGATGTTGGCATGTTAGTTAGGTTGTATACATGTTGTTTAACGTTGATTATGCAAGAAGATTACGTTTTTGATTGGTTGTTCATACTTTTTGATGAAGATGAACCCTAATTTCGAAATTGGTGATGATAATGTGAAATTGACGAGTGTTAGATGAATGTATGATGATTAGTAGGTTGTATGAATGCTAGGAAACATGGATCTTGCAAGAAATTGATGAGTTGGTAGTTTTGTTCATAGGTTACTAATAATAGTAACTTTATTTTGCATGTAATGTTGGATTTTTAATGTATTGATGTAATGGATGTGTTTATGATGTTGATTAGGTGATAGATTGTTGGTATGAATGCTAGAAATCTTAGAATGAATGTTGTTGTTCATATCTTGCCAAAAGTAGAAACTTTTTAGATATGAATTGATGAATTATGTTAGTTTGATGTTGTTGATCATGTTTGGATGTTGCTATGAAATTGAAATAGTATATTATTGATGAATTGTATATACATTGGGTGTTTAGTAGATTTTGGGATATACTTTCCCAAAAGGGAAACTTTATTTTCGATGAACCTTGGATATTGGGAATTGGACATGTTCATGGCATTAGGATCACGCTAATTTGCTTGTTGTGGACACCTAACGTGATAGAACCTTTTAATTAGGTTGTATGGAATGTCTATTTGGTTATGTGTGGTTTATGTACTTTGATGATCATGTATGGTATTGGATGTTAATTAGTAACAAGGACATCATGTTTGGGACTGGAAATCAATCATCTTGATGTATGTGGTATGTAATGGGCATGTTGAATGTGTTGTGGTTAGTATGGATGACTAATTGGTAAATTATCTGTTTTGACCCGTATATGCTAATTCATGGTTATAGGTCATATGAGTAGGTTATGCATGGTTTGACCTTTATATGATACACTAGTGGTGTTATGGATACACTGAGCATGCTAGATGTTAAGGACTTACATAGCTTGTATGATATTTACATAGTATGGTGATCTAAGCAATGCATTGGAATGTTAACCATGTATGATATATGCTCATGTCTGTTTAAATGGTTTACAACACATAATGTCACCAACGGGTCAAACGGGTCAACTGGGTCAACATGTCTATTCTTTTAAAACCTTGAGTCTTTGGTTGTAGTGCACTTAGGGTTTCACATATTCTATGTTTACACATACTCATGTACTTACATGATCTAGGTAACCTCTGAGGGTTGAATGTTCACTTTGTCTTTCAAGTAAACTCTAAGTACTCAATACGCATATCAGGTGAGTTCATGCCCCACTGTTTACTTAATCTCTTTTTGGGGGAGATAGCATACTGGTAACTCTACAAACGCTTTATGTATTTAAGTTGTGCATGATATTAATATAGTGCTGTTTACCATGATAAAGTCCTCACACTTTCAAATTGTTAATATTGAATAGTGGGGAAACTTGGGTAGTACTACTGGGTCTGACGAGCCCCACCTGTGTGACTCGAGGTCAACCGGGTGCAATTTGTCCTATGAACATTTGTCACGACCTGGTAAGTCATGACAGGAGGCAAACATATCACAGTCAGCTTCAATTGTGAAATCACCATGTATTAATATCGATTGTTAATAGACTAACTATCTGTTACAGTACACATACTTATATATATTATAACTGTTAAACTGTTATGTTTAAACGCAAACTCTTGAACTCACCAACCATTGTGTTGACTTTTTAGTATGTTATTCTCAGGTCGATAATCCGGATTGCCAGTAGGAGCACTGCACGAGTCAAGCATGCATTCTAGGACTTAAACAGTGACATATTTGCTTATCTTTACATTTTGGGTTTTTAAACAGTTGGTTGGCGCATGTTTTGCCATGTTATATACTTTCATATTTTGGGGTTGTCTTATTTACAATACGCTTCTACACAAATTTAAAGTTTGAACTCTGGTTTGATTCATACTAAATATGGCATATAGAGTCGTTCCGAGTAACTATTGACTGTGATCCTGGTTTGTTCACACGCCTCACGGTAAAACTCCGCACGTGGATTTTGAGGGTGTGACAGATTGGTATCAGAGCCATTGGTTATAGAGAACTAGGTTGCATACACACTAGACTATAACCTCACACAGTTAGTTAGTTACTTGTTCCTGATTTGTCTACTGTATACTCATTAGCATACACATCACATTCTCTGCAGTATGGCATCATCGTCACGGGTTTTAGGAAAAAGACGTGCTCGTTCTGGATCCCATCCACCTGTACCTCACCGAGTGTATGACTGGCCACGACATCCTTACCCCCGTGGTGAGATAGGCTGGGATCAACCGTTTGTGTCACCTGAACGCGACCCTCCATGAGATTGGAGTTATTACCCGACTTGTATAGATCGCATGATTTGTAGGGAGCGTGTTCCGAAGCCGGCCACTGCTGGACCTAGGACTAGGTCAGCAACTACCTCTACGACAACCACCCTCCCATCTCTAGATGTACCCCTTGAGCAAGCCGTGGCGGCATTGACCGTGACACTTGAGACTGAGCGTCGACGAGTTGAAGTGCTCATTGATGAGAACTCCTCACTTAAGAATGATATACGCCGACTATGGCTAAAGATGGCTATAATTGAGGAACGGTTGTCGATGTCCATCCTAGGAAATTTCAAAATGGCTGGTAGAGTGATGGATCTTACTGAGCGTATGGGCGAACAGGATCTCCACAATGTGGGCGTCGAGAATAGACTAACCGGATTAGAAGCACAGTTCGCAGCACTACAAATCGAGGATAACCCTGCATCTGTCGAAGACTCCGATGAAGACCCTGAGGAAGAACCAGAAGAAGCTCCGGACGGTGGAAACAGTGATGGATCAGCTTTGTTCGAATAATTATCTTTATTCTTATAACTTTGACTGCATAGCGTTTATTTTGAAACCTATGTGGGAAGGGTTATTTCCCCACCCGAACGACAAACTCAAATTTTAACATTGATAAATATTTTGTGACTCATTTGCAATTTATTTACCTTTGGTTATTATTTTTGTTATAAATGTTGTGGTGGTGATGGATTCATTATTTTCTTATTGTTTACTATACCTCAATGAGATAAATACGTTTGATGTTACTCATTCGGGGAGCACTACATTCGGGGATTGGTGCCCGAGATTAAGAGTATGGTGACTTCCTCCCACCCGGCTACTATCCAGCAAGCTATTCGCCTAGCCCACAAACTGACCGACGAAGCGGTGGAGCAAGGGCGGTTACCAAAATGGGCGCTACGGTGAGCGTGCCCGATAACAAAAGGAAATGGGATGCCTCCAACAACAACAACAACAACACCAATAAATCATCATCGTCCGGTGGTCAACATCAACCTCAGCAACAACCACCGCAGCAACAACAAGGAGGTTCGACAACAATCATAATTTCAACCAGTCGGTTTCGAACAACCAAGGACCGAGCGGTTACGGTGGTAAACAACCGAGGTGCACGCGGTGCAACTATCATCATGTGGGAAGATGTGACAATTTCAAGTGTCAACGGTGTGGCAAAATGGGACACTTATCCAAGGATTGCCGTGGTGAGTTGGTTAAGAAGCCACAGCAACCTCAGGAAACCCCTAAGGGTTGTTTTGAATGTGGGAAAGAAGGACACTACAGGCGAAACTGCCCACAGCTGAGGAAAAACGGTAATGGCAATGGCCAAAACAACAACAAGCAAGGCAACAACAACAACAATGATGGAAACGGCAATGGAAATTATGGTAACAATAATGGAGCCAAAGGGAGAGCCTTCGTCATTGGCTCAGGTGAGGCTCTAAATGACCCTACAACTGTTACTGGTAGGTTTTCTGTCAATGGATGTTTCGCTACAATACTGTTTGATACTGGAGCTGATAGGAGTTTCATATCCCTAAAGTTCTGTAGTCTTTTAAGTGATACTCCTTCTGCCTTAGAATCCAAATATACAGTAGAATCGGCCGACGGTAAACAAATCCATGTAACACACATCCTTAGAGATTGTAAGATAGAACTCGCTGGTCATACTTTCGCTATATATCTTATGCCTGTTACACTGCAAAGTTTTGACGTGGTGGTAGGCATGGATTGGCACTCAAATAAGCAAGCGGAAGTCCTATGTCACGAGAAGATCATACGAATTCCTGTTGGTGATGAAATCCTTACAGTCAGAGGCGATAGGAGTGGTGTAGTGATGGGCATTATCTCTTACATGAAAGCACAAAAGTTATTGTGAAAAGGTCGTTTGGCTATTCTGGCACTCGTCACCGATAAGCAACCAGAGGAAAGAAGAATAGAGGACATCCTCGAGGTACGAGATTTCCCAGAGGTGTTTCCAGAGGATCTTCCTGGACTACCACCTCATCGCCAGGTGGAATTTCTAATCGAACTGACTCCCGGTGCAGCCCCGATTGCTAGAGCACCTTATCGATTAGCACCGAACGAACTACAAGAGTTGTCATCACAACTTCAGGAGCTTTTAGATAAGGGCTTTATTCGACCTAGCACATCACCTTGGGGAGCCCCTGTTCTCTTTGCTAAGAAGAAAGATGGCATGTTTCGAATGTGCATCGATTATAGGGAGTTAAACAAAGTCACAGTTAAGAACCGGTACCCTTTACCTCGTATCGACGACTTATTTGATCAGCTTCAGGGATCAAGCTATTATTCGAAGATCAACTTGAGGTCTGGTTATCATCAACTCAGAGTCCGTGAGGAGGACATCTCCAAAACTGCATTCCGTACTCGTTATGGTCATTACGAGTTCTTGGTCATGCCTTTTGGGTTGACAAATGCACCTGCGGTGTTCATGGACCTCATGAATCGCGTGTGCAAACCCTATCTTGATCAGTTGTTATTGTGTTTATCGATGACATACTGATATACTCTAGGACCAAGGAGGACCATGAAGAGCATCTACGATTAATCTTGGAACTATTGAAGAATGAGCAATTGTACGCCAAATACTCGAAGTGTGACTTTTGGATACGCAAAGTGCAATTTCTAGGTCACATTGTTAATGAGAAGGGAATACATGTTGATCCTGCCAAGATTGTAGCGATAAAGAATTGGGCTATACCCAAAACGCCGAGTGAGATAAGGCAATTTCTGGGATTAGCAGGGTATTACTAACGATTCATAGAGGGATTTTCTAAGATTGCACAGCCTCTCACAGCCTTGACCCACAAAGGGACGGCATACAAATAGGGTGAAAGTCAAGAGGCGGCTTTTCAGCTATTAAAACAGAAACTTTGTAGTGCACCGATATTGGCACTGCTAGAGGAACAGATGATTTCGTGGTGTATTGTGACGCATCCATTCAAGAATTGGGTTGTGTCCTGATGCAACGTGACAAAGTGATAGCTTACGCCTCGAGACAACTAAAAGTTCACGAGAAGAACTATACCACCTATGACTTGGAATTGGGTGCAGTGGTTTTTGCCTTAAAGATTTGGAGACATTACTTGTACGATACCAAATGCACTATCTACACCGATCACAAGAGTCTTCAGCACATCCTTGAGCAAAAGTAGTTGAATATGAGGCAACGACGTTGGGTAGAGCTTCTGAATGATTATGATTACGCTGTCAAGTACCATCCTGGAAAGGCGAACGTGGTTGCCGATGCCTTAAGCGGGAAGGAAACAGCTAAACCCAGGCGGGTGCGAGCTTTACAGCTTACAATTAGTACCTATCTACCCGAACAAGTTAACGAAGCACAAATAGAAGCCTTGAAAGAGGAAAATATTGGTTCTGAGTCATTACGGGGAATGGATAAGCAATTGGTAGTGAAAGAGGATGGAATTTGATACTTCATGGATAGACTTTGGGTGCCTGTCTATGGAAATCTGAGAGATTTAGTTATGAGTGAGGCACACAAGTCTAAATACTCCATACATCCTGGATCTGACAAGATGTATCACAACCTAAAGGCGCACTATTGGTGGCCTAATATGAAGGCGGATGTAGCTACGTATGTGAGCAAGTGTTTGACCTGCTCGAAGGTAAAGGTGGAATATCAAAAACCATCCGGACTGTTACAACAACCTGAGGTACCAATGTGGAAATGGGAACAAATTTCCATGGATTTTATTACTAAGTTACCCCAGACTAATACTGGTTGTCACACAATATGGGTTATTGTGGACCGGTTGACCAATTCCGCTCACTTTCTTGCAATCAAGGAAACGGATAAGATGGAGAAGTTAACCCGACTGTATCTTAAGGAAATCGTTTCGAGACACGGTGTACCGATCTCAATTATTTCTGACCGCGATACTCGTTTCATGTCACACTTCTGGCAATCACTACAAAAATCTCTGGGCACACGATTGGATATGAGTACTGCTTATCATCCACAAACTGATGGCCAGAGTGAGCGTACCATACAGACTTTGGAGGATATGCTTCGTGCTTGTGTGATTGACTTCGGAAACAACTGGGAAGTTCACCTGCCATTGGTGGAATTTTCCTATAATAACAGTTATCACACTAGCATACAGGCAGCACCTTTCGAGGCTTTGTATGGAAGAAAGTGTCGATCACCGGTTTGCTGGTCTGAAATTGGTGATAGTCAACTAACGGGTCCCGAGCTAATTCATGAAACAACTGAGAAGATTGTGCAGATACGGAACCGTATGGCTGCAGCGCGAGATGGACAGAAAAGTTATGCTAACAGAGACGGAAACCTCTAGAGTTTCAAATTGGCGACAAGGTCCTATTGAAAGTCTCACCGTGGAAAGGCGTAGTTCGGTTTGGCAAGCGAGGAAAGCTAAATCCGAGGTATGTTGGACCATTCGAGATATTAGAAAGGATAGGTCCAGTGGCTTATCGGCTAGCCTTACCTGATTCACTGAGTGGAGTCCATAATGTGTTCCACGTTTTAAATCTGAAGAAGTGTTTATCTGATGAGACACTAATTGTACCACTAGAAGATGTTCAATTGGATGAGCAATTACGTTTTATCGAAGAACCAGTCGAGGTGATGGACCGTGAGGTGAAAACGCTTAAGCAAAGCAAGATATCCATAGTCAAAGTTCGTTGGAACTCGTGACGTGGACCGGAATTCACGTGGGAACGTGAAGATCAAATGAAGCTTAAGTATCCTCAGCTATTTGAGACGATACCTGCAGACAAAGGTATAGATTTAAATTTCGGGACGAAATTTCTTTCAACATGGGGATGATGTGACAACTCATCCAAAACTCACTAGATTTCGATTTCTGTGCGCCAATGCAGTAGACCAGTGATAGAACACTCTGACCATGTGATGGAACACTCTCACCATGTAACACAATTTTCGGGACGAAAATTCTTTCAACATGGGGATAATGTGACATCCGGTAATTTTCTGTTACCAAACTCTGTTATTTCCGTTAAGTTTTGCATACACGTGTCGTAAGCACACACTAGTTGTCGTTTAAGGTTGGTGACCTAATAATAATTAATAATGTTAATTTAATAATAATCTAGTTGATTAGATGATTATTGTGTTATGCTTATGTGTTTACGCGATTTAAATGTTAACGGTAAATTTTATCGCGTAACGTGAAAACGCGTGTGTTAATTCGTATGTTGTGTGTTTTTATAAAGATAAAACATATAATTATTAGTATTAGTTTATATAATTATTAAGTGGTTAAAAACACTTTTAAAAAGAGTTTAAAGCTTAACTTTAATAAAAATACAAAACACAAGGACTTAAAGGGTAAATTGGGATTATTTAATTAAATAAAACAAAAACCCTAGCCCCCATGACCATCATCGGCCTCGACCTCACTCCCCTCTCCCTCTCCATTCGAAATCAGCCTCAAAATCGAGCAAAACACCACTAAGTCGATCGATTTCAAGTGCTAGAACGTGATTTGGATCTTCATTAACAAGTATACACGTGAGTTGAAGGTTAGTTTTGATGTTTTTGTGGATTTCTCTAGTTGGCCGAAGCCCTAGGTTCGAATGGATGATGATGATGGTGAATTATTGGTTAATTGTTGATGTTGGTATGTTATTTAGGTTGTATACATGTTGTTTAACGTTGATTATGCAAGAAGATTACATTTTTGATTGGTTGTTCATACTTTTTGATGACGATGAACCCTAATTTCGAAATTGGTGATGATAATGTGAAATTGACGATTGTTAGATGAATGTATGATGATTAGTAGGTTGTATGAATGCTAGGAAACATGGATCTTGCAAGAAATTCATGAATTAGGAGTTTTGTTCATAGGTTACTAATAATAGTAACTTTATTTTGCATGTAATGTTGGATTGTTAATGTATTGATGTAATGGATGTGTTTATGATGTTGATTAGGTGCTAGATTGTTGGTATGAATGCTAGAAATCTTAGAATGAATGTTGTTGTTCATATCTTTCCAAAAGTAGAAACTTTTTAGATATGAATTGATGAATTATGTTAGTTTGATGTTGTTGATCATGTTTGGATGTTGCCATGAAATTGAAATAGTATATTATTGATGATTGTATATACATTGGGTGTTTAGTAGATTTTGGGATATACTTTCCCAAAAGGGAAACTTTATTTTGGATGAACCTTGGATATTGGGAATTAGACATGTTCATGGCATTAGGATCATGCTAATTTGCTTGTTGTGGACACCTAACGTGATAGAACCTGTTAATTAGTTGTATGGAATGTCTATTTGGTTATGTGTGGTTTATGTACTTTGATGATAATGTATGGTGTTGGACGTTGATTAGTAACTAGGATATCATGTTTGGGACTGGAAATCAATCATCTTGATGTATGTGGTATGTAATGGACATGTTGAATGTGTTGTGGTTAGTATGGATGATTAATTAGTAAATTATCTGTTTTGACCCGTATATGCTAATTCATGGTTATAGGTCATATGAGTAGGTTATGCATGGTTTGACCTTTATATGATACACTAGTGGTGTTATGGATACACTGAGCATGCTAGATGTTAAGGACTTACATAGCTTGTATGATATTTACATAGTATGGTGATCTAAGCAATGCATTGGAATGTTAACCATGTATGATATATGCTCATGTATGTTTAAATGGTTTACAACACATAATGTCACCAACAGGACAAACGGGTCAACTGGGTCAAACATGTCTATTCTTCTAAAACCTTGAGTCTTTGGTTGTAGTGCACTTAGGGTTTCACATATTCTCTGTTTACACATACTCATGTACTTACATGATCTAGGTAACCTCTGAGGGTTGAATGTTCACTTTGTCTTTCAAGTAAACTCTAAGTACTCAATACGCGTATCAGGTGAGTTCATGCCCCACTGTTTACTTAATCTCTTTTTGGGGAAGATAGCATACTGGTAACTCTACAAACGCTTTATGTATTTAAGTTGTGTATGATATTAATATAGTGTTGTTTACCATGATAAAGTCCTCACACTTTTAAATTGTTAATATTGAATAGCGGGGAAACTTGGGTATTACTACTGGGTCTGACGAGCCCCACCTGTGTGACTTGAGGTCAACCGGGTGTAATTTGTCCTATGAACATTTGTCATGACCTGGTAAGTCGTGACAGGAGGCAAACATATCACAGTCAGCTTCAATTGTGAAATCACTATGTATTAATATTGATTGTTAATAGACTAGCTATCTGTTACAGTACACATACTTATATATATCACAACTGTTAAACTGTTATGTTTAAACGCAAACTCTTGAACTCACCAACCATTGTGTTGACTTTTTAGTATGCTATTCTCAGGTCGATAATCCGGATTGCCAGTAGGAGCACTGCACGAGTCAAGCATGCATTCTAGGACTTAAACAATGACACATTTGCTTATCTTTACATTTTGGGTTTGTAAACAGTTGGTTGGCGCATGTTTTGCCATGTTATATACTTTTATATTTTGGGTTTGTTTTATTTACAATACGCTTCCGCACAAATTTAAAGTTTGAACTCTGGTTTGATTTATACTAAATATGGCATATAGAGTCGTTCCGAGTAACTATTGACTGTGATCCTGGTTTGTTCACACGCCTCGCGGTAAAACTCCGCACGTGGATTTTGAGGGTGTGACACGATAATTTTCCGTTATCAAACTTCGTTAGTTCCGTTAAGTCTTGCATACACGTGTCGTGAGCACACACTAGTTGTCGTTAACATTGGTGACTTAATAATAATTAATAATGTTAACTGATGATAATTTAACTGATTATGTGATTATTAAGTTATGCTTATGTGTTTGTGTGTTTTAAATATTAATTGTGAAATTTATCGCGTAACATGGTAACGTGTTATATTTATTTCGTATGTTGTGTGACAAATGAAAATTTTGCATGATTATTATTTGAGACAAATAATAATTGTGTTTAGTAGTTAAAAACTATTTAAAAACTATTTAAAAGCTTTATTTTTATAAAATGTAAATTATAAGGGTTAAATGGGTAATTAAGATTAATTAAATAAAACAAATCAAAATCCCAACCCTAATCCCACCCCATCGGCCGTGACTTGCATTCTTCACCCCCTCCTCTTGAGAAATTCGACCAAATCCAACCATCAAGCACCGATTTTGATTAGTTCCAAGTGGTTCTAACGTGTAGCAAGCATCAAACCTTGTCATTACGTGAATTAAAGGTTAGTTTTGTGTTTTGTTCATGTATATTGATGTTGGCCTAACCCTAGAGTTGAAAATCTGAAATTGGATGTTGATTCTTTGTTGTTTGATGATGTTATGATGTTAGTTAGGTTAGTTTGATGCTAGTTAACGTCGATTATGCAAGAAAGTTACGTTTTTTATGCGTTGTTCATAGGTTACTAAGAATAGTAACTTTATTTTGCATGAAATGGTGACTTCATCATGAATTGGTGTTGTTGATGTGTTTATGAGATGATTAGGTGTTAAATTGTTGATATGAATGCTAGAAACTTTGGAATGAATGTTGTAGTTCATAGTTTGCCAAAAGTAGAAACTTTTGATGTTGAATGTTGATGAATTGTAATGAATTGGTGATGTAATGTGCTTGATAATGATTCATGGGTATTAAATAATGATTTTGGTTCAAGAATATATGCATGATGTAAGCTAGTTCATACCTTGCCAAAATGGAAACTTCTGGTCATGAATATTGATGAATCATGATGATTAGATGTTGTTGATCATGTCTAGATGTTATCATGGACTTGAATTGGTATGTGATTGATGAATTCAAGAATGTATTGTGTGTTTGATGGATTTAGGATGTGCTTTTCCAAAAGGGAAACTTTATTTGTGCAAATTTTTGAATATGATGATTTGAGTATGTTTGGGACATTAGGATCATGCTAGTATGTTCATGGATGATTTCTAATATGGTTGAATGTGTTGTTTAGGTTGTATGAATGTTTAGTTGATTAGTTACATGTCTTGGCCTGTTTGTGGGAATTCATGGTTATGGGTTATATGAGTATGTTAGGACTATTGTTGGTTGATAGTTGATCATGAATGAACATTTTGGGTGAAATGACTTATGTTAATTTGTATGTTGATGGTCATTATACACGTGTGCGAATCTGAGGCCCCTACTTAGTAGGATTGGTAGGTTTTGGGTGTGAAGTCGTGAGTGGCTTCACATGGCATGTTGCGCATGATTTTGATCCTTGTGTGACGCATTAGTTGTGTTATAGTTATACTGAGCATGATAACTATTTGAGATTCGCATGACTTGTATGATATCTTCTTGTATGATGATCTAGGTAGTATTTGTGGGTAATGAAGTGTCATATGTGATCTGCTTGTACGTTAACCATGAATGATGTACTGTTATACTTGTTTGAGTGAAGTTTCAACTATAATGTCACCAACGGTCAAACAGGTCAACTAGGTTAAATGTGTCGTGTCTTTCTAAAATCTTGAGTTCTTTGGTTGTAGAGCACTTAGGGTTTCGTTATGATTTTGTATACACGTACTTATGTACTCGCGTGTTCTAGGTAACCTCTGAAGGTTGCCTTTCCACTCCTTCTTGTCAAGTTAAGCTTTAGGTATTTCTTACGCGAATCAGGTGAGTTCATGCCCCACTCTTTTTACATACTCTCTTTTGGGGGAGATAGCATACTGGTTTACAAACGCTTTGTTTATATGAGTTGTGTATAGTCTTAATATAGTGCTGATTTCCATGGAAAGTCCTCACACTTTCGGTTTGTTAATAATTACTTAGCGGGGAATTTTGGGTAGTACTATCGGGTCTGACGAGCCCTACCTGTGCGACTCGAGGTCAAACGGGTGTAATTTTGTCCTAATAAACATTGTCACGACCTGGTAAGTCGTGGCAGGAGGCAACAAACGTAACATAGTTAGCTTCAAACGTGAAATCACTATGATTATTACTAATTGTGTATAGACTAGCTATCTATTACAATACACTACTTATATTTTACAACTGTTATTGGTTTATGTATAAATGCAAACTCTTGAACTCACCAACTGTTGAGTTGACTTGTTTAGTATGCTATTCTCAGGTTAAGGTTGCCAATTGCCTAGGAGCACTCACGAGTCAGCATCTTTGGGTTGTCAGCATATTATAAAACTATTTTGGATTATGTTGTTTAAATATATACGCTTTGGTTTTGCATAATATTTGGGGCGCGTATGTTTGCGCATTTTTCAACTCATGTTTCATTGGTTTGGGTTTGCTAGTTTCCTTAACGCTTCCGTAATATTTTTAATGTTAAACTGGGGTTTTGAATGTTAGTCCATATAGAGTCTTTCTTAGTAACTAATGACTGAGATCCTGGTATGTCACGCGCCTCGCGGTAAAACCCCGCACGTGGATTTTGAGGGTGTGACAGTGGCGGCTGGTTGTGGTGGTGGGTCGTGGAGATCGATACTAGTGGGTGGTGGCTAGTAATGGTGGTGGTGGTCGGTGGTTCTCGATGGTAATAGTGGTGGTTACCGGAAGTGGTTGTCGATGGTGATGGGTGATGATGGTGGTGGCTAATGGTGGTGATTATGGTGTTGGTAGTGGCCGATGGTAATTAGTGGTGTTGGTGGTGGTGGTCGATGGTCAAGGTGGTTGGTAGTGTTGGCGGGCGTGGTGGTTGGTGGCGGTGGTGGGTGGTGGTAGTGGTGGTTGGTAGTAGTGGTGGGTGGGTGGTAGTGGTGACTAAGGATGAAAGAAGGAAAGGAATGGGAAAAAGAAATAAGGGGTGGATGGAATGAATTTAGTGTGTTTATAAGGAATTTGATTACCTTTGTAATAGTCGATTGCATTTCCTTCACCACCAAGCATATTTTTTTTCATTCCCCCTCAATTGTCATTTCGTTCCGAATCTGATTCATGCATCCAAACGCTACCTTAATGTATAGTAGGTAATTTTTCTACAATGATAAAAAGTAACTACACGGGACAAGTGATACTATTACATTTCTACTCATTAAAATTTTATTGCTTCTCTCTTTTATTTAATAATTACATTAATTATTAATAATAGTATTTAATTTCATTTTAGACTAAAAATATTTTTTAATAAATTGAGAAAGAGTTCTTTTATTAATGTTATTTTCAACTAAACAAATCTTTATAAATAATTTTTTTTCTAAAACATCAAGCATAATTTAAAAATATAAAATATTTTAAAATTAATTTTTTAAAGGTAAGTTTTTATAAATCAAAAATAATTAAAATTGGGAGCTATGATAATGAAATTTTCTTAGAACGGTTTATTTTGAAACAAAATATTTAGTTTTTTGTTTTCTTGAAAAAAGTTAAAAAAATTATAAGAACAAACTTTTAAAACTTAAAATCATTGTTATATTATTACCCATATGTAATATTAATCATACTTATCTTAGATATCGTTTATAAATAATTAATTTTTATTCTATTTTTAATATTTTATTTATTCAATCCATATAATACACGGGTTAGTAATGCTAGTTAATGCATATAATACACGGGTTAGTAATGCTAGTTAAATATAACTGGATTTGTTATTTTATAATATATCCAAAGTTAACTACATATATGTCTTTCTAAAATTGATAACAAATAATGGGAAAAAACATAATTTGTGTTTGTGGTTCTCTGCTGTCAATTCATTTGTTTGGGAAATTATGATCGTAAACAATTGGCTAATTAAAATGTCAACTTTCAAATAAAAAGGCTTCTAAAAACAAAATGTGTAATAAGTAATCTTAATTACTAATCTTTTAATCAATGGTTGAGATCAAATTTTATGAAAACGTTTGTTAGATGGGTATTTTAGTAATATCCATTTTTATTGACTTTTTGCAAATTCCCCCCATTGTTTTTAAATGTTCGTAACTTATGTACGATATTATTTTTTATAGAGTAAATTACTATTTTAGTCATTATGTTTGGTCATTTTAACCATTTGAGTCTAAAAACGAATTTTCTAACAAATCAAGCCCTATGGTTTGTATTGTATAACTATTTCAGTCCAATACACTAACAGAGTTAGATTTTTCAGTTAGTTATTAATAAAATGATCAAAATATCCTTGGACTGAAATGGTTATTTTTAATAACCTCAGGGATCAAAAACATAATTTACTCTCTCACACAACATATTATATATATACACACCCACACACACGCGCACACGAAATGTTTTTAGTTTTATTTTTCAAAGTTTTTTAAATTTTAATTTTAAATCGCTCGGTTAAATTTTAATTTTAAGTTTTTTAAAGTTTTTTTAAATATTATATAATGCATAATATATATATATATATATATATATATATATATATATATATATATATATAATATGTTTGTGTGAGAGAGTAAATTACGCTTTTGGTCCCCGAGGTTATTAAAAATAACCATTTCAGTCCAAGGGTATTTTGATCATTTTATTAGAAACAAACTGAAAAATCTAACTCTATTAGTGTATTGGACTGAAAGAGTTATAAAATACAAACCATAAGACTTGATTTGTTAGAAAATTTATTTTTGGACTCAAATGGTTAAAATGACCAAAACACAGGGACCAAAATAGTAATTTACTCTTTTTTATAAAATTACATCATAACTACAAGGGTTTTTTTTCATTTTTAAAACAAATACAGTATTGTTACATAAAAATAATAATTTTTTTACATTCTTAAGCTCATATATCGTAGTTGTGTTTTCTTGCATTCATTATGTATTTCTGTTAGTTATTGTATTTTTCTGAATATTATTGTATTCTTCTAAAATGGTGAATATTAAAACAATATAATGATGGAGTAACATTGTTGTGTATATCTAATATGTAAAACTGAATAATAAACTTATAACTAATTAATCTAATAGGTTAAAAATAATGACAAAATAACACGATGTCTAATTGTGGCTTTTTATTGTCATTGTGTCATTTTGAACACTATAAGTATTAAAAAAATACATAGGTGAAATAACTTATTGTGTACTTCTATTGTAAAATACAATGATAAATAATAAAATTTATATAATCTATAAAAAACGATAACAAAAATAAAATATTGTGTTATTTTCAACATTATAAGTTTTAAAAATATAAGGTTGAAAGTATATCATGTGTAATTCTAGTTGTAAAATATAATGATTGATAACAAGTTTATAAAATGTAAAAAAATAATGATAAAAAATAACATATAATGATCTAACACGTAAAACATAATAATCAATACATATAACAATTGATATTTAACACAATAAATATATAAGACACAATTAGTCAAAATATTTTACACAATAACCAAAATGTTATCATGTTTAAAACAATAGAAGGGCACATGTTAAGCACATACTTTTGAACCTTTTTAAATTAAATATCCTTTTACTATAACCCTACTGTAATTAAAGTTTCAAATTGAATAGATCTTAACAACCTAGCATAATGTGGAGCTCGTTTGATGAATGGCCTCAAACGTGAGCTTCACGCTTGATATTGATCGTGATTGCAAGATATAGACGAATCCATTTTTATTTAAGCATTGCTACATAATAATTGTTATTATATATAACTATTATACAATACTAACTTATATATATTATGTTGTATATGAATATAAATATAATAATCAAATAAATAACGAATAAGTGAAACTCAAGTCTAGGTACAGAAATAGGCAATGATTTTGAAACCGGCCGGACCGGCCGGTCCGACCGGTTCGACCGGGAACCGGGGATGAAGCCAGTTCGGTTCGGTAGTTTTGGTTCGTTATCGGTTGAACCGGCCGGTTCGTGCGGTCGACCGGTCCGACCGGAACCGGCGAACCGGGTTGAACCGTTTTTGGAATTTTTTTTTTTAATTTTAATAGAAAAATATTATTGGATATGGATTAAGGAACACCGGTTCGTTAATTTGGACTATGTTTACTTGAATGGTATGTATTTTGGATGTTGTTTTGGATTAAGGAACACCGGTTCGTTAATATAAATATTTGGAATTTTTTTATATTTTTTTAAATATTTATGACGTCATCCGGTTCGTAATCCGGTCCGACCTGTCCGACTGGTCCGACCAGTGAACCTCTAGGCCGTCCGGTTCGCTTTCCGGTCCGATTTTGAAAACATTGGAAATAGGAACGAGCCCAGCCCAAGATTTTATAAATTTAACGAGTCAAGTTGTAGCTTAGTCGTTGCTTTCGACCTGTTTATGCCTTGATCTTTAAGTTCACAGGACAGTATATTAATATTAATCATTAATCTTGTAACAAGTTTAGTTAGGAAGAATATTTTAGGTGCCAATGGATCAAAAGGAATACTTGCTTTCTTAAATCACACAAAGAATAAGAATAACTTTATCATAGACCATTTGTCATGCCACAAGGTTTACATTCCTTCTATCTTTTTATCTCTCAACAAGTTGCTTCTCACAATATTCACTCTTTTAATGCCCTTAGGCATCTAAACACCTACAATGTCAAAACAACGTTTGTTATTATCACTTCATTGTTTTAGACCTAGCCATCCAAAGCCAAGACAACAAACAATGTCAAAAACAAGCTTTCTTGACTTGCAATACAACATCTCGAAGCGCAAGTTTCTTCGTAAGCCATCTAGGATGTTCTCAGGTATTGATAGACAAGCCTCTGGCCTGCCTATGTTCCAACCAAACGTGTCTGAGATGAGGCGCGTTTTTGACAAGTTTGATCGCGATAAAGATGGTAAGATATCAAGGGGCGAGTACAAGACTATAATTAGAGCCTTGAGACAAGGGGGCACAGAAAGGGATGTACAAAAGATATTTGAGGTGGCGGATTTGGATGGCGATGGTTTCATTGATTTCAAGGAGTTTATGGAGGTGCAAAGGAAAGGTGGCGGGGTGAAGGCGATAGATTTGCAAAGCGCGTTTAGGACGTTTGATATGGATGGAGATGGGAAGATAAGTGTTGAGGAGGTTTATGAGCTGATGAAGAGGCTTGGAGAGAGGTGTAGTTTGCAAGATTGTCAGAAAATGGTGAGAGTCGTTGATTCCAACAAAGATGGTGTGATTGATATGGATGAATTTATGACGATGATGACTCAAAACATGACTTAAATATTGCTATTCTAGATTTGGCTTGTGATGTAAACGAATACTCTTTTAGTCTCCTTTGTATTTTGTTTTTAAAAAGTATAAGTAGTGTGTTTTTATTTGTATGTATGTGTTTTACAAACAGTTGCAAGAACATGTCTAGTTATTTCATGCTCTATTACATGTACGTATCATAAGTTCTTAATTAATAAGCTCTATGTGTTTCTTTTATATAGAATAAATTGCATTTTTCGTCCATTGTATTAATTTAATATGTATGTTTCTTCATTAAACCTTAATATTAAAAAATAATTATTTCTTCTTGGAAAATCATTCACGCGTTCTTTTTTTTCCACTAACAGACATATATCGTCTTTTTCTTGGTTAAACTCAATCACATGTCTTGTATATGAGAATAAATTAGTAATTTCACTCTACTAAGAACAATTTGTTTAATTATCTCAAAGTCTTGAAATCATATGTAAATAAAAGGAAAAGTTCATAAAATAATAAGCAAGTTTTATAAGTGTTTTAATTAAATCATTCGTTTTTTTTTCCAGTCATATTGTTAGTATTTTTATTTATTCTAATCAAACCACTAAAGTTTTAAAATTGTTCCAATTCGGTCACTCGTATCTTTTGCTATTTTCTAAATTATTTTCAATTTTCTTCAAATAATTTGTTTTTTAAAAATATTGTTATTTTTTAAATATCTCAACTTTTTATACATTTTGCAATATTTGAATGAACTAATAGGAAAAACCTGAAAATTTAATGAACTGATTGTGATAAAAAAAAATTTACTAATGACCTGATTTGGACAATACAAATTTAAGTAGCCTAATTAAAACCATTCTGAAGATTGATTATTATTTTACAAAATTATCCTATAAATAAACTAGTTATATACAAAAGGTTGCTGAGTCACACCACCATCTCCTCTTACATGCATACAATGCTCCAAGAAACACCACTATCGCTGCTAGATTATCGTGATGTTGATGATTAAAAATTAAAAAAACCTCTTAAATTCTAATTAGAAGTTTCTAAGGGGAAGTTGATTTAGAATAAAGTTTCTTGATGGTGAGGCATTGGGTGTGCAACAAGAATTGAACACCAAAATGCCCATTACTCATCCACGATCATCGACATGTTTTTGGCAGAAGCATCAGTATATTCTCACCAAAAGAAAGAAAAAGAGGAAGATTGAGAATACAAAAAGAAGGGTTGAAATATCTTAAATTTACATCCTACTATACTCACGATTTCGTGTTATAGTTTTACAGCATGTACGTCATTGTGGTTCCTCGTTGATTGGTCGACAATGTGTGCTCTGGCCTAGCGGCAACTTTGTGGTGCTTTCACAAATCACAATAAGAGCATGTGGAATGAAACATGGAGAGGGGAGTCGACAAAGAAAGAATTAAGGGAGCGTTTGGTTGGAAGAAATGGAATGGAATGGAATGGAATTGAGAAACTAGTATAATTTTCAAGTAAAATTATGTTTGAGTGAGTAATTAAATGTAAAACCCAAGGGAATGTTTCACCTCAAATTCCCTTGGTTGTGGGATTTCAAAATCCTTCCACTTAGAGAGGGAATTTGAAATCACACAAACAAGGGAATTTGAGGTGAACATTCCCTTGGGTTTTACATTTCATTATCCACTTAAACATAATTTTACTTGAAAATTATACTAGTTTCTTAATTCCATTCCATTCCATTCCATTCCATTCCTTCCAACCAAACGCTCCCTAAGGAAAATGATGGTTGGGTGTGTGGGCTTCGTAAAGGAGGAATGTGAGGGTGGAATGATCGAAGAAAGTGCGAGTGTGAGGATTTCAAGCAAAAGGACGTAAGGCAGTCAAGGCAGGCCGAGAAAAGGGGAATGATGGTAGAAGGAGGAAAGGGGGATCTGTAGGCATCGTTGTATATAACTAAAATAAAAACATTCTGATGATTAATTACACTACTAGTAGCAAATGAAAACATCAAACACTAATTATAAGTACTTATACAATTGAAATAAAACAAAAGAACGAGA
This sequence comes from Flaveria linearis, assembly GCA_024085815.1. Lineage (NCBI taxonomy): Eukaryota > Viridiplantae > Streptophyta > Magnoliopsida > Asterales > Asteraceae > Flaveria > Flaveria linearis. Next base: position 19,362,259 of record CM044015.1, on the reverse strand, counting down.
ACAAAATGAAGATCAATAATAAAATAGGAGTCAACAAGGATTCGTGTTGAATATGGGTCCAATAAAATAAATTTCAAGTCCCTCAAGATAACTCAGTTTGTTTTCAAGGTGCAGCAGCCTAAGCACTTTATACTGTCATGGTGGAACTAGAACCCCAATTATATCTCACGAATGTGTAGAAGAAAATAAAGATCGTTGGACTTGAGATAGAATAGAGTGTTCAAGTTAGTGTTGCAAAGAGTTGTGAGGTGTATTTTCAACCGAGACTCACCTTTGTATTTATAGTGAAAATTAACTTCAAACAACTCAAAGAATAATTACAAAAAGATAATATTATTAAACGTCTTTAATACAATTCACTTAGTTTGAATTCTTAAATTGGAACTAATTTTTAGTTTCAATTGATTATCTTTGTCTTTCAAAAGTAGTCGGAAATGACTAAACTTCTGAAGTAGATTCGGAAGACTGATTTTCGAAAGTAGATCCGAAAGTGACTGCACTTCCAAATGTCTTCAAATTTTCGAAGTTTCACAGTTTCAAACATCAAACTCCGAGCATAAAGATCGTGTTTATGTTAGCTCTATATTCGACGTGGTTTCTTTTATTAGGAAGCTCTCACATGGTAGAATAGATCACAACATCATCACCTAAACATAGGGCTAGCATAACGATCAGACATGACATGATAAGTGCTGACACGAACACGACACGATAACTAATCGTTTCATTTTTTTCAGACACGACCACGAACATACTTAGAAACAAGTTAAACGATAAGACTTGTTAAGAGACACGATAAAAATCACATGTTTAGTGAAACAAAATTGACTGAAATCCATCAAAGTCCTGAATAATACACAATATGTAACATGATAATCTTTGACATATTTGAAATAAAGTACCATAAAAACTATTTTAACCGATAACATAGTTTAAAAAAGTAACAAGCGAAGTACAAAGAGGCCTCAAGCAGATGCCGGAGACTTGGTCAATGGTACTATGGTAATCGAATTCGATTGAAGCGGTTGGACACACACACACACACACACACACACACACACACACACACACACACACACACACACACACACACACACACACACACACACACACACACACACACACACACACACACACAACACACACACACACACACACACACACACACACACACACCACACACACACACACACACACACACACACACACACCACACACACATATATATATATATATATATATATATATATATATATATGGTTAGGTTCTTTACAGAACTAGCTTTATTTTCAGAAGCAACAGAACCAATGATAACCATTGATTAAGTTGATCAATGGTTATCATTTAATAGAGTATAAAATGTAAATAAGGAATTAATTAAATAAGTAAAATTTAAAAAATGGCATATTAGTAAATGATAAGGTTTCTCTCTCCAATTAAAATTAAATTAATTCATGTTCTCTTTCCTCTCTCATCTCTTTAACTTTATAATTTTATGAGTAAATTACGTTTTTCGTCCCTGTGTTTTGGTAGTTATAACTATTTTCATCCAATAGTTTAAAAACGCCCGATTTAACCCACTATGGTTTAAGATTTGTCACAATTAAGTCCAAACCGTTAACTCCATCCAATTTCTCCGTTAATTTTTTAGAGAAAGACCAAATACCCTTGGACTAAAACTGTTACTGTAATACATACACACACACACACACACACAATATATATATACACCTCCATCTCTACACCTCTTTCTCTATCCTTACCCTAACATCACTGTTAATCAATTCCACAGCAAACTGTAATCAACATGTTCCAATCCCAAACATCACCACTACCATGATCCAATCCCCAACATCACTGTTAATCCATTCCAAACCTTAATCAACATGTTGGCACAAATCCCACCATGAACAAACACAGATTCACCAACCACAGCAAATGTTAAATAGAGGATCTTGAGATCCTGACCACCGCGATCGAAGACGTCACCGACTTGAACGAGGGTGGTGCTGCCGCCGGACCACCGGTCGTCGGCGTCGATGAGGGCGGCGAGGCGGAGGGCTTCTTTGGTTTTGAAGAGGTCGTCGTGGAGGATATTGAGCTGTGATTGGTACATAAGAGGCTATAATTTCTGATTTTCAGGCTGCACGAGGAGGATATTGAACTGCGATTGAGCTGTGATTCAGCTGTGATTGAGCTTTGATCGGTGTTGTGGTGGTGTGATGGAGGCGATGGTGGTGTGGAAAGCTGTAAAATCGTGAAGATGGTGGCTAGAAGGTGGTGGTGGAGGCGGTAAAGGGAGGGGAGGAGGAGGGGGAGGGGTGGACGACTTTGTTGCTAGTGATAGAGATTGTAGAAGGGTGGTGATGGGGATGGTGGCGGTGGCAGGGGATGGTGGCGGTGGCAAGGGATGGTGGCGGTGGCAAGGGGATGGTAGTGGTGGCAAGGGGGGAAGGGGTGAAGAAGGTAAGTGGAGAGATAGTGTGAGTGTGGATATATTTATATATGCACATTTTTTTTACATATAAGCCCAAGGGTAAATTTGTCTTTTTACATCTACTTAACAGAAAAAATGGATGGCCGTTAGTGTTCTGGACTTAATTGTGACAAATCTTAAACCATAGTGATTAAATCGGGCGTTTTAAACTATTGGATAAAAATGGTTATAACCACCAAACCATAGGGATGAAAAGCGTAATTTACTCTAATTTTATACCTGCGTAAATTTCATACTATTTACATATACGGAAAAATTTATTATTTCTTAGAGCATTCACACTAGGTTTCTTATCTTTATCCATATAATTACAACTAAAAATAATTATATTTATGTTAGGACCGTGTACGTACGGAGTACTAACTGATTCTTCGTTATACCGGATCAAATAGTGCGGAATCCTATTTGATTGGCGATCCAATCAGGGAGAACGAAATCAAGATCAATCCTAACGATTAGAAAACGTTAAGAATGAAATAGGAATGATCTGGGACGTTCTATGAACTTGGAATGGACGATCTGGACGTTCTGGGTCGACTAGGGTTTCAAGTATTCGAAGTCACTCGTTTTTCCACGAATTAAGTGGTATTTATAGGTTACAGCTATCAGTCGTATGACTGAGCCAGGCGACTGGCTCAGTCATGCGACAGAGTCCTACGATTGGTTCATTCGGACGACTGAGTCAGTCTTATGACTCAATCGTACGATTGACTCAATCTCCTGGTTCAATCATGTGACTGGTCCATTCGCATGGTCCAGTCGTGCGACTGAATCAGATAACTTAGTTAAACACATTCTTGAACCTTTAATGGTTTAGAACTATGTCTAACAACTGTAAACCTATATAACATTGTCATATATGTGTGTAACAATAAACAATATAGATAGATATAACATTAAACAACCAATACACATATATAGAAGAGTTTCTTATTCAATTGATCAAACATTACATAAGAGTTACAAGAAAAGAAAGTCTATTACATTTAAGCTCACTAGACTAGAACTGGGGACATGTGTACCAACAAACTCCCCCTTGGACCTAGTTCTATCTAGACTTTTACTTCTTTCTTGAACTCTTCAAATCTCTTTATTCTCTCCTCTTTAGAAACCCCGACATGGATATTAGTGCGAAGCATAGACGTATGATATGCTGAAACTGTAGTGCTTGCACTATATCCTGCGTGTCAAAAAACAGTGGCCACTTGTACAGCGTATAAACATCGGACGCTGACAAGTTTATTAGCCACATAGGGTCAAACCCCTTATTGTGTCCATCGACCCGTCCTTCTCCAAAACAATGACTGCCTCTCCTGAGCACCAGTCATAGTACCCCACTTAAAGTGTAGGGTAAAGTCCTGTGGCATCTCCCTCAGTGGAATTCGGGACATTGTGCGTGGAGGTCGCCACTTCAGGTCTATCTTCGGTTGACCAGTAATGGGACTCACTTCAGACCTTCTGATGTAACGTGTGGCCTGCTGTGGTCTGAAGTTGACCCATCTAGTCCTGTACTCCCTTTTCAGGGCAGCCTCAAACCAGCCTGACATTTTTTTCGGATCAGCGTATAATAGCTTCAGGCGTGCCAGCTGGTTGAGCTCAAACCAGGGAGAGTCTTCAGATCGTGAGGGAATCTGAAGTACTCTATTCCCCTCTCTCTCTTCACAGCATAAACCCCAAGATCCTCAAAGTGAGCCCATGCTATAATCTTCCCTGACACCTTCATGTTTTTCATGACTTTGTAGAGTTTGGTGTAGGTACTCTGTGTTGCTGTAGCACGTTGGGCTCGGACGTCGGCGAAGCAAGCCGCCTATTCAGCCTTTCGAATATCGACTTCGGCGTCCGAGGCTTGGGCTTGACTTGTTAAGGCTTCTGCTCCTTTCTCCTTATCGCTGAGTTTATCCAGAATGTCGCTGTCAAGGTTGTTTACCAAATCTGGAAACACGTTTCCCTCTTGATCAGTGTATTCTGGATAGTGCTGATCTGTGATGTCTTCAATTTCGATTTCTTCAACATCGTTGAGCTCGTCATCATCAGCATCATCAAAAATTGGAGCATCTTTAACATTTTTGTCTGGATTCATACGAAATACTTCAGCAAGCTGCTCATCAGTAAGGTCGTGAATAATTTCTCCTTCTTCAGGAGTATAACTCACTGACCTTCTGACGATCCCCTGCAGATCAAGAATCATTGTGAGTTGAGACTTGACCTGTTGGAGGGGAGCAACATCATGCTCATCTTGCTGAAATCCGTTATCTGTTTAATATCAACATGTAGAGTAGCAAACATTAGTATAAACTCAAGTTAATTAAACATTAATCATTAAATTTACAAGAGTTTCATATACGTCAAAAGATGAATCAAGTACAAAAGCTTTAGAAATAGAACATCTAATCTGTACTTTTGTCTTGGATCATTTCTGGATCTCTGGCAGAAGGGGAGGTAGGTGGGGCAGCAATTGATGCTCCCTGGTCTTGTATTTTCTTGCTTCGTTGCTCATGACCAGAGGCAGAGGTAGATGCATCTCCGTCCCCTTCATCATCATCATCATCTTCTGTATCTTCATCATCACCTTCCTCGTTATCAGCATCACTATCATCATCCTCATCATCCTCCTTATCATCATCATCTTCACCTTCTCCTATCTTGAGAGGCTCAGTCGGATTGCTTTCAGCTTTAGCAAGATGGACTTGTTTTCAGCCTGTAACTTCTCCAACTTCCTGTCAGTCTCAATCTCGTGCTCTAATAGACCAGTGATTTGATCAGTCTGTGAAGCGATCTGCTGAGCTTGAGATGAAGTCAACTCCCTTAACTGATGATCTCATCTGTCTGGGAGGAACACTGCTCTGTTAACTGCTGAATCTGAGCAGTCTTGGCCTTGTCAGAAGCCAGCAGCTGGAGCACCATGCTGTTCAGTGCTGCAAGCTGCTCTGTCACTGAGACAGATGGAATGAATGAGCTAGAGGGTGCAGATGAAGGTTGGGTTTGGTGAGTGGTGGTTGTTGTGGTAATTGTGGTGTAGATGGGAGGCGATGGAAATGAAGTAGTAGGGGGTACAGTGGTGGTGGTGGTGGCGGTGGGAGTGTGAGTTGTAGGGATAGTGGTGGTGGTTTGAGGTGCTTGGGATGGAGTGGATGTGGTGGCTTTGGTAGTAGGGGTGTATAGGTAGTGGTTGTGGTGGTGGTAGTGAGCAGGGTAAGCCTTCGGCGTTTGTGCCTCTTCCCTTGGGCCTGAGCCATTCTCTTTATCCTGGATCCCTTGGATCCTGAAGCTCTCCCTTGGCTGATGGGAGTGTCTGGGGTATAAGATGGGTCAGCCATAGAGCTCCCCGACTCTCCTGGGTGTCCACCAACAGCCCGTAATCCCTCCTCAGTGGCCACTACCCGACTGCCCACAGTCCGGGTTAGTGGCACCTCATCAGAATCCTCTTCCTCCTGCATGTGGAAGTCAGGGTGGATTGGAGCTAGTTCAGGTCCTCCTTGACCATCTCCACCCTGATCAGTACCGTGGTCATCATCGTCGGAATCATCGGAGGGTAGAGCCACCTGCTCTACATCAGAATCACTGTCCTCGTGGCGCCATCTCCATCTTGCCGGCGCCACATAATTTTCCTGGGCCAGATGCCCAAATAACCGCCTGACAGTGGGTTTTACCTGCTTCCCCCTGTAAACCTTCATCCTGCCCAAGGTGGTATCATCCATCACCTTGAGCACAACTGCATCCTCCTTCTCCTTCGGTAACATAGGAAGCTTCTGGTCAAAGATCATTTGCAGGAAGCGAGGATACATGCCGAACCCCTCTCTGCCCTTCACCTCTATGTTCTCCACTAGGTAAGTGAAGATCATCCGGGAGAAGCTGAACGGATGGTTCAGGACTAACGCAACATAGGCGTTCTGCATCTGCTCAGAGAGTTCATCGAATCCTCCTTTCCTTGAGGCAATACATCTGAGCATGACGTGGGCAAGATACTTGAACTGGGGGCAGAGATTGCTCTTATTGAGCATCCCTGAGTTGATGTCCCCAGTGTACTTTGCCCGTAGGAAACACCCCCTAACAGTCATCGGGTGCAAACGAGTAGGACAGTCGCCATCATCTCCAAACTCGAGGACTGTCCTTAAGTCCTCCTCAGTGATCTCTATAGCATGACCAAGGATTGAGCTCCTGATCCTATAGGGCTCGACTGATCTATCTACAACAGCATTCTCCCAGAATGCCTGCTGTAATGAGCGGTATGGAGTGCAGGGTGTAGATATCGCCCTGAAGATCCTCGATCTCCGTAAGAATGAAATTATGCCAGTGAACTCTGCTGCATTCCTGGAGGTCAGATCAAGATGGGCACAGATGTTGTGCTTCGTGCTTATGATCCAACGACTTGTCATCTGTCACATTGTAAGTAAACATCAGTGCATGCAGAAGATAGTAAATTCAAAGTCAATGGGTTTTACACTTTGGTTAAGTCTGGTGTTGGTACACATGTCCCCAGTTCTAGTCTAGTGAGATTAAATGTAATAGAACTTCTTCTTGTAACACATATGTAATGTTTAATCAATCTAATGAGAATCTCTTCTTTATATGGTTGTTGATTATATAATGTTGTATCTAATTATATTATTAGTTGTTACACGCATAATATGACCATGTTATATAGGTTTACAGTTGTGAGACACAGTTCTGAATCGTTAAAGGTTCAAGAATGTGTTTGACTAAGAATCTTTTTCAGTCGCACGACTGAACCATGCGAATGGTTCAATCGCACGGTTGAACTAGGAGATTGAGTCAATCGCCCGTTTGAGTCATAAGACTGACTCAAGCGTTCGAATGAATCAATCGTATTACTCAATCGCACGACTGAGCCAGTCGAAAGGCTCAGTCGCACGAATGAGATCTGCAACCTATAAATACCACTTAATTCGTGGAAAAACGTAACACTTCGAATTTTGATAACCCTAGTCGACCCAGAGCACCCTGTTCGTCCATTCCAACTTCACAGAACGTTCCTGGTCATTGCTAATCAATTCTTAACGTTTTCTAATCGTTAGTATTGATCAGGATTACGTTTTCACTGATTGGATCGCCAATCAAATAGGATTCCGCACTATTTGATCTGGTTTAACTTAGAATCAGTTAGTAGTCCGTACGTACACGGTCCTAACAAGTGGTATCAGAGCTTTGGCTCTTGATTCTTCGTTGATTCAATCGTTTTTGTGAAAAAGTCTATGTTTTTACGCGAAAAGATCCAATCTTTTTGCTAAAAATCGAGTCTTTACGTGTGGGTGTTCTGAAAAATCAGTATTTTTCGTGTTTCAGCCGTCTAGGGTGCAAATACTTGCGTTCTAGGTCAAAGTGTTCAAAAATCGTGTTTACAGCCGACCCAGTCGCACGATTATCTCAATCTTACGACTGAACCCAGTCGCCTGTTCAATCGTACGTTTGAGTCAGTCGCCAGTCCATTCACCCGATTGAGTCAGTCGTTCAGACAATCGCCCGATTGAGTCAATTGCCAACTCCAGTCGCCCAGCTGAGTCGTTCGGTCTGTTCAGTCGCCTAAGTATCTCAGTCGCCTGTTCAATCGTACGTTTGAGTCCAATCGCATACAGCTAGTGTTCAATCGTATCCCAGTTGTACAGCTCATTCGCATTAGCAGTTTTAATTCACAAGTTAAGTTAATAAAAGAATGGACTCAGAAAATTATGCCATGTCAGCTGGAAAGGATTCGAGGATACAGAACTTGTTGTTACTGGAGAATGAGATAGGGAACCATAACAAGCCACCTAAACTATTGACTATAGAGGACTTTCCACAATGGAGACAACGTTTTGAAATTTATCTTAATGGGGTGGATACTAACTTATGGAACTCTATTAGGTTGGTTATAAAATACCCGTGGGGGCTGATGGTGTTCCTTTGACTTTGAGTGGACTCTCCGATACACAGAAAGTTACCTACAATGCAGAGAAGAAGGCCTATGCTATTTTGACTCAGTCCATTCCTAAGCCCATTTTTCACCAATACTCAGAGCACAAGCAAAGTAAAAAACTGATGGAAGTTCTTGAGAAGAGGTATGATGGGAATGCAAATTTAAAGGCACTGAAAGGTAAAGCATTGAAGGAGTTTGATAACTTCTCAGCAATTGGGAATGAAAGCTTGGATGAAATCATCGATCGTTTCTATCACCTAATGAGTGAACTTCACACTCATGGTATTAAGACGTCAATGGAAGACAAAGTTTCAAGCTTGGCAGATGGTCTACCTGAAAAGTGGGATTCATTCATTTCCACTCTGCGATTCAACTCAGTTTTAGAAACCTTGGATATAAATGACTTCATTCTAAAACTGAAAGAGGAAGAAGTATGCCACAAGTACAAGGCAAAGAAGGGTTCTTATGCTCAAGATCCCTCACTCTACAATGTCACTCCTACCTCCACCCCTGCTGCAAAGTCATCTGGTGCACCTCTGCAAACAGCCTTCGTGTCCAATGTATCTCCAACTGCTGAACAAGGCTCATCATCTACAAATGAGTCTCATGGTGCATCTGGAGTTATTCAAAGTCCCACTGTTACTCAGTCTGCAAAGTTGATGACAGATAATCTGGGAAAAGTAACGGTGGAGGTAGCTAAAGAGCACATGGATTTACCTGCTGCTGTTGTGCATTCTTATGATGGTTTGGTGGCGGGCAAGATTGGAAATTGCCACCTTGCTGATGAAGATTATGAGCAAGTAGATGAGAATGAACTGGAAAGAATGGATATTATGTGGGCTCTTGCAAGTGCTGTCCGAAGAGCCAAGAAATTTGTGAAGAAAACAGGGCAAAATCTCGTGGCTACTAAAGATACAACCTTTGGTTTTGACAAGTCTAAAGTCACGTGCTTCAATTGTGGAGAAAAGGGCCACTTTAGAAGAGAGAGTGTTCGAAGCCTAAGAAGACTGGGAACAGGAATCCATTTTCCTCGTTCAATAGGCAAGATAAAGACAAGAAACCATCGTCCACGGGGAGTGATTCTAAAGCTATGGTAGCACAAGGAGATGAAGGACAAGACTGGTCCTTTCGATTTGTGTCTGATGAAGCTAACATAGCGTCTGTGGAGGATTTGAACGAAGACTCAGCAAGTGAAGGGGAAAGCTCAGCTGAGGTTGATACTGCTGATTTGGAAGAGACGTTTGATGCTGTTGATGAAATTGTCCAGAATGAGTTGAATTCAGAATCTGAAGCTCAACCTACGTCTCAGAATGCTTTCATGGCTGGCACGTCGACATCTACACAGGTACAATCTAAAGATGAATTATTTGATAAACATGCTTGTGTTGAATGTGATGAATTTAGGGAAAGCATTGGTCTGAAATTTGCTAGGTTGTTAGAACACAACGATAACTTAGTAAATGACTTAAAACTGTGCTCAGAAGCTAATCGTGTCTTAAAACAAAATGAGAGCAGTTATAAGGAGAAGTTAGATGCATTGCAGAAGCAACTAAAGGAAACTGAAGTTGTTGTCTTTAACCAAGAAAATGACATTAAATACTACTTAAAGACCATTGAGGAGACTAAAAAGGACAAAGCTGTTTCACAAGTAGAAAATGAGTCTTTGACACAAAAACTACATAGTTTAGCGAGTTCTTCGCACATTTTGAAAAACTTGGTTAAAGAATGCAACAATGGGGAGGGATTGGGTTACAAGGTAGTTCCACCACCACATGAGATCCTTTTGAACACAAAACAACGTCCAATTAATAACAACCCAATTAAGGATCATGTGGTGACAACTCCTCTGGTTAGTGATCCGGACACAGCAGTTAAGCCTGCTTCTCCGGATGATGATCAGAAAACCTTAGCATCAAGCAAGGTAAATGCTGAGAAACGGGTGGAAACAAATGTTCAAACATCTCGTGTTTGGAGTCAAAATCAAATATAACACAAACCAAGATATCTAAAGCCACTCAAGTTAAATCAGTTAAAAGGGATAATATTCAACCTCCAAGACAAATTAATCAAAACATTAAACACGTTAAGTTTGTTAAAGAGGGTAAATGTCCAAAGACTGAGACCAAAAGGCCCATTCCTGAGGTTTATTCACCGCCCCACAAGAGATCTCCTAGCCCTGACGAATGGAGATCCTGCTATACTTGTGGTCAGCGCGGTCATATCTCGACTAACTGTCCTCGCTATCAGACACCAAGAACTAAGATTGAGCTACACGACAAAGTCAAAATAAATTCAAAACAGCGTTCTAAGACTCCAGTTAGATCGAAAAACCCCTATTAGGTCTAAAACACCTTCTAGGTCTTTTCGTCTCCACCTCGCCAAAGGCAAAACAGACAAGTCTCTGACAAGTCCGTGATGCCAGAGGTAAACCTGTTTCTGAATCTAAACCATATGCTCAAACTGTAAATCAGTCTCAGGTTTACCACAAACAATCGTTTCACAAGTATGGTTTATGGAAAGCCAAGACAGCTGGTGTGTCTGAAAGCAAGGATAATCTGAAAGTTGAGATTCCACCCACTGATAAGGACAGTGGGTTGAATTCATGATGGTTGATTCCTCTGGGAAACCCAAGCCAGTCAAGGATTGGATCCCCCTCCTTAACTGATGATTTTCTCATATGTGCAGGGTGTCCGCTATAGTGCATCTACAAATACATGGATCGTAGATAGCGGAGCTTCTAGGCACATGACGGGAAACAAGTCTCTTCTTTTCAATGTCAAACAAATTAAAGGGGGACACGTTTCATTTGCTGGTAATAAAGGAGGATACATTACCGCTCAGGGCGAAGTAGGTAATGAGAAGGTAAAGTTTGATAAAGTAAATTTTGTTCAACAACTGGAAAACAATTTACTTTCAGTGTCTCAGATATGTGACAAGGGCTTCAAAGTTATGTTTGACAACCGAAAATGTTACATACTGAAAAAGGAGATGGAGATTCCAGAGAAGCAGGTTTTGATGTCTGCACCAGGTACAATGATTTATATGTATTGGATATGTCTAATGCTTCTACCACTGAGTCTACAGCTCAATGTTTTCTATCAAAAGCGACAGAGAAGGAATCCATCTCATGGCACAGAAGGATGGGACACATCAATCACAGGAAGATGAACCATCTGGTTCACAACAACCTAGTTGAAGGAGTTACAGTCAAGAACTTCCAACTTCCTGACTTTTGTGTCTCATGCAAGAAGGGAAAGCAGACCAGGAAATCTCACAAGACCAAGCACGTCAACTCAATTGAGATGCCCCTGGAGTTGCTACACATGGATCTTTTTGGTCCAGTCAACACAAAGAGTATAGCAAGGGACTGGTATGCTTTGTAGTCACAGATGACTACTCAAGATTCACCTGGGTGATGTTTCTGAAAGCTAATCAGAAACATTTGAATCATTCAAGGTGCTCATCACAACTTTGGAGTCACTCTACAAGCTGAAGGTGAGGAGGATCCGTTCTGACAATGGCACAAAGTTCAAAAATCAGTGGATGGATGCTTTCTGCAAGGAAAGGGAATTGTTCATCAGTTCACTTCCGCATACACGCCACAGATGAATGGAGTTGCAGAACGAAAGAATCGGAGCTTAATTGAGACTGCGCGAACCATGTTAGCTGATTCAAAGCTCCCAGTTCAATTCTGGAATGAGGCGGTTGCAAATGCCTGCTACACGCTTAATCGTGTATTATTAGTCAAAAGGCATGGCAAGACTTGTTATGAGCTACTTCAGAAGAGAAAGCCAAATTTGGAGTATCTGGAACCATTTGGAGCTCCATGTACATTACTGAAGAAGACTCAGGATGGCAAGTTCAGCGAGAAAACTGATCAAGGAATATTCTTAGGATACAGCATCCCAGACAAACGAGTTTACAATAACTCGACTGGTCAGGTAGAGGTGTGATGCAACGTGGATGTTCAGAGATACATCACCCCTCCTGCTGGAAAGGTCCATCATCATTCTTCGATTATGATGGCTTTTTCAAATCCTTCAATCTTCCACAATTGATTCAGAGGATGAGGTTGCTACCCAGATGATGTATGATGTTCTTAACTCACTGAATCTGGATTCGAGCAACATCACACCTACTGATGGTGCCTCAAGTTCCTCAACTCCTGCTCATGAAGAGAGTGATGATTCATCAGATGATGAAGAAGCAGCTGATTCTAACCCTGAGCCTACAGCTAATCAACAGAGTGAGTCATTAGCTGCTGAACCAGCTGTGGGAAATCCGGATACTGAACCAGTAGTCACCAATCTGGATTCTGAGGTTGTGGTTCCTACAACACCAATGACTAGAATAAGTGTAAATCTCCCCTACTATACCTCCACTTCATTTGCATATAAGGGGTTCCTACCACACCAATCTATAATAAGGGGTTCTACCACACCAATCTGCAGATTGGTGTGGTTTAGGGAGATTTAGTACTCCGTACGTCACCAATTACTGCAATTACTGCGTACGTCAAACAAGTTAGAATCAGATTTAGTATCTGCCTAACAAGTGGATTCTGAATCGCCTAAATCTCCCTAAACCTAGAATCAGTTAGTACTCCGTACGTCATCCAATCTGTAAAAAAAAGTCTGGAACAGCTTCTTGCACGAATTTTTCCTAAACCATTTTTATCAGTCGGGAAGCCTTCTGAAAACTTTTGGTAAAATAAAATTTTTTTTGGGAAAATTATCGGGTCATTTTCGGTTCATGTTCGGGTCAATAGTGAAGATTCTTCTGGAGAGTTTATGCAAGAGTTGAGGATGAGCAAAGCACATTCACCCTGATTTCTTATGTCAAACAAGTTCGATGGATACCCCATTATTCGTTGGACTTCCAGAATCGGTGAATGTTGTTAGAACACGAAAGAGAGAAGAGAAGATGTCAGCTTGTCGGTGCTGATTTTGTGGGGTAGTCAGGAGCATCTGACTATTTATGGGCCAATCAAGTTATATTTATTCGCACAGAGAGGATTCTCAATCTTAGGGGAATCCGTGTATAGAGAAATTGAAGACGCAATCAGAAAGTGATGATGTGAGCAGGTTTCTGATGATAAATCTTCGTGCATGATGATTTGTTCGATATTGTCGGCTATGGATTGGAACCTTCAACCTTTTGCCCAATACACCGTATGAAGACATTAGGAGAGCACAACGTTTATATATTGGGATATGCTGAATGTGAGGGGGAATTTCTACAGTTGGAAATGTTAAACAGGTTAGACTGTGTGAAGATTGAAGCAATGGAAAACTGGTCATGTCGTTATCTGGAAAAATCAGTCATTTGGGGAATCTTACTGCTATGATGGTGTTCTGCAAAGTAAACGAAAGCTATTGTGCCTAAATTCATTTTCAGGGATATGGTAGTAACCTGACGGATCGGCAATGTTGGCTAATATGGTTGTTCGTTTGATTCTATTGGAAACCAGAGCAGAGATTGACTGAAGATTGTAAGAGGTGTTATCTACTATTCGCAAGCAACGTCCTAGGGGAGATTTATTTCAGTGTGCATTTACTTAAAAAAAAAGGGGGGGGAGGTAAGTAAAGCTGAAAAGGCACAGACAAATAAACTGGAAATACGACTCGATAAAACTGGAAAGTGATAGTACACAGGCACCGAGTTACTTGGAACATCAAAATGGTTTTCAGTTTCAAACAGAAAAATCATAAATCAGAGAACTCTAAGTCTAACAAAATGGGAAAATGATAGTAGGTTTGACTGGTATTGTAATCACTCGGAGAAAGTAGATCTAGGGCTGTGTAAGTACACCATACGATGTGTCAGTAGATTCAACACAATAGACCATTAGACATCATCAGTGAACTGGCTTAAACTAAAGTTATTCAACTAGTTGTATGTTTTCATGGTATCCCTGGTCTGCACAGTCAATCAATGTCCAATAAGGGGTGAGGAGCAACCAAATGCCACAAATGTGAGCAAAGACCTGACAAACAGAGCAAAAGATGACAATTGTCATTAAAAATAATGTATATGCAAATATGCTGCTCTAAGAAGATAAATAGGTATTGCGCCTCTCTGCTGTGCGATGGCACTGACCTGAGGCTTAGCATAACCTATTCGTTCTAAGAATTCATTGTTGTTTGCGCCTCTCTGCTGTGCGATGGCACTGACCTGAGCTTTGCATCTCTTTGAAAATTTTTAGAACCAAATCTTCTAAGTCCCAAGACCGCTCAAAAATCTCCTGAGGAAGATTGATTACCATATACCTGTGGAACACACAAACAATTGTTGACCTAATTCATCTAATTAATTGCTGATGTGTGTCAAACGTCTGTGTATGGATTTAAGTGGACAATTATACTGACAATCGTCGTGGCTGCATCGCCTGATGTTCAAAATCAATAAGTATTACATACTAGTTCAAACATGATTCCTAGTTAGATCTTAGAAGTCTTAGATAAGTGAAAAACTGTGCAATCTTATCATGCAAAGTGTAATAAGCACTAAATGTTCCAAGTGATGGGGTATATGCCTGTCTGATTCCACAAGAGTCTGTTCCGGATAAAATGTAAATGCTAATAAGCTATACAAGCCTGCCCTAACAAAAATCACAAAAATATGTTCTTTCTATTCATAGGTTAAGATTTGTCAATTCTTAGTAAAATGTGTCATGTCGGACTGTGTATATTGTTATCTGCTAAACGTCACTGAAGGTGCTTAATGTTTATCTAAACTGATTGTTTCTGAAAGGTTAAAATGATCACGTCTGAGGTGATCGGGTGGATAAATGGATCATGTTGAGGTGATCGGGTGGTTAAATGGATCATGTCTGAGATGATCAATTGAGCATAATGTTTTATCAAATGTTTAAGAAAACTAAGGGCTGGTCCATAACTTGAAAAAAAAAGGCCACAAGTATAGCCCAATCGCACAAACTCATCATGAGTATGATCAGTCATGCGAATGAGCTATACGATTGAAGACAGGCACACGATTGGGCCATGCGAATGAGCCCAATCGGCCGATTGAAAGTGACCGAATAGGTCAAACGTGCGAATGGGGTGTGTGAATAAATCACATCGAACGATTGGAGGGACCGACTGTAATAGTCGTTTGGATGAACCTCAATCGCCCGATTGGATACGAACAATTGGATATGTTGCACGATTGAGACTCAGTCGGCCGACTGACTAAGGCGACTAGCCTCAGTCGCCCGACTGAAATTTGCCCTAGTATATATACAGGACTAATCAGCATCAATCGCTCAGTCACCCAAATCGCCCCCTCTATTCGCCCGACCTAACTAACCGCTGCCAAAATTTCATTGGATTCTTATTTACCTTCGTTTTGTGGATTCTAACATTCCTTAGTGCATGTACAGGTAATATTCATGGTGATTCATCGTTTGAAATCGATCAATGACGTCGAGAATCAAGAAAATTCGGACGTAACAGTAACCGAGAGTTTCATGATCAAATAGGATGTCCAATCTAACTTAAACGTTCAAACTAAAGTTAAAACATGCTTAATCGGTAGTTTCCGAGTGTAATGAGCCTAATTTTGACGTTTAACTTTAAGTATAGCTCAAAACACGAATTTGAATGGACAAACTGTCGTGTAAGCGACTGGACACGCTGATGAACTCCAATCGCCCGACTGAGAAGACGACTAGTCTCAGTCGCCCGACTGAGATGGACGAATGAATCAAACGCACGACTATGCTCATTCGCTTGACTTAGTCGCCTGTATGAAAAAAATTCACCTTTAAAACACATTCGTTCCACTCAGTCGCACGGTTATGTTCACTCGACTGCTCAGTCGCCCGACTAACCAAAGTGGGAAATTCCTTGATTTGAATAAGCTATCTTCTACATGTACTGATGTTTACTTATATTGTGACAGATGGCGAGTCGTTGGATTCTAAGCACAAAGCACAACATCTGTGCCCATCTTGATCTGACCTCAAGGAATGCATCAGAGTTTGTGGGAATAATCTCATTATTACGGAGATCAAGGATCTATAGGGCGATATCCACACCCTGCGCTCCGTACCGTTCATTACATCAGGCATTCTGGGAGAATGCTACTGTAGATAGATCAGTTGAGCCATATAGGATCAGGAGCTCTATCCTTGGTAACGCAATAGAGATAACCGAGGAGGACTTAAGGACAGTCCTAGAGTTAGGAGATGATGGTGACTGTCCTATACGTTTACATCCGATGACAGTTAGAGGGTGCTTCCTGAGGGCTAAGTACACTGGGGACATCAACTCAGGGATGCTCAACAAGAGCAATCTCTGTAAGACGTTTGTTTGGGCATCTGGCCCATGAGGAGTATGTGGCTCCAGCTAGGAGAAAGTGGCGTCACGAAGATAGTGATTCTGATGTAGAGCAGGTGGCTCTACCCTCCGATGACTCCGATGATGATGACCACGGAACGGATCAGGGAGGAGATGGTCAAGGAAGACCTGAGCCAGCTCCAATCCACCCTGACTTCATGCAGGAGGAGGAGGATTCAGATGAGGCACCACTAACCAGGACTGTGGGAAGTCGGGTAGTGGCAACCGAGGAAGGGTTACGGGCGGTTGGTGGACGCTCAGGAGAGTCTGGGAGCTCTGTAGCAGACCCATCATACACCCCAGCCTCTCCCAGCAGCCAAGGGGGAGCCTCCGGGTCAAGGGGGACTCAGAGGAAACATATGGCTCGTCCTCATGGGATGAAGCCCAAGCGCAGGAGGATCACGCTTATCACTACCTCCTCTGCACCTCCCACTTCCACCACACCTAGCCAAATCACCCAAACCACCAGCACCACTATACCTCCACTTCATACTTCTATATCTTCCCCCACCACCACCACTGTACTCCCCACTATAGCCATCCCATCTCCTCCCATCTACACCACAGCCACCACTACAACCACCACTCACCAAACCCAAACCTCATTTGCCCCTTCTAGCTCAGTTCTACCACCTGTCTCGGTGGTTGAGCAACTTGCTGCTCTAAATAGCATGGTGCTCCAACTGCTAGCCTCTGATAAGGCTAAGACAGCTCAGATTCTCCAGCTGCAAGAGCAAAGTTCATCACAAGCAGCTGAGATTGAGAGATTGAGGGAGTTGACATCCTCACAAGCCCAAGTGATCACTTCACAGACTGATCAGATCACAGGCTTGTTACAACACGAGGCTGAGACTGATGAGAGGATGGGAAAGCTAGAGGCGGCTCATAAGACTCTAGTGCTAAAACTGAAAGGCACTTAGAGTGAGCCCCTCAAGATTGGAGAAGGTGATGGTGATGATGATGATGATGGTGAGGATGAGGAAGGTGATGATGAAGATGATGAGGATGATGATGATGGTAGTGATGAAAGTAACGATGGTGATGAGAAGAAGGAAGATGATGAAGGTGAAGGAGGAGAAACTGCCGGAGATCAAAGCGATGATGTAGCAGGCGAAAGGCGTTCTAAAAACCGACAAGATCAAGGACCCTCCTCGTCTGCTCCAACTGAAGAAACTCCGAAATTCAAGACAAAAGTACTGTTTAGTTAGTCATGTTTATGTATTTAACAGACTTTTGTATTTGAAATTATGTAACAGTTATTTAATGAATGTTTATATCTTATGTTAATGACTGTGTTTGATTATTTACTAACAAGTATTGTGTTGCATGTTTAAATCAAACAGATCCTAACTTTCAGAGAGACGAACATGATGTTGCTCCCCTCCAACAGGTCAAGTCTCAACTAACAATGATTCTTGATCTGCAGGGGATCGTCAGAAGGTCTGTGAGTTATACTCCTGAAGAAGGAGAAATTATTCACGACCTCACTGATGAGCAACTGGCTGACATATTTCGTCTGAATCCAGACGAAATTGTTAAAGATGCTCCAGTTTTTAATGATGCTGATGATGACGACCTTAAAGATATTGAAGAGATTGAAATTGAAGACATCACAGATCAGCATTATCTAGAATACACTGATCAAGAGGGAAACGTGTTTCCTGATCTGGTGAACAACCTTGATAGTGACATTCTGGATAAACTCCATGATAAAGAAAAAGGAGCGGAAGCCTCAACAAGCCAAGCTCAAGCCACGGACGCCGAAGTTGACATTCGAAAGGCTGAATGGGCGGCTTGCTTCGCCGAGGTCCGAGCACAACGTACTACAGCAACTCAGAGTACCTACACCAAGTTATACAAAGTAAAGAAGAATATGAAGGTGTCAGGGAAGATTATAGCTTGGGCTCATTTTGATGACCTCGGAGTATATGCAGTGAAGAGGGAGAGAGGAATCGAGTACTTTAGATTCCCTCATGATCTGAAGACTCTCCCAGGTTTTGAACTCAACCAGTTGGCACGCCTAAAGCTTCTTTATGCGGATCCGAAGAAGATGTCTGGCTGGTTTGAGGCTGCATTGAAGAAGGAATATAGGACCAGATGGGTAAACTTCAAACCTCAGCAGGCTACGAGGTACCTCAGAAGGTCTGAGGTCAGTCCCATCACTGGTCAGCCGAAGATAGTCCTGAAGTGGCGCCCTCCGCGCACAATGTCCCGAATTCCACTGAGGGAGATGCCACAGGACTTTACCCCACACTTTAAGTGGTGGTACTATGACTGGCGCTCGGGTGAGGCAGTCATTGTTTTGGAAAAGGACGGGTCAATGGAAGCTATAAGGGTGTTCGACCCTATGTGGCTTATCAACTTGTCAGCGTCTGATGTGTATACGCTGTACAAGTGGCCATTGTTTTTCGATACGCAGGATATTGTGCAAGCACTACAATTTCAGCATATAATACGTCTATGCTTTGCGCTGAATATCCATGCGGGGGTTTCTAAAGAAGAGAGATTAAAGAGATTTGAAGAGTTCAAGAAAGAAGTCAAAGTCTAGATAGAACTAGGTCCAAGGGGGAGTTTGTTGGTACACATGTCCCCAGTTCTAGTCTAGTGAGATTAAATGTAATAGAACTTCTTCTTGTAACACATATGTAATGTTTAATCAATCTAATGAGAATCTCTTCTTTATATGGTTGTTGATTATATAATGTTGTATCTAATTATATTATTAGTGTTACACGCATAATATGACCATGTTATATAGGTTTACAGTTGTGAGACACAGTTCTGAATCGTTAAAGGTTCAAGAATGTGTTGACTAAGAATCTTTTTCAGTCGCACGACTGAACCATGCGAATGGTTCAATCGCACGGTTGAACTAGGAGATTGAGTCAATCGCCCGTTTGAGTCATAAGACTGACTCAAGCGTTCGAATGAATCAATCGTATTACTCAATCGCACGACTGAGCCAGTCGCAAGGCTCAGTCGCACGAATGAGATCTGTAACCTATAAATACCCCTTAATTCGTGGAAAAACGTAACACTTCGAATTTTGATAACCCTAGTCGACCCAGAGCACCCTGTTCGTCCATTCCAACTTCACAGAACGTTCCTGGTCATTGCTAATCAATTCTTAACGTTTTCTAATCGTTAGTATTGATCAGGATTACGTTTTCACTGATTGGATCACCAATCAAATAGGATTCCGCACTATTTGATCTGGTTTAACTTAGAATCAGTTAGTACTCCGTACGTACACGGTCCTAACAAGTGGTATCAGAGCCTAAACCATTTTAGTCACGTGAAAATTTTTGCAGATTGGTGTGGTATGAACCCCTTATTGCAGGGGAGATTTACACGAAGTGGCTTAGGGGAGCCTAAACAAGTTTGGAACAGTTAGTACTCCGTACCACACCAATCTGAGGGGTATCCACTTGTAATAAGGGGAGATTTAGGCAGATTGGTGTCGTTTAGGGGAGATTTAGGCGATTCTAGGTGTGGTGGAAGTGGCTAGGTTTAGGGGAGCCTAAACAAGTGGTATCAGAGCCTAAACCGAGGTTGTGGTTCCTACCACACCAATTACTGCGTACAACGATTCAGATTATGGTGGCTGCAAGATGAATTTCAAGTCTACATCTGCAGGGTGTCAGTTCTTTGGAAGACGGTTAGTCACGTGGCAATGCAAAAAGTAGACCTCGGTTGCTCTATCAACCTGTGAAGCTGAATATGTTGCTGCTGCGAGTTGCTGCTCTCAGATCATCTGGATTCAACAGCAAATGCATGACTACGGTTTGAAATTTTCTAACACTCCTATTTATGTTGATAATTCTGCTGCCATAGCCGTCACTAAAAATCCTGTTCAACACCCAAAAACAAAACACATCGGGATTAAATATCATTTCATACGCGATTCCTATGAAAAACAATTAATTGATGTGATTAAAATTAACACGGATTTTCAGCGCGCTGACCTTTACACCAAACCGTTTGATAAACCAAGATTTTTATATCTGCTAGAGGTCAACGGCATTAAAAAGAAAGGTGATGTGATTGCTGAAGAAGCAGATACATAGTCCGACTCGTGTCTATTCGTTTATTTTCTTTTTCCTTCATTTTTATTTTATTTTTTAATTCCCATGTCGTATAAAATCCAAAAACACAAAAAGATTTTTTGTTTTAGAATTTTAGGGGGAGATTTATTTCAGTGTGCATTTACTTAAAAAAAAAAAGGGGGGGGGAGGTAAGTAAAGCTGAAAAGGCACAGACAAATAAACTGGAAATGCGACTCGATAAAACTGGAAAGTGATAGTACACAGGCACCGAGTTACTTGCAACATCAAAATGGTTTTCAGTTTCAAAAGGAAAAATCATAAATCAGAGAACTCTAAGTCTAACAAAATGGAAAAATGATAGTAGGTTTGACTGGTATTGTAATCACTCGGAGAAAGTAGATCTAGGGATGTGTAAGTACACCATACGATGTGTCAGTAGATTCAACACAATAGACCATTAGACATCA
Source organism: Flaveria linearis (assembly GCA_024085815.1). Taxonomy (NCBI): domain Eukaryota; kingdom Viridiplantae; phylum Streptophyta; class Magnoliopsida; order Asterales; family Asteraceae; genus Flaveria; species Flaveria linearis. The sequence continues at coordinate 19,340,993 of CM044015.1, read as the reverse complement.
TCAGTGAACTGGCTTAAACTAAAGTTATTCAACTAGTTGTATGTTTTCATGGTATCCCTGGTCTGCACAGTCAATCAATGTCCAATAAGGGGTGAGGAGCAACCAAATGCCACAAATGTGAGCAAAGACCTGACAAACAGAGCAAAAGATGACAAATGTCATTAAAAATAATGTATATGCAAATATGCTGCTCTAAGAAGATAAATAGGTATTGCGCCTCTCTGCTGTGCGATGGCACTGACCTGAGGCTTAGCATAACCTATTCGTTCTAAGAATTCATTATTGTTTGCGCCTCTCTGCTGTGCGATGGCACTGACCTGAGGCTTTGCATCTCTTTAAAAATTTTTAGAACCAAATCTTCTAAGTCCCAAGACCGCTCAAAAATCTCCTGAGGAAGATTGATTACCATATACCTGTGGAACACACAAACAGTTGTTGACCTAATTCATCTAATTAATTGCTGATGTGTGTCAAACGTCTGTGTATGGATTTAAGTGGACAATTATACTGACAATCGTCGTGGCTGCATCGCCTGATGTTCAAATCAATAAGTATTACATACTAGTTCAAACATGATTCCTAGTTAGATCTTAGAAGTCTTAGATAAGTGAAAAACTGTGCAATCTTATCATGCAAAGTGTAATAAGCACTAAATGTTCCAAGTGATGGGGTATATGCCTGTCTGATTCCACAAGAGTCTGTTCCGGATAAAATGTAAATGCTAATAAGCTATACAAGCCTGCCCTAACAAAAATCACAAAAATATGTTCTTTCTATTCATAGGTTAAGATTTGTCAATTCTTAGTAAAATGTGTCATGTCGGACTGTGTATATTGTTATCTGCTAAACGTCACTGAAGGTGCTTAATGTTTATCTAAACTGATTGTTTCTGAAAGGTTAAAATGATCACGTCTGAGGTGATCGGGTGGATAAATGGATCATGTTTGAGGTGATCGGGTGGTTAAATGGATCATGTCTGAGATGATCAATTGAGCATAATGTTTTATCAAATGTTTTAAGAAAACTAAGGGCTGGTCCATAACTTGAAAAAAAAGGCCACAAGTATAGCCCAATCGCACAACTCATCATGAGTATGATCAGTCATGCGAATGAGCTATACGATTGAAGACAGGCACACGATTGGGCCATGCGAATGAGCCCAATCGGCCGATTGAAAGTGACCGAATAGGTCAAACGTGCGAATGGGGTGTGCGAATAAATCACATCGAATGATTGGAGGGACCGACTGTAATAGTCGTTTGGATGAACCTCAATCGCCCGATTGGATACGAATAATTGGATATGTTTTACGACTGAGACTCAGTCGGCCGACTGACTAAGGCGACTAGCCTCAGTCGCCTGACTGAAATTTGCCCTAGTATATATACAGGACTAATCAGCATCAATCGCTCAGTCACCCAAATCGCCCCCTCTATTCGCCCGACCTAACTAACCGCTGCCAAAATTTCATTGGATTCTTATTTACCTTTGTTTTGTGGATTCTAACATTCCTTAGTGCATGTACAGGTAATATTCATGGTGATTCATCGTTTGAAATCGATCAATGACGTCGAGAATCAAGAAAATTCGGACGTAACAGTAACCGAGAGTTTCATGATCAAATAGGATGTCCAATCTAACTTAAACGTTCAAACTAAAGTTAAAACATGCTTAATCGGTAGTTTCCGAGTGTAATGAGCCTAATTTTGACGTTTAACTTTAAGTATAGCTCAAAACACAAATTTGAATGGACAAACTGTCATGTAGGCGACTGGACACGCTGATGAACTCCAATCGCCCGACTGAGAAGACGACTAGTCTCAGTCGCCCGACTGAGATGGACGAATGAATCAAACGCACGACTATGCTCATTCGCTTGACTTAGTCGCCTGTATGAAAAAATTCACCTTTAAAACTCATTCGTTCCACTCAGTCGCAAGGTTATGTTCACTCGACTGCTCAGTCGCTCGACTAACCACAGTGGGAAATTCCTTGATTTGAATAAGCTATCTTCTACATGTACTGATGTTTACTTATATTGTGACAGATGGCGAGTCGTTGGATTCTAAGCACAAAGCACAACATCTGTGCCCATCTTGATCTGACCTCAAGGAATGCATCAGAGTTTGTGGGAATAATCTCATTCTTACGGAGATCAAGGATCTACAGGGCGATATCCACACCCTGCACTCCGTACCGTTCATTACAGCAGGCATTCTGGGAGAATGCTACTGTAGATAGATCAGTTGAGCCATATAGGATCAGGAGCTCTATCCTTGGTAACGCAATAGAGATAACCGAGGAGGACTTAAGGACAGTCCTAGAGTTAGGAGATGATGGTGACTGTCCTATACGTTTACATCCGATGACAGTTAGAGGGTGCTTCCTGAGGGCTAAGTACACTGGGGACATCAACTCAGGGATGCTCAACAAGAGCAATCTCTGCCCCAGTTCAAATACCTAGCCCACGTCTTGCTAAGGTGTATTGCCTCACGAAAAGGAGGCTTCGACGAGCTCTCTGAGCAAATGCAGAATGCCTATGTTGCATTAGTGCTGAACCATCCGTTCAGCTTCTCCAGGATGATCTTCACTTATCTAGTGGAGAACATAGAAGTGAAGGGAAGAGAAGGCTTCTGCATGTATCCTCGCTTCTTGCAAATGATCTTTGACCAGAAGCTACCTATGTTACCAAAGCAGAAGGAGGATGCAGTTGTGCTTGAGGTGATGGATGATACCACCTTAGGCAGGATGAAGGTATACCGGGGAAAGCAGGTCAAGCCCCCGGTAAGACGTTTGTTTGGGCATCTGGCCCATGAGGAGTATGTGGCGCCAGCTAGGAGAAAGTGGCGTCACGAAGATAGTGATTCTGATGTAGAGCAGGTGGCTCTACCCTCCGATGACTCCGATGATGATGACCACGGAACGGATCAGGGAGGAGATGGTCAAGGAAGACCTGAGCCAGCTCCAATCCACCCTGACTTCATGCAGGAGGAGGAGGATTCAGATGAGGCACCACTAACCCGGACTGTGGGAAGTCGGGTAGTGGCAACCGAGGAAGGGTTACGGGCGGTTGGTGGACGCTCAGGAGAGTCTGGGAGATCTGTAGCAGACCCATCATACACCCCAGCCTCTCCCAGCAGCCAAGGGGGAGCCTCCGGGTCAAGGGGGACTCGGAGGAAACATATGGCTCGTCCTCATGGGATGAAGCCCAAGCGCAGGAGGATCACGCTTATCACTACCTCCTCTGCACCTACCACTTCCACCACACCTAGCCAAATCACCAAACCACCACCACCACTATACCTCCACTTCATACTTCTATATCTTCCCCCACCACCACCACTGCACTCCCCACTACAGCCATCCCATCTCCTCCCATCTACACCACAGCCACCACTACAACCACCACTCACCAAACCCAAACCTCATTTGCCCCTTCTAGCTCAGTTCTACCACCTGTCTCGGTGGTTGAGCAACTTGCTGCTCTAAATAGCATGGTGCTCCAACTGCTAGCCTCTGATAAGGCTAAGACAGCTCAGATTCTCCAGCTGCAAGAGCAAAGTTCATCACAAGCAGCTGAGATTGAGAGATTGAGGGAGTTGACATCCTCACAAGCCCAAGTGATCACTTCACAGACTGATCAGATCACAGGCTTGTTACAACACGAGGCTGAGACTGATGAAAGGATGGGAAAGCTAGAGGCGGCTCATAAGACTCTAGTGCTAAAACTGAAAGGCACTCAGAGTGAGCCCCAAGATTGGAGAAGGTGATGGTGATGATGATGATGATGGTGAGGATGAGGAAGATGATGATGAAGATGAAGAGGATGATGATGATGGTAGTGATGAAAGTAACGATGGTGATAAGAAGAAGGAAGATGATGAAGGTGAAGGAGGAGAAACTGCCGGAGATCAAAGCGATGATGTAGCAGGCGAAAGGCGTTCTAGAAACTGACAAGATCAAGGACCCTCCTCGTCTGCTCCAACTGAAGAAACTCCAGAAATTCAAGACAAAAGTACTGTTTAGTTAGTCATGTTTATGTATTTAACAGACTTTTGTATTTGAAATTATGTAACAGTTATTTAATGAATGTTTATATCTTATGTTAATGACTGTGTTTGATTATTTACTAACAAGTATTGTGTTGCATGTTTAAATCAAATAGATCCTAACTTTCAGAGAGACGAACATGATGTTGCTCCCCTCTAACAGGTCAAGTCTCAACTAACAATGATTCTTGATCTGCATGGGATCGTCAGAAGGTCTGTGAGTTATACTCCTGAAGAAGGAGAAATTATTCACGACCTCACTGATGAGCAACTGGCTGACATATTTCGTCTGAATCCAGGCGAAATTGTTAAAGATGCTCCAGTTTTTAATGATGCTGATGATGACGACCTTAAAGATATTGAAGAGATTGAAATTGAAGACATCACAGATCAGCATTATCCAGAATACACTGATCAAGAGGGAAACGTGTTTCCTGATCTGGTGAACAACCTTGATAGTGACATTCTGGATAAACTCCATGATAAAGAAAAAGGAGCGGAAGCCTCAACAAGCCAAGCTCAAGCCACGGACGCCGAAGTTGACATTCGAAAGGCTGAATGGGCGGCTTGCTTCGCCGAGGTCCGAGCACAACGTACTACAGCAACTCAGAGTACCTACACCAAGTTATACAAAGTAAAGAAGAATATGAAGGTGTCAGGGAAGATTATAGCTTGGGCTCATTTTGATGACCTCGGAGTATATGCAGTGAAGAGGGAGAGAGGAATCGAGTACTTTAGATTCCCTCATGATCTGAAGACTCTCCCAGGTTTTGAACTCAACCAGTTGGCACGCCTAAAGCTTCTTTATGCGGATCCGAAGAAGATGTCTGGCTGGTTTGAGGCTGCATTGAAGAAGGAATATAGGACCAGATGGGTAAACTTCAAACCTCAGCAGGCTACGAGGTACCTCAGAAGGTCTGAGGTCAGTCCCATCACTGGTCAGCCGAAGATAGTCCTGAAGTGGCGCCCTCCGCGCACAATGTCCCGAATTCCACTGAGGGAGATGCCACAGGACTTTACCCCACACTTTAAGTGGTGGTACTATGACTGGCGCTCGGGTGAGGCAGTCATTGTTTTGGAAAAGGACGGGTCAATAGAAGCTATAAGGGTGTTCGACCCTATGTGGCTTATCAACTTGTCAGTGTCTGATGTGTATACGCTGTACAAGTGGCCATTGTTTTTCGATACGCAGGATATTGTGCAAGCACTACAATTTCAGCACATAATACGTCTATGCTTTGCGCTGAATATCCATGCGGGGGTTTCCAAAGAAGAGGGATTAAAGAGATTTGAAGAGTTCAAGAAAGAAGTCAAAGTCTAGATAGAACTAGGTCCAAGGGGGAGTTTGTTGGTACACATGTCCCCAGTTCTAGTCTAGTGAGATTAAATGTAATAGAACTTCTTCTTGTAACACATATGTAATGTTTAATCAATCTAATGAGAATCTCTTCTTTATATGGTTGTTGATTATATAATGTTGTATCTAATTATATTATTAGTTGTTACATGCATAATATGACCATGTTATATAGGTTTACAGTTGTGAGACACAGTTCTGAATCGTTAAAGGTTCAAGAATGTGCTTGACTAAGAATCTTTTTCAGTCGCACGACTAAACCATGCGAATGGTTCAATCGCACGGTTGAACTAGGAGATTGAGTCAATCACCCGTTTGAGTCATAAGACTGACTCAAGCGTTCAAATGAATCAATCGTATTACTCAATCGCACGACTGAGCCAGTCGCAAGGCTCAGTCGCACGAATGAGATCTGTAACCTATAAATACCACTTAATTCGTGGAAAAACGTAACACTTTGAATTTTGATAACCCTAGTCGACCCAGAGCACCCTGTTCGTCCATTCCAACTTCACAGAACGTTCATGGTCATTGCTAATCAATTCTTAACGTTTTCTAATCGTTAGTATTGATCAGGATTACGTTTTCACTGATTGGATCGCCAATCAAATAGGATTCCGCACTATTTGATCTGGTTTAACTTAGAATCAGTTAGTACTCCGTACGTACACGGTCCTAACATCTGGCGACTGAGCTACCGAATGAATATAATCATGCGACTGAGTAGAACGACTGAGCTTTATATGAGTAATTGATTCATACGGTCGACTAAGTCAAGCTAATGAACCTAGTCGTGTGATTGAATCATTCGTCCATCTCAGTCGGGCGACTGAGACTAATCGTCTTCTTAGTCGGGCGATTGGAGTTCATCAGTGTGTCCAGTCGCCTACTCGACGGTTTTGTCAATTCAAATTTCTATTTGAGCCATACTTGATGTTAAACGTCGAAATTTGGCTCATTTGACTCAGAAATGACCGATTAAGCATATTTTAACTTTTTTTGAACGTTTAGATCAGTTTTGATTGTCTATTTGGTCATTAAACTTTCAGTTACTGTTAGGTCAGAATTCACGTGATTCACGATGTCATTGAACGGTTTCAATGATGAAACACCATGAAGATTACCTGTTTAAACACAAATGAGTGTTAGAACACACCAATAGGAGGTAAAAATGAATCAAAGGAAATTTTGACAGAGGTTCTTTAGGTCGTGCGTATAGAGGGGGCGATTTGGATGAAGGAGCGACTGATTCTGATTCGGCCTGTATTTATACTAGGTCAAATCCCAGTTGGGCGACTGAGTTTGGCCGCTTAGATCAGTCGTGCGACTGAGTCTAGTCGTCTAGGTCAGTCTTGCGATTGAGTCTCAGTCGTTCAATCTACCCAATCGTTCATCCCCAATCGGGTGATGGAGGTTCATCCAAACGACTGTTACAGTCGGTTACCTCCAATCGTACGATTGGATTCATTCGCACTTCCCATTCATACGATTTGACTCATAAGTGTGTTCTAATCGGACGACTGGACCATATTTATGGTCAGTCGTGCGACTGGGTCATCCTGATCATCTTTTGACCATGTTACCATAACGACATTTAGTTCCATTTAATAGTAGATAAAATGTTATGAACCAGTTGATCATCTCAGACATGACCATTTTAATAAAACGGTTTGATCACCTCAGACGTGATCCATTTATCCACTTGATCATCTCAGACATGACCCATTTATCCACCTGATCACCTCAGACGTGATCCATTTATCCACTTGATCATCTCAGACATGACCCATTTATCCACCTGATCACCTCAGACGTGATCCATTTATCCACCCGATCACCTCAGACGTGATCCATTTAACCTTTCAGAAACAATTTGTTAAGTAAACGTTAAGCACATTTGGTGACGTTTAGCAGATAACAATACAAACAGTCCGACATTGACATATTATACTAAAATAATTGAAAAATCTTAAAACTACGAATAGAATGAACATGTTTTTGTTGTTTTTGTTGGGTCAAGTTTGTGTAGCTTATTAGCATTTACATCATATCAAGGACAGACTCATATGGAATCAGACAGGCATAAACAGCATTACTTGGAAACTTTGATTAGTATTTAACTATAAACACTTGCATATCACAGCTTTCTCACTCATCTAAGACTTCTAAGATCTAACTGGGAATCATGCTTGATATGATACGTAACGTACTTTGATTATCAACTTCAGTCAGTGCATACACGACGATTGTCAGTATACTTGTCCACTTAAATCCATACACAGACTTTTGACACGCATTGGTAACGAATTAAGATATATTATTTCAACCAACTTTGTGGATCCCAAGCTTATATGGTAATCATTATTCCTTAGAGGACTTTCGAGCGGTCTATAGGTATTTTGACAAGAAGAGACAATTCTTAGATCTTTCAAAGAGAAGCCAATCCTCAGGTCAGTGCCATCGCACAGCAGAGAGGCGGCAAACAACAACGAATTCTAGAATATGTAAGCTATGCTTATCCTCAGGTCAGTGCCATCGCACAGCAGAGAGGCACACAACATATCTCCTTGTTAGAGCATTTCTTATTTTACTTTTTCACATAACGCACCAACAACATTTTGTTATCAATATGATTGCGCTTGTATTCATTTTTTCTTTTGCTCTTTTTGCAGTCACACGCTCACCTATGGTGGCGTTTATTTACTCGTTATCCCTTATCGGAAATGGCTGATTGTGTTAACCAGTGATAAGATGGGAACCCACAGTTGATTGAACCGTTTAGTTTAGATTAAGTTTACCAATGACGTCTACTCGTCTGTTGTGTTGAATCACCGACACATCGTATAGTGAACTAGCACCTCCCTAGATCAGCTTTCTCCGTGTAGTTACAGTACCAACCAAGCGTACTATCATCTTCCCATTTTGTTAGACTTAGACTTCTCAGATTTATAATTTTTCTATGATATAATTAACTTTGCAGAACCGAAAATCCTTTTGGTGTTCCAAGTAACTCGGTGCCTGTGTACTATCACTTTCCATAATTTATCGAGTCACATTTCCAGTTTAGATGTCTATGCCTTTTCAGCTTTACTTACCTTCCCCCTTTTTTTGTTTTAAGTAAATGAATACTGAAATAAATCTCCCCCTAAAATACTAAAACAGAAAATCTTTTTGTGTTTTTGGATTTTATATAACAAGAAAAAAATAAAAAAAATAAAATAAAATAAAATTAACAGAAAATAAACACATAAATACGAGTCGGACTATGTATCTGCTTCTTCCATAATCACATCACTCTTCTTTTTAACGCCATTGACCTCTAGCAGATAGAAAAATCTAGGTTTATCAAATGGTCTGGTGTAGAGGTCAGCGCGCTGAAAATCCGTGTTAATTTTAATCATATCAATCAATTGTTTTTCATAGCAATCGCGTATGAAATGATATTTAATGCCGATGTGTTTGGTTTTTGGATGTTGAACAGGATTTTTAGTAACAGCTATGGCAGCAGAATTATCAACATAAATAGGGGTGTTAGAAAATTGCAAACCGTAGTCGCGCATTTGCTGTTGGATCCAGATAATCTGAGAGCAGCAACTTGCAGTAGCAACATATTCAGCTTCACAGGTTGATAAAGCAACCGAGGTCTGCTTCTTGCATTGCCACGTGACTAATCGCCTTCCAAAGAACTGACACCCTGCTGATGTAGACTTGAAGTTCATCTTGCAGCCACCATAGTCTGAATCGCTGTATGCAGTAAGCTCAAAGTCATCATCATGAGGATACCACAACCCCAGTGTTGGAGTACCCTTCAGATAACGAAAAATCCTTTTCACCCCAATCAGGTAATTCACTTTTGGCTTCGCTTGATATCTAGAACATAAACACGTGGCATACATAATATCTGGACGCGAGGCAGTGAGGTACATAAGAGATCCGATCATCCCACGATACATAGTGGCATCCACCAAATCCCCATTCTCATCAGGAGCCACATCATGATTTGTGGCGAGAGGGGTACCGGCAGTGGAAACATTCTCCATATCAAACCGACGCAGAATATCGCTGACATACTTGGTCTGATGTAGGAAAATACCGGTTGGTGTTTGATCCACCTGTAATCCTAGGAAGAACTTCATTTCTCCCATGGCACTCATTTCAAACTCTGCCATCATCACAGATTCGAATTCTTTGTACAATGCTTCATTCCTAGACCCAAAGATGATGTCATCCACGTAGATCTGCACCATAAGCAAATCACCATCCTTTTCCTTGATGAATAATGTACAGTCTATGACACCCCTGTGAAAACCGTGTTTCAACAGATGGGTGGAGAGCTTCTCATACCAAGCTCGAGGAGCTTGATGTAGCCCATACAGAGCCTTATCCAGCTTGTAGACTCTGTCCCGATGATACGGATCCTCAAATCCTTCGGGTTGACTGACATAGACCTCTTCACGGATTTCCCCATGAAGGAATGCACTCTTCACATCCAACTGATAGACTTTTATCTTCATAAACGATGCATAGGCAAGGAAGATCCGAATTGCTTCCATTCTTGCCACTGGTGCAAACACTTCATTGTAGTCGATCCCCTCGACTTGTCTAAATCCCTGAACAACCAAGCGTGCCTTGTTTCTGATAACAACACCTTGGTCATCCTTTTTGCACTTTAGTACCCATTTAGTACCAATCACTTTAACTCCTTTTGGCCTGTCAATAAGGGTCCAGACTCCAAGTTTCTTGAACTGGAGTAGCTCTTCTTGCATAGCATTGACCCAGGCCTCATCTTTCAGGGCGTCACTGACGTATTTAGGCTCGATTTGTGAAACAAAACATGAGTAAGCCCCGTCATTGACATAACCCTTCTCCATGACTGCAGCATAATCAGCAGAGTACAGCTGATTTCGCGTCTGCACACCGGATTGAATATCCCCAATGATAGCCGTGGGGGGATGATTCACACTGATCCTAGTCACTGGTGTGGAAGGAACCACAACCTCAGAGTCAAGATTGGTGACTACAGGTTCAGTATCCGGATTTCCCAATGCTGGTTCAGCAGCTAATGACCCACTTTGTTGATTAACATTGTGATCAAGGTCTGGTTCAGCTGCTTCTTCATCACCTGATGAGTCATCACTCTCGTCTTGAGCAGGAGTCAAAGAACTTGAGGCACCGCTTGCAGGTGTGATATTGCTTGAATCCAGATTCGGTGTGTTGAGAACATCATACATCATCTGGGTAGCAACTTCATCATCTGACTCAAACTGAGGAAGATTAAAGGATTTGAAAAAGCCATCATAATCGAAGAATGATGATGGACCTTTTCCAGCAGGGGGGTGGTGTATCTCTGAATATCTACATTGCACCACACTTCTACCTGACCTATCGAATTATTGTAAACTCGTTTGTCTGGTATGCTGTATCCTAAGAATATTCCTTGATCAGCTTTCTCACTGAACTTGCCATCCTGAGTCTTCTTCAACAGTGTACAAGGAGCTCCAAAAGGTTCCAGATACTCCAAGTTAGGCTTGCGCTTCTGAAGCAATCATAGCAAGTCTTGCCATGCCTTTTGACTACTAACACACGGTTAAGTGTGTAGCATGCATTGGCAACCGCCTCATTCCAGAACTGGACCGGAAGCTTAGAATCAGCTAACATGGTTCGCGCAGTCTCGATTAAGCTTTGATTATTTTGTTCTGTAACTCCATTCATCTGTGGCGTGTATGCTAAAGTGAACTGATGAACAATCCCCTTTTCCTTGCAGAAAGCATCCATCCACTGATTCTTGAACTCTGTTCCATTGTCAGAACGAATCCTCCTTACCTTTAGGTTGTAGAGTGACTCCAGTGTCATGACGAGTACCTTGAATGATTTAAATGTTTCTGATTTAGCTTTTAGAAACATCACCCAGGTGAATCTTAGTAGTCATCTGTGACTACAAAGCAGTACCAGTCTCCTGCGATACTTTTTGTGCTAACTGGACCAAAGAGATCCATGTGTAACAACTCCAGGGGCATCTCTATAGGATTAACTTGCTTGGTCTTGTGAAATTTCCTGGTCTGCTTGCCTTTCTTGCATGAGACACAGAAATCAGGAAGCTGGAAGTTCTTGACAGGAACTCCATCAACTAAGTTGTTATGAATCAGATGATTCATCTTCCTATGATTAATGTGTCCCATTCTTCTATGCCACGAAATGGAGTCCTTCTCTGTAGCTTTAGACAAGAAACATTGAACAGTAGAAGAACTAGTAGAGGCATTTGACATATCTAGAATATATAAGTCATTATATCTAGATGCTGACTTTAATACTTGTTCCTCTAGAATATCCATTTCTTTCTTCAGAATGTAACATTTGCGATTATCAAACATGACTTTGAATCCTTTGTCACAAATCTGAGACACAGAAAGCAGATTGTTTTCTAACTACTGAACAAAGTTGACTTTGTCGAACTTTACCTTTTCATTACCTACTTCTCCTTGAGCAGTAATGTATCCTCCTTTGTTACCAGCAAAGGAAACGTGTCCCCCTTTAATTCGTTTGACATTGAAAAGGAGGGACCTATTTCCCGTCATGTGCCTGGAAGCTCCGCTATCTACAATCCATGTATTTAAAGACGCACTATAGCGGACAACCTGCACATAAGAGAAAATAATCAGTTAAGGAGGGGGACCCAAGCCTTGACTGGCTTGGGCTTCCTAGAGGAATCAACCATCATGAATTCGACCCACTGGCCTTTATCAGTGGATGGAATCTCAATGTTCAACTTGTCCTTACTTTCAGACTTATCAGTTGTTTTGGCTTTCCATAAACCATCCCTGTGAAAGGATTGTTTGTGGTAAACCTTAGACTGATTCACAGTTTGAGCATATGGTTTAGATTCAGAAACAGGTCTCGCCGCTGGCATCACAGACTTGTCAGTGACTTGTTTATGTTGCCTTTGGCGTGGAGGAGAAAAAAACGACCGAGAAGGTGTTTTAGACCTAGTAGGTGTTTTCGATCTAATAGGAGTATTAGATCGCTGTTTTAAATCTAAATTAACTTTGTTGTTCAGCTCCACCTTAATTCTTGGAGTCTGATAGCGAGGACAATGTGCTGAGATATGACCGCGCTGTCCACAAGTATAGCAGGATCTCCATTCATCGGGGCTAGAAGATCTCTTGTGGGGCGGTGAGTAAACTTCTGGTTCATTCCTTTTATTTTCACTTTTAAGATTTTCACCTCCTTTGACAAACTTAACTTGTTTAAAATTTTGGTTTATTTGTCTATGTGGCTGAATATTATCTCTTTTAACTGATTTAACTTGAGTGGTTGTAGACATCTTGGATTGTGTGTTATTAGACTTTAAAGCCAACCCAAGAGATGTTTGGACATTCTCTTCCACCCGTTTCTCAGCAGTGACATTTCTCGATGCTGAGGTTTTCTGATCATCATCCGGAGAAGCAGGTTTAACCACTGTGTCCGGATCACTAACCAAAGGAGTTGTCACCACATGATCCTTAATTGGATTATTATTTATTGGACGTTGTTTAGTGTTCAACAGGATCTCATGTGGTGGTGGAACAACCTTGTAACCCAAGCCCTCCCCATTGTTGCGTTCTTTAACCAAGTTTTTCAAAATATGCGAGGAACTCGCTAAACTATGTAGTTTTTTTTTCAAAGACTCATTTTCTACCTGTAAAACCGCTTTGTCTTTTTTAGTCTCTTTAGTGGTCTTTAAATAGGATTTAATGTCATTTTCTTGGTTAAACACAACAACTTCAGTTTCCTTTATTGCTTCTTTAAAGCATCTATCTTTTCCTTATAATTGCTCTCATTCTGTTTTAACACTCGATTTGCTTCTAAGCACAGTTTCAAGTCATTTACTAAGTTATCATTGTGTTCTAATAACCTAGCAAATTTTAAGTCAATGCTTTCTCTAAATTTATCACAAGCAACACAAGCATGTTTAGCGAATAATTCATCCTTAGATTGTACCTGTGCAGCTGTGGACGTGCCAGCTATGAAAGCATTCTGAGACGCAGGTTGAGCTTCAGATTCTGAATTCAGCTCATTCTTGACAATTTCATCCACTGCATCAAACGTCTCTTCCAAGTCAGCAGTATCAACATCAGCTGAGCTCTCCCTCTCACTCGCTGAGTCTTCGTTCAAGTCTTCCACAGAAGCTATGTTTGCTTCACCATCAGATAAGAACCGAAAGGACGTCCTGTCCTTCATCTTCTTGTGCTACCATAGCTTTAGAATCATTTCCTGTGGATGCTGGCTTTTTGTCTTTATCCTGCCTATTAAACGAGGAGAATGGATTCCCGTTCCCAGTCTTTTTAGGCTTCACGCATTCTCTTTTGAAATGACCCTTTTCTCCACAGTTGAAGCACGTGACTTTAGACTTGTCAAAACCAAAGGTCGTATCTTTAGTAGCCACGAGATTCTGCCCTGTTTTCTTCACAAACTTCTTGGCTCTCCGGACAGCACTTGCAAGAGCCCACATGATATCCATCCTTTCAAGCTCGTTTTCATCTACTTGCTCGTAGTCTTCATCGGCAAGGTGGCAATTTCCAATCTTACCCGCCACCAGACCATCATAAGAGTGCACAACTGCAGCGAGTAGATCCATGTGCTCTTTAGCAACCTCCACTGTTACCTTTCCCAAATTTTCTGTCATCAACTTAGCAGATTGATTAACAATTGGACTTTGTAGAATCCCAGATGCACCATGAGACTCATTTGCAGATGATGAGCCTTGATCAGCAGATGACGATGCATTGGAGACAAAGGCTGTTTGTAGAGGAGCTCTAGAAGACTTTGCAGCAGGAGTGGAAGTAGGAGTTACATTGTAGAGTGATGGGTCTTGAGGATACGCTGCTCTTTTCATCCTGTACTGGTGACGCACTTCTTCCTCTCTCAGTTTTAGAATAAAGTCATTAATATCCAAGGTCTCTAAAACTGAGTTGTGTCGCATAGTGGAAATAAATGAATGCCACTTTTCAGGTAGACCATCTGCCAAGCTTGAAACTTTGTCTTCCATTGACGTCTTTCTCCATGAGTGTGAAGTTCACTCATCAAGTGATAGAAGCGATCGATAATTTCATCGAAGCTCTCATTCCCAATTGCAGAGAAGTTGTCAAACTCCTTCTTCAACGCTTTACCCTTTAGGGACTTTAGAGTAGAATTCCCATCATACCTCTTCTCAAGAGCTTTTATCAACTTTTTACTTTGCTTGTGCTCTGAGTATTGGTGAAAAATGGCCTTGGGAATGGACTGGGTCAAAAGAGCATATGCCTTCTTTTCGGCATTGTAGGCAACCTTCTGTGTATCAGTGAGTCCACTTAAAGTCAAAGGAACACCATCAGCTCCCACGGGCATGTTATAACCAGTCTCAATAGAGTTCCATAAGTTCGGGTCCACTCCATTTAGATGAATCTCAAAACGTTGTCTCCATTGTGGAAATTCATCTATAGTCAATAGCTTAGGTGGCTTGTTATGGTTCCCTATCTCATTTTCCAGTAAAAGCAGGTTCTGTATCCTTGAGTCCTTTCCAGCTGACATTGCAAAGTTTTTTGAGCCCATTATGTTATAACTTTAACTTGTGAATGAAACTGCTAATACGATTGGGGAGTGCGACTGGAATGCGGCCGACACTAGCTGTATGCGATTGGACTCAAACGTACGATTGAACAGACGACTGAGAGACTTAGGCGACTGAACAGACCGCACGACTCAGCTGGGAGACAGAACTGGGCGATTGACTTAATCGGGCGATTGGATGAAGCGACTGACTCAATCGGTCGAATGAATGGGAGACTGGACTTCAGTCGTGCGATTGAGCTAATCGTGCGACTGAGACTGCAGAAATCGAAATTTTTCACACTTTTGACCTAAAACGTGTTTTGTGACACCCTAGACGGCTGTAAGTCGAAAAACACTGATTTTGCAGAACATGCACACGTAAAGACTCGGTTTTGAGCAGAAAGATTGGATCTTTTCGCGAAAAACGTGGACTTTAACAAAACTTGATTGAATCAAACGAAGAATCAAGAGCCAAAGCTCTGATACCACTTGTTAGGACTGTGTACGTACGGAGTACTAACTGATTCTTCGTTATACCGGATCAAATAGTGCGGAATCCTATTTGATTGGCGATCCAATCAGGGAGAACGAAATCAAGATCAATCCTAACGATTAGAAAACGTTAAGAATGAAATAGGAATGATCTGGGACGTTCTATGAACTTGGAATGGACGATCTGGACGTTCTGGGTCGACTAGGGTTTCAAGTATTTGAAGTGTTACGTTTTTCCACGAATTAAGTGGTATTTATAGGTTACAACTATCAGTCGTACGACTGAGCCAGGCGACTGGCTCAGTCATGCGACTGAGTCCTACGATTGGTTCATTCGGACGACTGAGTCAGTCTTATGACTCAATCGTACGATTGACTCAATCTCCTGGTTAAATCGTGTGAGTGGTCCATTCGCATGGTCCAGTCGTGCGACTGAATCAGATAACTTAGTTAAACACATTCTTGAACCTTTAATGGTTTAGAACTATGTCTAACAACTGTAAACCTATATAACATTGTCATATATGTGTGTAACAATAAACAATATAGATAGATATAACATTAAACAACCAATACACATATATAGAAGAGTTTCTTATTCAATTGATCAAACATTACATAAGTGTTACAAGAAAAGAAAGTCTATTACATTTAAGCTCACTAGACTAGAACTGAGGACATGTGTACCAACAATTTACTCTCTCCTTTTCAATCAAATAATACTTTTTATACCCTTATCATTACTTTTTTTATCTCCTCTACTCACAACCACTTTAAAAAATATTTAAAAGTTTATAAGGATTGTACAGTGATTCTTCAATATACCAATCCACAATAACATTTTCCTTCTTCTTCACTTACAACCACTCAAAATCATTCCATATAATATACCAAACACACACATATATTTTTAAAGACTCCACTGTGAATGCTCTTACATACTATTTACATATGGTAAAATTTCCTTTTTCGTTTCATAATATTTACATATTGTAAATTTCATAAAAATCATTTATGTCTTTCCATATTATTTACGATCATGTAATTTTCATATTATTTACATACGCAAATGTTCATATTCATTATACATATTTTAAACTAATAGTTATTTGCATATGTGTAAAATATTTCTTCTTTCTTTTTCAAACCCTTAGTTATACGCTATTTGCACATACGTATATTTTTAAACGAACCAACTATTTACATATATGTAAAAATGTGAATGTTTTATATATGTGTACATCGACTATATATTTTAACACATGTAAAAGTAGTACAATAAATGTCTATAGATGTGCAGATACTAAAAATAATTTTTACCCATTTCTAAAAATAATAGATGTTTATAAATGTTTAGATATATTTAAAAGTTGTACACTTATGTAAAAAAACAATTGATGTTTATAAACTTGTAGATACCAAAAAATAGATATCATACATTTACCTATTTCTAAATCCTTCTACAGACATGCTAACAAAACTAAATTAAATTAGTTTAATAATCAATAATGTTACCACACAAAATGATGGATAAAATGACAAAATGTTTGGATAAAAATGTTACGAACAAATGTTGTAAAAATCCACTTTGGAATCCTCACAAGTCATACTTTGCGATAAATCGATGTGAAAGAAGCTAGATGCAAAATCAAGCTTTTTTAATCCTCCTGCTTTGAACAAGAAATACATTTAATCAAGCCTTTCCCTATACATTTAGGTTATGAACACAAACCTCGATACAGGAAATGGAAGATTACTTGGTTCTTGAACATTGAAAATAAGAGGTGTTCCATTAATTACCAGCAAAGGATTCCCGATTTGGATGTTACGATGGATTTTTAGCTTTTAGGTTACCCCATCAGGTCATCATGATACAAAAAAATGGAAGGAGTGACAATAATTTCTTATCTTGGTTCGATCGAACCCTAATTGTACTTGCTTTGTTCAAACCACATCTCTATCAAATTGACCCAGTAGCAAATAACCATCAAATCGTTAGAGCGCTGGTGGTATAAAATTCAAATCCTTTCTTCATTTGATTTGATTGTGATAGCAAACCCGGATGTAATTGTTTCATGTTGATAATCAAATTGAATTCTATTGATTTTGAATATGATCTGACAAATCAATGGTTTCATAAAAATCGTATATATTGAGTTTAGTTTTGTTTGGAATGTTCCATTAATTATGTATTTTTAGAATCTAAAAATCCCTAATAAAAAGGAAACAAATTAGGCAGTTACACTCATTCTATTTGTTATTTTACATCTTTACCCTTTTGTAAATAATAAATAATAGATAAAATATATTATAATCAATGGTTGATATTAGTTTTCACGGTTCTTACGATCTTTAAAAGTCCTAAAAAGATCCTGACCCTATATATATATATATATATATATATATAATATATATATATATATATATATATAGGGGAAGGTTCTACTAAGAAATAAATTTTGCATAAGAAAGGTAAGAAATGATCTTAGCCTTTCATTTTTTAATCAATGTCTAAGATGATAATGTTGTAAATAAAAAAGATGGAAGGGTATTTTGGGTATGTAACCACTTTTGTTGACTTTTTTCAGTTTCCCCTAATTTTTTTAAATGTTTATAACTATTTCATGCTAGATTATTTTTTAAAAAAAATTGCACCATAAAATTAAGCATTTTTTTCTCTTTAAATTTAGTATAGTGTTACTATATTTTATAAGAAAAAAATATTATGTGAAATTGTGTTGCATTTTAACGTTTTTGTGCTGTATTTTATAAAACAGCATAAAATTGTGCTGTATTTTATGAAACAGCATAAAATTATGCTAGATTTCATAAAACATCATAAAATTATGCTGGATTTCATAAAACAGCACAAAATTATGTTGTATTTCATAAAACAGCACAAAATTGTGCTGGATTTCATAAAACAGCGCAAAATTATGCTGGATTTCATAAAACAGCACAAAATTATGCTGGATTTCGTAAAACAGCACAAAATTGTGCTGGATTTAATAAAACAACACAAAATTATGCTGGATTTCATAAAACAGCACAAAATTATGCTGGATTTCATAAAACAACTCAAAATTATGCTGGATTTTATAAAACAGCACCAAATTATGCTGGATATCATAAAATAGCTTAAAATTATGCTGGATTTTCTAAAACAACATAAAATTGTGTTGTATTTTATAAAGCAGCACAAAATTATGATGTATTTCATCAAAACAACACAAAATTGTGTTGTATTTATCAAAACATCACAGTTTTGTGCTGTTTTGTGTCAAACAGCACAGTTTTGTGTTGTTTCGTCAAATAGCACAATTTTATGTGGTTTTACGTAACATGTTCTATGTTGTTTTACGTCAAAACAACAAGGTCTCATGTGTTATTTCTGTGGTGTATTATGTCAAAATATCAAACAAAATGGAAATAACACTTTTTTCTATTTTAATGCTCACTATTTGCGTTAATATAACACGTTTTGTCACACCCTCAAATTCCGGGTCTGGAATTTATCAAGGAGGGGTGAGCAAACAGGATCGAACACACTAGTTATACATGAGATGCGGTTATCTATATGATAAATTTTAGATAATAATTTCATTGATATTCAGAGTAATGAATATTATGCGTAGCGGAGATAAAAGATAGTTTGTTTCTTAACGACACGTATAATCATATCTCAAATAATAAGCACATGTATCTTGAGCTCTTATATGATCCTACGTGCAGGTCCATAAGCTTCTAGTAGATACCTGAGAATACATGTAAATCAAGTGTCAACATGTGACAACCTGAGTTTTCGGTTAATATTATAAAACTAATTTTCACCACTTACCGCCAATTTAATCCATTTATTATTATTTAAGAATAATAATAATAATAATAATACTAATAATAATAATAATAATAATAATAATAACAATAATAATAGTAATAATAATAATAATAATAATAATAATAATAACTTAGAATTAAAGTGCAGGGGGTAATTTTGTAACTTTTAAAACTTGTTTTAAAAGCTTTCTGCATAGAATGATAATAGCACAAAACCCCAGGGACCAGATGTGTAATTTTTCTTTTCAAAACCCACCCCCACCCGTCGCCCTTCTTCTCCCCCGTCCGGCCACTTTCCGTCCAACTCCGGCGACCCCTCCAACACCCAAACGAACGCGGTTTTGACCAAACTAAAGTACCCGACACAATTTCATGGTGGAGTTGAACATGAGTCATCTTTCAATTGAATAAAACGAGTGCGAATACCACTAAAACCGACCATCCACATTGTCGGCCAAACAAACGATCCACAATCGCCACTAACAACTATAATAATCCAATTAATCGAGTATAAATGAACGCGTATATGTTTCTAATTGATTTCACCATTCCATTTTATCTGAAACACTCAAAATATCACATTCAAACACCACCAAAGCCGCGACCTGTTTCTTCGTCTGTTCATCACCAAAAAGTCTTCGAATCTGGTAAATAAATATACATACTTGCTCGATTTTCCATGGGGAACAAAAGCCCCATGGTTGCAGACGCTATCAAGATCGAATCGACCTTCAATTTGGTCGATTTCAGATCTAGGTTTCTTCGGGTTGGGGATGTTCAATCGAGGTTCTGTTTAAAAGGAAATGGAACCGAGGTTTATCGCGGCCTCGGCCCTTTGGTTCACTGGTTGGTATGTGGGATTGTGAGTTTGAGGTCCCGGGTTCGAACCCGGAGACCCTTAACTATTTTTTTAAAAGCTTTTTAGGCATCTGAAAAATATATAAAATTTCTTAAAAATTATAAAAAAAATTTTTACATACTTTTCTTATTTTGAAGGTTACATAAATATTTTCTATCAATTTATTTTACTTAAAAACCTTAATAATCTTTATAAAATAATATTTATAAACAATAATTATTTTTATAAAAATGGGTACTAGATCGTGTTTAATTAAAGAATAATCGTGGAAAATCATAGAAATTATATATATTATAATTTCACAATTATTTACGAACGTAATTGTAGGTTATATTTTTATACTCTAATTAATAAGTTATTATCGGATTATGTGTAATCGTAATCAATGTTAAACAATATTTATATCAAAGGATTACAAAGAATATATATATCTAATCGTGTGCGTCCAACCCGAACCAACCCAATCCAACCAAATATATTTATTTGTGTTGAATACATATTAAAGACTTAATTACAATTAATAATAGTATTGATCGTGTTTGATCGTGCATTGTCTTCTTCTTTGAAGTCTCGTTCATTTCATAACATCAATTCAAGGTGAGTTTACAACCCCACTTTTACTTATATACTCTTTTGGGGGAGAGAAACATGCTGTTTTCATAAACGTTAAATTACATTGGATTTTTGTAATACTGCATATACTTGATACTATGGTGTTATACTTGCCCAACGGACCGTTAATATAGACTTAGCAAGGTAATTGTTAGTAGTACTACTGGGATTGACATACCCAACCCGGGCTAGTCGCGCTAGCACAACGTTCGTCAAACGGGTGAACGGTTAGCCTAATTACAAGTGTTGTGGTGTGTGATCCACATCCGGGCCTGTTTTATTATTTGATTACATGTCAGCTCGGCCGCGACTTCATACACATAGTGATCATTATGGACTAGCTACCCATTATATGCTTTAATTACTAAATCCAGGAATTTCATTATACTTATCGGATTACTAAATCCGGGAATTTCATTATACTTATCGGATTACATAATCCGGAGTTTCATTATACTTATCGGATTACTAAATCCGGGAATTTCATTATACTTATCGGATTACATAATCCGGGACTTTCATTATACTTATCGGATTACTAAATCCGGGAATTTCATTATACTTATCGGATACATAATCCAGGAATTTCATTATACTTATCGGATTACTAAATCCGGGAATTTCATTATACTTATCGGATTACATAATCCGGGAATTTCATTACTGATACTCATCGGATTACATAATCCGGAATTTCATTACTGATACTTATCGGATTACATAATCCGGGGATTTCACTACAGATACTTATCGGATTACATAATCCGGGGATTTCATTACTGATACTTATCGGATTACATAATCCGGGGATTTCATTACTGATACTTACTGTTTTCTGATAAACTTGTGAACTCACCAGTCTTGTACTGAGATTTTGCATGTTTTCTCTCAGGACATTGATGTGGCACGTTTAGGAGCACAGCATCCACCGCATGTCATTCCGCATTCATCTCAAACTGTTTTCCCGACTTAATTCCATGTAATAGATTGGACGCGTGTTTGCGTGTTCCAAAAACCGTTGTTAAATGTTTTCCTGTTTTCGCTTCCGCACTACTTAAATATATTTGGTTTGTTTCATTAAAATTAAACAACTTATATGATTTGTAATTATCGAGTCGTTTAGTGTAACTGATGCTTATCTGAGATCCTGGTTGTGTCACACGCCTGACGGTAAAACCCCGTTGGCGGATTTTGAGGGTGTGACAGATTGGTATCAGAGCATTAGTTATAGCGAACTAAAATGAACTTTGTATCTCATCTGCATTGCATTTTATAGACTATAACTGGATTTGCATTAGTTACACACGCATAGATTACTAAGCTATGCCTACTAAATTGGTTGCCTGAGAATTTTTGCTTTAACATATCCCTGTGAGCATATGGCTACCGGGATGGTGGCTCCCAATTGCTGTGAGTCACGGGAGAGTTTGTGTGCATTTGACATCGCCTAAATGTTCTTCATGATTTGTGTGACACATAGACACCTGTATTCTGGATTTCCTGGCAAAAGGCCCTCGAGCTAAGGCAAGCATATCGCATAAATCTCATTGTGAGACCAGTTATGCTTACCTGGGGATTTCTGGGATGAGTGATAAACTATGGTCAATACACAGGTCTCTAAGGCAAATGGGTCACATTACCTTGGCGTGTCAATGATTCCCAAACTCTACTGATCCTTTCGTATACTTTGATTGATCGACCCTGATATAAATATTTGGTACTTCTATCATTGATGACCACTGTATTTGACAAGAAATGTTAGCCTGATAGGAGGAACCAGGTGATCACGCAAAGCAAATTACCATTACGGGTGCACACGTAATTGTAATTTTTCGTGCATGCTAAGTCCGGTGAGTCTGGTCGGGTGGTAACATTGTAGTCAGTATAAGTCATCATTCCTACACCTTGAGCAAGAAAGTCTCGGTCTTCATAGAACATAGCCACTGATATGGAAACTATCTATCAGTTCTACCTTGAATTTGGATGAAATTCAAATCATGACATTTGTGTTAATCCCTCAGATTCGGACTGATTCTCTAGCTTGTCTATTTCTTTAAATCTTTGAATTCCAAGACAAAAGGCCTATTTTCATATGACTGATAGCTTTTGATATTTGGTAATTTAAAGAATGTCTGAAAGAGGACGTGGACGAGGGAGAGGTAACATCTCAATGACGCCTGCAGAATTGGCAGCGATAATCAATCATAGTATTACCGCAGCGTTAGCAAACCAACACCCTCCACAGCAGAACCCTGTTGGACAACCGACTTGCACCTACAAGTCCTTTATGGACTGCAAACCTAACCCGTTCAATGGAACTGAAGGAGCGGTGGGACTGCTCCGTTGGTTCGAAAAGCTAGAGTCGGTGTTCGAAATCTGCAACTGCCCTGCTGGGAATAGGGTAAAATATGCTGCTGGCACACTGGATGGTGCTGCTCTGAGCTGGTGGAACACACAAGTTTAGATGTTGGGCGTTGAAGCTGCAAACGCCACAAAATGGGTAGAATTCAAGAATCTGCTGAAAGAGGAGTGCTGTTCACGAGATGAAATACAAAAACTATAAACCGAATTTTGGAACCTGAAGATGGTAGGTTCTGAAATCGAAGCCTATACGACTCGTTCTCACGAGTTGGCTACTCTGAGCCCTACTATGATTAACCCGGCTTACAAACGAGTTGAAGTGTACATCGATGGACTAGTACCTGAAATCCAGAGCATGGTCACCACTGCTAGACCAGCTACCATTCAGGAAGCTGTCCAACTGGCCCACAAGTTGACTGACCAGGCTGTCGCGCAGGGTAAACTGCCCCCGCATGGTGCTACATCTGGTTTCCACAATAACAAGAGGAAATGGGAACCAACTGCCAGCGGAAAGCAATCTTCATCCTCCACTTATCAACCTCAACACAAGAAGTTTAATCCGTCCCAATCTTCTCATTCAGGTGACTATCATGGAAATCTCCCAAAGTGCAACAAATGTCAGCTCCATCATACTGGGCAGTGCACAAGGAACACTTGTGAGAGGTGCGGGAAGTTTGGACATGTTGCCAAGTACTGCCGGGTAAACCTCTCGGGAAAAGCACCTCAATAACAGCAGAACCACAATCAGACTGTGTGTTATGAATGTGGTCAACCCTGACACTTTAAAATGGATTACCTGAGACGGAAAAAGAATGGTGACAATGGTGCTGCTGATAAGCCCAAAGACAACAACAATAGTGGTGGCGGTGGCAGAGGCAGAGTCTTCATCATGGGTTCAGGTGAGGCTCGAAATGACCCTACTGTAGTGTCTGGTAGATTCACTATTAATGGATGTTATGCCTCTATTCTATTTGATTCTGGTGCTAATAAGAGTTATGTGTCCACCAAGTTTAGTAAAACACTAGGAATGGTGCCTACTGACTTGAGCACTAAGTATGCCATAGAAATAGCCAATGGTAGGACGATAACAGCAACACAAGTGTTTAAAAACTGTAAGCTAAGCTTATCCGGACACACTTTCTGCATAGACCTTATTCCTGTCACACTAGGAAGCTTCGATGTAGTAGTGGGGATGGATTGGTTATCCTTGAATAGTGCTGAGATCGTTTGCAAGGAGAAGCTGGTCAAGTTACCTATTTCGGACGATGAAATTCTTACAGTGGAAGGTGAAAAGGTGGGTGCGGTGGTCGGCATCATATCATATTTGAAGGCTCAGAAATGTCTCAGAAAAGGACACCTTGCCTTGTTGGCACTCGTTACTGAAACGAAGGCGAATGAAAGGCGAATTGAAGATATTCCCGTTGTTAGAGACTTTCCTGAGGTATTTCCCGAAGATCTACCTGGCCTTCCTCCACACAGACAGGTGGAATTCCAGATTGAATTAGCACCTGGAGCAGCTCCGATCACTCGGGCGCCGTACCGTCTGGCACCGAACGAACTACAAGAGCTGTCTAAGCAATTGCAAGAATTGTTAGACAAAGGATTCATACGTCCCAGCTCTTCACCCTGGGGAGCTCCAGTGCTTTTCGTTAAAAAGAAAGATGGAACCTTCAGAATGTGTATTGACTACCGTGAACTGAACAAAGTGACAATCAAGAATAGGTATCCACTTCCACGCATTGATGATTTGTTCGACCAGTTGCAAGGATCTAGCTACTATTCCAAGATTGACTTGAGATCAGGTTATCATCAGTTGAGGGTTCGAGAGCAAGACATCTCCAAGACTGCGTTTCGGATACGCTATGGGCACTACGAGTTCACCGTAATGCCTTTTGGGCTGACCAATGCCCCAGCAGTTTTCATGGACCTCATGAATCGTGTCTGCAAACCTTATTTGGATAAGTTTGTCATTGTCTTCATTGATGGCATACTGATCTACTCCCGTAATAAGGAAGATCATGAGGGACATTTGAGGACCATACTGGAATTGCTGAGAGATGAACAACTTTACGCAAAGTTCTCAAAATGTGACTTCTGGATGCGTGAAGTGCAATTCCTTGGGCACGTGGTGAATGAAAAGGGTATACATGTTGATCCTTCAAAGATTAAAGCAATCAAGGATTGGCCGGCACCAAAGACGCCTACTGAGGTGCGACAATTCCTTGGTTGGCAGGATATTACCGGAGATTTATCGAAGGATTTTCTAAATTGGCGCAACCTTTGACTGCCCTAACTCATAAGGGAATAATTTATAAGTGGGGTAGCAAAGAGGAAACAGCGTTTCAGGCGCTTAAAGACAAACTCTGCAGCGCACCAATCCTAGCCTTACCAGAAGGAACTGATGACTTTGTTGTTTATTGTGATGCATCCATCCAAGGTTTAGGGTGTGTATTGATGCAACGTGACAAAGTCATAGCTTATGCATCTAGACAGCTCAAGGTGCATGAGAAGAACTACACAACGCATGATCTGGAACTAGGAGCTGTAGTGTTTGCCTTGAAGATCTGGAGGCACTACCTATATGGAACCAGGTGCACGATCTATACAGATCATAAGAGCCTCCAGCACATATTTGACCAGAAAGAATTGAATATGCGGCAACGAGGGTGGTTAGAGTTACTCAATGATTATGACTGTGTGATCAAATACCATCCGGGTAAGGCTAATGTGGTAGCCGATGTCCTTAGTCGTAAGGAAACCCTAAAGCCTCGTCGGGTGCGCGCATTACAAATGACTATCCACTCTGACCTACCAGTGCAAATCAAAGCTGCTCAATCTGAGGCCTTGAAGACGGAGAATCTCAAAGCAGAATCCATACGAGGCATGGAGAAACAACTGGAGGTTAAAGCTGATGGAATCTGTTATTTTATGAAACGGATCTGGGTACCACAGTACGAGAATTTGCGAGAGCTGATAATGGATGAAGCTCATAAGTCACGTTACTCGATTCATCCAGGTTCAGACAAGATGTATCAGGACCTGAAAGAATTTTACTGGTGGCCAAAAATGAAAGCAGAGATAGCCACATACGTAAGCAGATGCCTAACTTGTTCCAAGGTTAAGGTAGAATACCAGAGACCATCCGGTTTACTCCAACAACCGGAAATTCCAGTGTGGAAATGGGAGCAGATCTCAATGGACTTCGTCACGAAGTTACCTAGGACTCCCAGCGGATGCGACACCATTTGGGTTATAGTAGATCGCTTAACGAAATCCGCACACTTTCTGGCAATCCGAGAGACTGATAGAATGGAGAAGCTGACACGTATCTATTTAAGGGAAATAGTCTCTCGGCATGGAGTGACGATATCTATCATTTCTGATCGTGATGCTCGGTTCACTTCTCATTTCTGGCAATCATTACAACGATCATTGGGAACGTGGTTGGATATGAGTACCGCGTATCACCCGCAGACCGATGGTCAAAGTGAGCGTACGATCCAGACACTGGAAGACATGTTGCGTGCCTGTGTGATTGATTTTGGCAGCAGCTGGGAAACTCATTTACCATTGGTTGAGTTCTCCTATAATAACAGTTATCATACCTCGATCAAGGCAGCTCCATTTGAGGCACTGTATGGACGTAAGTGCCGATCACCTATCTGTTAGGCAGAAGTAGGAGAAAGCCAACTTACAGGACCTGAACTTGTGCACGAAACGACTGAGAAGATCGTGCAAATTCGTAACCATATGGCCGCAGCACGTGATCGACAAAAGAGTTACGCTGACAAGCGTCGTAAGCCATTGGAGTTTCAGGTTGGGGACAAAGTACTGCTGAAAGTCTCACCCTGGAAAGGTGTAATACGCTTTGGAAAATGGGGGAAACTAAACCCTAGGTACGTGGGGCCGTTTGAGATTGTCAAACGGATTGGCCCGGTGGCTTATCAACTGAACCTACCTGACCAACTCAGTGGAGTACACAATGTGTTTTACATGTCAACCTAAGGAAGTGTCTTACTGATGAATCACTAGTTGTTCCATTAGAAGAACTGGAAATTGATGAACAGCTTCGTTTCGTTGAAGAACCAGTAGAGATTATGGATCGAGAAGTCAAGACACTAAAGCATAGCAAAATTCCCATTATGCGCGTTAGATGGAACTCTAAGCGCAGAATTCACCTGGGAATGCGAGGACCAAATGAAGAAGAAGTATCCACAACTATTCCACAACCAGATTTCCCCTTCTTAGGAAATCCAAGAAACCCAAGTGAGCTGAACACTCCTCTATTGTTGTTGTTAAACCTGACGCTCGGTGTGATTGTATCCTAATTTTCGGGACGAAAATTTCTTCAACAAGGGGATAATATGACAACCCGAGTTTTCGGTTAATATTATAAAACTAATTTTCACCGCTTACCGCCAATTTAATCCATTTATTATTATTTAAGAATAATAATAATAATAATAATAATAATAATAATAATAATAATAATAATAATAATAATAATAATAGTAGTAGTATAATAATAATAATAATAATAATAATAATAATAATAATAACTTAGAATTAAAGTGCAGGGGTAATTTTGTAACTTTTAAAACTTGTTTTAAAAGCTTTCTGTATAGAATGATAATAGCACAAAACACCAGGGACCAAATGTGTATTTTTCTTTTCAAAACCCACCCCCGCCCGTCGCCCTTCTTCTCCCCCGTCCGGCCACTTTCCGGCCAACTCCGGCGACCCCTCCAACACCCAAACGAACGCGGTTTTGACCAAACTAAAGTACCCGACACAATTTCGTGGTGGAGTCGAACATGAGTCATCTTTCAATTGAATAAAACGAGTGCGAATACCACTAAAACCGACCATCCACATTGTCGGCCAAGCAAACGATCCACAATCGCCACTAACAACTATAATAATCCAATTAATCGAGTATAAATGAACGCGTATATGTTTCTAA
Source organism: Flaveria linearis (assembly GCA_024085815.1). NCBI lineage: Eukaryota > Viridiplantae > Streptophyta > Magnoliopsida > Asterales > Asteraceae > Flaveria > Flaveria linearis. Next base: position 19,312,896 of record CM044015.1, on the reverse strand, counting down.
TCGATTTCACCATTCTATTTATCTGAAACACTCAAAATCTCACATTCAAACACCACCAAAGCCGTGACCTGTTTCTTCGTCTGTTCATCACCAAAAAGTCTTCGAATCTGGTAAATAAATATACATACTTGCTCGATTTTCCATGGGGAACAAAAGCCCCATGGTTGCAGACGCTATCAAGATCGAATCGACCTTCAATTTGGTCGATTTCAGATCTAGGGTTCTTCGGGTTGGGGATGTTCAATCGAGGTTTTGCTTAAAAGGAAATGGAACCGAGGTTTATCGCGGCCTCGGCCCTTTGGTTCACTGGTTGGTATGTGGGATTGTGAGTTTGAGGTCCCGGGTTCGAACCCGGGGACCCTTAACTATTTTTTTAAAAGCTTTTTAGGCTTCTGAAAAATATATAAAAATTCTTAAAAATTATAAAAATAATTTTTACAAACTTTTCTTATTTTGAAGGTTACATAAATATTTTCTGTCAATTTATTTTACTTAAAAACCTTAATAATCTTTATAAAATAATATTTATAATCAATAATTATTTTTATAAAAATGGGTACTAGATCGTGTTTAATTAAAGAATAATCGTGGAAAATCATAGAAATTATATATATTATAATTTCACAATTATTTACGAACGTAATTGTAGGTTATATTTTTATACTCTAATTAATAAGTTATTATCGGATTATGTGTAATCGTAATCAATGTTAAACAATATTTATTTCAAAGGATTACAAAGAATATATATATCAACCCGAACCAACCCGAACCCAACCAAATATATCTATTCGCGTTGAATACATATTAAAGACTTAATTACAATTAATAATAGGTATTGATCGTGTTTGATCGTGCATTGCCTTATTCTTTGAAGTCTCGTTCATTTCATAACATCAATTCAAGGTGAGTTTACAGCCCCACTTTTACTTATATACTCTTTTGGGGGAGAGAAACATGTTGTTTTCATAAACGTTACATTACATTGGATTTTTGTAATACTGCATATACTTGATACTATGGTGTTATACTTGCCCAACGGACCGTTAATATGGACTTAGCGAGGTAATTGTTAGTAGTACTCCTGGGATTGACATACCCCACCCGGGCTAGTCACGCTAGCACAACGTTCGTCAAACGGGTGAACGGTTAGCCTAATTATAAGTGTTGTGGTGTGTGATCCACATCCAGGCCTGTTTTATTATTTGATTACATGTCAGCTCGGCCGCGACTTCATACACATAGTGATCATTATGGACTAGCTACCCATTATATGCTTTAATTATTAAATCCGGGAATTTCATTATACTTATCGGATTACTAAATCCGGGAATTTCATTATACTTATCGGATTACATAATCGGGAATTTCATTATACTTATCGGATTACTAAATCCGGGAATTTATTATACTTATCGGATTACATAATCCGGGAATTTCATTATACTTATCGGATTACTAAATCCGGGAATTTCATTATACTTATCGGATTACATAATCCGGGAATTTCATTATACTTATCGGATTACTAAATCCGGGAATTTCATTATACTTATTGGATTACATAATCCGGGAATTTCATTACTGATACTTATAAGATTACATAATCCGGGAATTTCATTACTGATACTTATCGGATTACATAATCCGGGGATTTCATTACAGATACTTATCGGATTACATAATCAGGGATTTCATTACTGATACTATTGGATTACATAATCCGGGGATTTCATTACTGATACTTACTGTTTTCTGATAAACCTGTGAACTCACCAGTCTTGTACTGAGATTTTACATGTTTTCTCTCAGGACATTGATGTGGCACGTTTAGGAGCACAGCATCCACCGCATGTCATTCCGCATTTATCTCAAACTGTTTTCCCGACTTAATTCCATGTAATAGATGGACGCGTGTTTGCGTGTTCCAAAAACCGTTGTTAAATGTTTTCCTATTTTCGCTTCCGCACTACTTAAATATATTTGGTTTGTTTCATTAAAATTAAACAACTTATATGATTTGTAATTATCGAGTCGTTTGGTGTAATTGATGCTTATCTGAGATCCTGGTTGTGTCACACGCCTGACGGTAAAACCCCGTTAGCGGATTTTGAGGGTGTGACATAACACAGGGTTGATGAGTTCATAGGTAAGTAAAACATAAATGATAAACTATTAATTATCATCAAAGTAGGATTTACTGTAAAAGTGTGAGTATAAACTACTCACTGGTATCACTTTGTATATGAATAGCCTGTCGGAACCCTTTTATAAGGTGAACCCGCTATCCCACATACTTACTAACTACAAGCCAACAAATCCTACTCATAGGATTTGCCCATGTATCATAGTTTATTTGTATATTATATTAGTTATAATAATTCAAATGAGAGGGAGCAAATTGTCACACCCCCCTAAAGCGGAAACACGGGGAATGCGAGCTAGACGGGATCGTCATAACACATGGTATATGATAGAGTAGCAATAAAAATATGATGACAAGCGTGTCATGACGACACCCGAACACAAATGGAGACTTGTGTCGTGTATAATCAATGTTCATGACAGCATAGTCATAAGCACAACACAAATGATCACATAAACATTGATAATAGCTTGTAATGTAATATTCCCACAACATGGGAACAAGTATACAAAAGATCATATTCATGTTCAAGCTTTACAAAAGAATATACACAAATGCATCCTAGGGTCTCCTCTATAAGGCAGCACTCCTAGATCTTCAGTTCTCATTGTTACCTGAAAAATATGCTCAAAATGGTCAACAATAATGTTGGTGAGCTCCGCAGGTTTAAATTGTAAACTTGTAATTGATGCTGTATATTGTTTGTAGTGGAATACCGTGCATACAGTTATAAGTAAGCAAAATCACATACCATGAGTTTTATACAACCAAACCTAATGACGTACACAAAGCAACTTGTCAGAATATATTCACCCTAGGCCCGTTCCTGGCAGTGTGATGGTACTCACAAGTAACCATCTGTCAAGGGTGGGGGTGTCAACCCAGTAGTACTACTAATACCTATCTGTTGGTTCCAACACCGGAATTAATGGTTGTAAGACAGTCCACACAGTAACATCATGTATGTATCAGATAAGTACTCACAAGACAGTATCACGTTGATTCCAAGTATAAAAATTGTATGTATAGTGTACAGCATTGAAAATGTGTGAGCATACTCTTCCCCCATGTTTGTAAAAGATTGAAACATTGTATAAGCGTAAAAGGGCCACGAAACTCACATGTTAAGTGGTAAGTATGTCTGATGAAACTCCCCAAACTTGTATGTATGTATGAACAGTCAATCACCTATTGACAGTTATGTTAAGAATTAATCTTATGGACTACTGTTAATAATATTGTTTAATTGAATCGGGTCGTTTCGGTTCGGTCGTGGCTAGTACACACAAGCAGTCACACATATCTTAGTCTAGATTGTTTTGAATAGTATGTGTTTGTTAATAGCGTTGATTTTAATCTTTGTGATTCAAGCTATGACACTTAATTATATTTTATTATCGTCGTGAGATCTCCGAAGAGGGGATCCACACACACCTTTAAGTCATATAGTAGGACCGGACGCACGACTGACACCCCATTCACACGAGTGGACTTTCAGTCGTACGAATTAGCTACTTTCGTACAATTGATCCTCCATTCGTGTGACTAAGCCTTCAGTCATACCATGCAATACCAGTCGCACGACCCATCAGCCAACTGCGCGACTCGAAGTCCCTCCGCGCGAATCAGCTTCATTCGCGCGAGTGGACTTCTTTTCGCGCGACAGGCATCTGATCGTGCGACTCTCGCACAATCGCATACACACACTTTCGCGTAGTCCAGTCATGCGACAACCCCTGTCGCGTGACAACTCTAGTCGCGTGACAGCCTCTATTTCGCGTGACAACCTCTATTTCGCACCCACCGACAGTCGCGCGACACAACCGCGCGACTTACCTATTCGCTCAAGTCTCAAGTCGCACACCATGCAGTCGCACGCCCCTTTCGCGCGCGACAACTCCATTCGCGCCATCGGGAGTCGCGACGGCAGTGAGTTTCAGGTCGGCCTTCGGCTGCCCGATCGCGAGTGTTACCCAACCAGAACCTCCAGAACTCATATTCTAACCTATCTAGACAAGAAACACACTCAGAAACAAGACATGCAAGTCCACACGACCTCTTGTGCTCGGATGAACCCGAGCACCCGAAAACCCTCGAATGCAGCTGTAAAATCGAGTTATAAATGAGGTAGTGAGGTTATCTACCTGCTAGGAACTAGTATTCACGATGGTGCTCGAGATTTGAAGACGAAAATGTGAGAAACAGGTTGGTTTTTGGTGTAGTCTAGAGAGAGAGAGTAGAGAGAAAATGGTGGAGAAGAAGGTGAAGTGAGAGGAAGAAAGGGGAGAAATGGCTGGAAGGTGGGTATTATACCCAGCCTAGTTTCGCAAAGTTTCAAGTTTAGTCCCCGCACTTTGCCCCGAGTTCTTAAATTTTGTTTCGGTTGAAAACGTTATAATTTAGTCTTGTTTTATTGATGATAAAATGTTTATTTATGTTATTTGTAAGTTAAAAATGATTTTATTCGTGAAAATTATTTATTATAAAAATGACGTGTTTAGTGTTAACGGGGCAATTCTTGGAGAATGTCTCAAGATACTACACATATAAGGGCAATCAAGTAAAGCAAATATGGTATTCACGTAATTGGTTCGTCAAAATAAGGAATGTCTGTAACTAAAGGCTAAGTAAAACACGTTAAATGACGGACCTTTGGTGACGGATGTCACAGTATCCCCCAGTTGAGGGAATTTCGTCCCGAAATTCAACTGGTGCTAGGCCCTAGAACGTCATCGCGCGAATAAATGTGGATATTTGAGTCTCATCTGATCTCACGTTCCCATGTAAACTCTGGCCCTCGTTTGGAATTCCATCTCACACGGACGATAGGTATCTTGCTGCGCCTTAGCTTTTTGACCTTTCGGTCCATGACCTCAATAGGTTCCTCAATAAAATGAAGCTTTTCGTCGATCTTGATTTCCTCAATTGGTACGTGTAAGGACTGTCCGCCAAACACTTTTTGAGGTTCGACACGTGAAATGTATCATGCACACCGCTGAGTTCTTGTGGCAACCTTAATCGGTAAGCCACCGGACCGATTCTTTCTGTAATCTCGAATGGTCCTACGTATCGAGGGGCTAACTTCCCTTTCTTACCAAATCGTACGATCCCTTTCCAAGGAGAGACTTTGAGTAAGACATGATCTCCAACATTGAATTCTAGAGGCTTCCGACGGTTGTCGGCATAGCTCTTTTGGCGATCTCTAGCTGCTTTAAGTCGGTCTTTGATTTGGAAGATCTTATCAGTGGTTTCTTGAATGATCTCTGGACCCGTAAGCTGGCTTTCACCAACTTCAGCCCAACAAACTGGTGATCTACATTTCCGTCCATACAACGCTTCGAATGGTGCGCATCCAATGCTTGTGTGATAGCTGTTGTTGTAGGAGAACTCAATCAACGGTAGATGAGTGTCCCAGCTGCCACCAAAATCAATGACACATGCCCTCAGCATATCCTCAAGCGTCTGTATCGTTCGTTCGCTTTGGCCGTCGGTCTGGGGGTGATAGGCTGTACTCATGTCTAACCGAGTGCCCATCGCTTTCTGTAACGTCTGCCAAAAGCGTGAAGTAAATCGACTGTCTCGGTCGGATATGATTGACACCGGCACCCCGTGCCGTGTCACGACCTCTTTGATGTATAACCTTGCCAGCTTATCCATCTTGTAGTCTTCTCGGATAGGCAAGAAGTGAGCAGATTTCGTCATTCGATCCACCACGACCCATATCGAGTCGTGCCCACTTGGCGTCCTCGGGAGTTTGGTGATGAAATCCATAGTGATGTTCTCCCATTTCCACTCGGGAATCACAGGTTGTTGCAGTAATACCGATGGTTTCTGGTGTTCCGCCTTGACCTTTGAACAAGTCAAGCATTTGCTCACGTATACAGCAACATCTTTCTTCATACAGGCCACCAGTACAGCTCTTTCAGATCGTGGTACATCTTGTCTGCACCAGGGTGAATAGAGTATCGAGTCTTGTGTGCTTCATCCAAGACTAGTGTACGTACACCTCCCCATTTGGGGACCCATATACGATCTATGAAGTAATGAACGCCGTCATCCTTGCGAGTCATTTGTTTATCCAACCCTCGGAACTCTTCCCCCGTAAGGTTCTCTTCTTTCAACGCCTCGTTTTGTGCTAATTGAATCTGAGCCTTTAAATTAGTTTGAATAGTCAAACCTAGCGCTCGGCACGTAATGGTTTCACACGTTCTTTGCGGCTTAATGCATCAGCCACCACGTTAGCTTTCCCCGGATGATACCGGATTTCACAATCGTAGTCGCTAAGCAGCTCTACCCAGCGTCGCTGCCGCATGTTAAGTTCTTTCTGGTTCATGATGTGTTGAAGGCTCTTATGGTCCGTGTAGATGATGCATTTGGTTCCGTATAGATAATGCCTCCATATCTTGAGTGCAAATACTACGGCACCCAACTCCAAATCGTGGGTAGTAGTAGTCTTTTCATGCACCTTGAGTTGTCACGAAGCGTAGGCAATCACTTTATCTTTCTGCATTAGCACACAGCCCAAACCTTGATGTGAAGCATCACAGTACACCACAAAGTCATCGGTTCCTTCTGGAAGGGACAATATCGGTGCGTTGCACAACTTCCCTTTTAATGTTTGGAACGCCTGTTCTTGTGCTTTCCCCAATCGAACTTCTTGTCTTTCTAAGTCAGCAAAGTTAACGGTTGGGCAATCTTGGAGAAATTGGCAATGAAGCGACGATAGTATCCGGCCAACCCCAAGAATTGCCGTATTTCTGAGGGTGTTTGGGGAGTATCCCACTTCTTCACAGCTTCAATCTTACCGGGGTCCACATGAATTCCATTTTCGTTGACTACATGACCCAAGAACTTCACTTCTCGAAGCCAGAATTCACACTTCGAGAACTTGGCGAAAAGTTTCTCTTCCTTCAACAGCTCCAGAATTGCTTGGAGGTGTTTTTCGTGATCCTCCTTTGAGCGGGAGTAGATAAGTATATCATCTATGAACACGATCACGAACTTATCAAGATAAGGCTTACACACCCGATTCATCAGATCCATAAAGACAGCTGGAGTGTTGGTCAGTCCGAATGGCATGACCAAGAACTCATAGTGCCCGTAACGAGTTCTAAACGCTGTTTTTGGAATATCGTCCTCGAATACTCTTAATTGATGATAACCAGATCGAAGGTCGATCTTAGAGAAATACGAGGCTCCTTGCAATTGATCGAACAGGTCGTCGATTCTGGGGAGAGGATACCGATTCTTCACGGTCAATTTGTTCAGCTCCCTGTAGTCGATGCACATACGGAACGACCCATCCTTCTTCTTGACAAATAACACCGGTGCTCCCCACGGTGATTGACTTGGTCGGATGAAACCCTTCTCCAGTAGTTCCTGTAGTTGGCTGGATAACTCTTGCATCTCTGAGGGTGCTAACCGATAAGGTGTCTTTGCTACCGGTGTAGCTCCAGGAACCAGCTCTATATGGAATTCCACCTGTCGTGGAGGAGGCAATCCAGACAAATCATCAGGGAACACCTCCGGATAGTCCCGTACAATTGGAATGTCCGCCAATTTTGTCTCTTCTTCTTTCTTTTCTACGATGTGAGCCAGAAAAGTGTAACACTGCTTCCGTAGACTTCGGCGGGCTTTCATGCAAGAAATGAGCTTCAGTGTTCTTCCCGGTCGTTCTCCTGAATCTTGAGTACCTCCCGTTTGGCATGGGGATTCGTACTACTTTCTCCCGGCAAACAATCTCGGCTCCATGATTTGACAACCAATCCATACCCACTATCACATCGAAGCTGCCTAACTCGAATGGTATCAAGTCTATGCTAAAGGCCTGGTCTTCTAACATTAGGGTGCAATTCTTAATAATCTCGTCTGCTTGTTCAACCCTACCATTGGCCATTTCTACAGAGTAACTAGTTTCTAGCCTACTAGCACTTAAATCAAGCATATGCACGAACTCAGAAGATATAAAGCTGTTGTCTGCTCCACTATCAAATAGTATGGATGCAAAATGGTGATTGAGCAGATACGTACCCGTAACAACGTTCGGGTCCTGACGGGCATCATTAGCTCCAATGACGAAGGCGCGTCCCCGTGCAGCATTTCCTTGGTTTCCATGACCTTGAGCGCCTGCTATGGCCATCACTTGCTGTTGGTTATCCCCTGTTGACCCGGTGCCCTGTTCAGTCGGGGGCACATGTTTCTGAAGTGACCCGGATTTCCACATTCGTAACAGACTCTGGCATTCCGGCGGGGTTAACCGCGTTGACGGGTGCAACCAGATTCGGTGCCACTCTACAATCTCTTGCTAGGTGCCCCGGGCGCCTACAGTTTGCGCACACCCGGCACTGCGTCTCTGGGGGATGATGATAGCTGCATCTGTCACACTTGGGATATGGCCCAACATAATCTCTTTTCCCTTGAGTCACGGCCGCAAAGTTTCTGGTGATCTTGGCCCTTTTATCAGATTTCCCGGCACTCGACCGGCTAGTTTCCCCAACATCCTTTCGCTTCTCTGCTCCCTGGCCCAATACCCCTGTTCGTACCATCTCATCGGTCAGAGCGCCAGCCTTCAGAATTGCGCTCTGAATCGTAGGAGGAGCAGCTGCAATTACCATTGCCCGTATTTGAGGCGCAAGTCCCCAAATGTACCTCTCAATCCTCTTAGATTCCGGAGTGACTAAATGTGGAACTAGTCTAGCCAACTCGTGGAATCGGTCGGTGTAAGCTGCATGCCCCGCCCCCACCATGGCATGATTCCAGAACTCATGCTCAAGCTTTTGCATCTCGTTGTGAGGGCAGTACTCCTCGGTAATCAAAGCTTTAAACTCATCCCATGTCATCTGCATCGCAGATTCCCTTCCTCTCGCTTGAACCTGGGTGTTCCACCAGGTTAGTGCTCGGCCCTGCAGTGAGCACGTAACATATTTGATGCGTTGGCTGTCGAGGCATTCGCTGATGTCGATCACAGCCTCCATTTTCTCGAGCCATCTGATCAGGGCTATCGCCCCACCTTTGCCATCAAAATCCTGGGGCTTACAGGCCACAAACTCCTTGTAAGAACAGCCCCGTTTGGTATTAGCAACCCCAGTTTCGTTACCGGCTGTACCACCATTTCCGGTCTCCTGGTTGCTTTCATTCCCAGTCGGGTTCCCATTACCCTCGTTCTCGTTACCACCATCCCCGTGGGAGTGGTTTTGCTGTTGCAAAGCATCGCTCACTTGAGCTACAATAGTGGGGATCAAGGCAGTCAGTTGTTGAGCAATCAGGGTTGCCATATCAGGGCTTCCAGTCCCTTGAGTATTGCCAATAGGACCCTCATTTGCTCCTGAAGATCTGCCTCTGCCTCTGCCTCTGCCCCTCGGGGCTTCACTTCCGCTACTACTTCTGCGGTTAGATCTTCGAGGCGGCATGTTCTATTCATATAAGAGGTAACATATAAACTTTAGTCACCTTATGATAATCAAGTAATCCACTTATCAAGTTCCAACGTTCGATGCTCCGGTCAGTCAAGACCACCATGTAGCCCATTTCAAGCATATTCTCGGTATACGGTGATGCTTATATATAGGGTTCCCCGCAGCGTTCCCGCCACACCCACGATGTACCGAGAATGATGCCCAATCCGGTTACATGACATCCGACCTTCCTTTACATCATAATCCATCAAGTCAACTGAGAGTCCAAGCATGTAATCACGTATAGTCTAGCGAAGGTTGTCTATTTCGCGTCCTTGAAAGGACTCAGACATAGCCTCCTCGGGTCGGTCTCAGTATCTGAGGTCAAGCGCAATGTAAGATCTATGATGATCTGTTCGGGTCTCGATTCCCGAATTTGGTTATGATAACTCGGCGCACAGAGGGAACGGAAGATCCAATAGGAAGCACCTTATCAGTGACGAGCACAAGGCTCAAGTACAAGGTGAAGGATACACAACAGAAGGATAATCAATCATGTAAGGAGGAACACATACACGAGATATATAAATGCACACAAGCTTAAGCATGCAAATCTACATGAAGGTTCCTAGGTTATAGTCTAGGTCAAGTGTAATTGCCTAATTCTCTATAACCAATGGCTCTGATACCAGTCTGTCACACCCCCCGCTAAAGCGGAAACGCGGGGAATGCGAGCTAGACGGGATCGTCATAACACATGGTATATGATAGAGTAGCAATAAAATATGATGACAAGCGTGTCATGACGACACCCGAACACAAATGGAGACTTGTGTCGTGTATAATCAATGTTCACGACAGCATAGTCATAAGCACAACACAAATGATCACATAAACATTGATAATAGCTTGTAATGTAATATTCCCACAACATGGGAACAAGTATACAAAAGATCATATTCATGTTCAAGCTTTACAAAAGAATATACACAAATGCATCCTAGGGTCTCCTCTATAAGGCAGCACTCCTAGATCTTCAGTTCTCATTGTACCTGAAAAATATGCTCAAAATGGTCAACAATAATGTTGGTGAGCTCCGCAGGTTTAAATTGTAAACTTGTAATTGATGCTGTATATTGTTTGTAGTGGAATACCGTGCATACAGTTATAAGTAAGCAAAATCACATACCATGAGTTTTATACAACCAAACCTAATGACGTACACAAAGCAACTTGTCAGAATATATTCACCCCAGGCCCGTTCCTGGCAGTGTGATGGTACTCACAAGTAACCATCTGTCAAGGGTGGGGGTGTCAACCCAGTAGTACTACTAATACCTATCTGTTGGTTCCAACACCGGAATTAATGGTTGTAAGACAGTCCACACAGTAACATCATGTATGTATCAGATAAGTACTCACAAGACAGTATCACGTTGATTCCAAGTATAAAAATTGTATGTATAGTGTACAGCATTGAAAATGTGTGAGCATACTCTTCCCCCATGTTTGTAAAAGATTGAAACATTGTATAAGCGTAAAAGGGCCACGAAACTCACATGTTAAGTGGTAAGTATGTCTGATGAAACTCCCAAACTTGTATGTATGTATGAACAGTCAATCACCTATTGACAGTTATGTTAAGAATTAATCTTATGGACTACTGTTAATAATATTGTTTAATTGAATCGGGTCGTTTCGGTTCGGTCGTGGCTAGTACACACAAGCAGTCACACATATCTTAGTCTAGATTGTTTTGAATAGTATGTGTTTGTTAATGGCGTTATTTTTAATCTTTGTGATCAAGCTATGACACTTAATTATATTTTATTATCGTCGTGAGATCTCCGAAGAGGGGATCCACACACACCTTTAAGTCATATAGTAGGACCGGACGCACGACTGACACCCCATTCACACGAGTGGACTTTCAGTCGTATGAATTAGCTACTTTCGTACAATTGATCCTCCATTCGTGTGACTAAGCCTTCAGTCGTACCATGCAATACCAGTCGCACGACCCATCAGCCAACTGCGCGACTCGAAGTCCCTCCGCGCGAATCAGCTTCATTCGCGCGAGTGGACTTCTTTTCGCGTGACAGGCATCTGATCGTGCGACTCTCGCACAATCGCACACACACACTTTCGCGTAGTCCAGTCACGCGACAACCCCTGTCGCGTGACAACTCTAGTCGCGTGACAGCCTCTATTTCGCGTGACAACCTCTATTTCGCACCCACCGACAGTCGCGCGACACAACCGCGTGACTTACCTATTCGCTCAAGTCTCAAGTCGCACACCCATGCAGTCGCACGCCCCTTTCGCGCGCGACAACTCTATTCGCGCCATCGGGAGTCGCGACGGCAGTGAGTTTCAGGTCGGCCTTCGGCTGCCCGATCGCGAGTGTTACCCAACCAGAACCTCCAGAACTCATATTCTAAACTATCTAGACAAGAAACACACTCAGAAACAAGACATGCAAGTCCACACGACCTCTTGTGCTCGGATGAACCCGAGCACCCGAAAACCCTCGAATGCAGCTGTAAAATCGAGTTATAATGAGGTAGTGAGGTTATCTACCTGCTAGGAACTAGTATTCACGATGGTGCTCGAGATTTGAAGACGAAAATATGAGAAACGGGTTGGTTTTTGGTGTAGTCTAGAGAGAGAGTAGAGAGAAAATGGTGGAGAAGAAGGTGAAGTGAGAGGAAGAAAAGGGGAGAAATGGCTGGAAGGTGGGTATTTATACCCAGCCTAGTTTCGCAAAGTTTCAAGTTTAGTCCCCGCACTTTGCCCCAAGTTCTTAAATTTTGTTTCGGTTGAAAACGTTATAATTTAGTCTTGTTTTATTGATGATAAAATGTTTATTTATGTTATTTGTAAGTTAAAAATGATTTTATTCGTGAAAATTATTTTATTATAAAAATGACGTGTTTAGTGTTAACGGGGCAATTCTTGGAGAATGTCTCAAGATACTACACATATAAGGGCAATCAAGTAAAGCAAATATGGTATTCACGTAATTGGTTCGTCAAAATAAGGAATGTCTGTAACTAAAGGCTAAGTAAAACACGTTAAATGACGGACCTTTGGTGACGGATGTCACACAAATCCTCCTTTACATTTATCCTCATATGGGTTGTAAGTGGAACTATAATGGCAAACTTTACATAGTGCACATTTGCCTTCTCAACACAGAACAGTCATCCCGAATGACTTATAAAATCTTTGTGCATCTTGGTAAGGACCACATGTCCAAACCTTTGTGGGGGTAAATCACTCCCCGATAGTACTATCCAAAAGATCCCTGCTTGTTTATAGTCCAGTATACAGAGAAGGATTTTCATAGTAACCATATGTAATCATAAATGTGATCAAATTATTATTTAACATAATACACAAAAATAAGTTGTAATTTTAATTACAACATGTATCCTCCCTAAAATATTTAAAGGATTAAAAATGTGAATTGTTAAGTATTAACTCACCTCAGTTCTTGTGTGGTGTTGACAAGCTAGTAAATTCCTCCTAAGGAATTATAATTCACATAAGCAAACAGATACAAATCCATAATCTAAATAAGTTAGATCTTGAACCTGGAGTTCAATTGATTTATGGTTTGGTTTTCTAGGATTTGTTATAAACATATAATTAAATCATTTAATTATTTTTTTTAATTCTTTAATAACTAAAGATTTACATTTCATAATATTTGATTAATTTAATAATAATTTTAACATATCATTATGTTCTAAATAAATGTTAGACATTATTTAAATATGTAAGTTTGTATTTAATTTAGTGAGATTTTATAGTTAAATTTATAAAATCTAATTTGTATTTATCTTATCAAATAAGTAATGTTTACAAGTATTAATTTATTTATTTATTATCTGAAAATAATTAAATATGTTTAGGTAGTCTTTATATTTATTTATTTATTTAATCCATAAATAATAAATAATTAGTAAGAACCAATCTGATGAGGATATTATTCACCATATTATTTAGTGTTTTACATAATATATACCGACCACAAAATAATATTGAGACCATATTATCAAAATATATATTACTTACAGTATCCTATTATATTAGATAATAGACAACGAATAAAATTTAATTAAACCACAGTGCCATTAGATTCAAATTTAAACATATTAACTAATATTTACTAATAAAATTTAATATATTACTTACTAATGGATTTACATATTAACGAATAATTTAAATAGTCATTAATAATATTATTTTAGGATATTATTCATATTATTTAATAGTATATCTGTAAGTAATATTTTAACAGGATACACCTTCATATTAAATAAATATTAAATAGTCATTAGTTTAAGATTGGTGTATAAACATATTTGTGTTTATGACTTTTGGGCTTAACAATATGTTGTTACATAATATTTTATATAATATCTTATTTGTTGGCTGAAAAACAAATTGAATGAGATTGAAATTACTTACAATGGTTCGGTTTTGAGTGAGTTATGGTTCAATCTTCGTTTTCGGTGTTCTTGGCTTCAAATCCGATTGAAAACTATTTGTTTGATGAAATTGAGTGTAGGGATGGATTAGAGGGATGATAAGGGAGCTTTATATAGGCTCAACTCGATAATTGATTTGGTTTAAAATAATGGACTTGGTTTTGAATGATTTGGTGTATCTAATTTGACTTGAGGAGTGGTTTGATGCCAAGATTTGGTTTTGAAAAATAAAAAAAATGGATGGAAGCTGCTGCCGTTGCGTAAGGCTCAAAGGAGGGAGAAAGGTGTGACACTCGAAAATTTTACGAAACCTCGTTAGTCACGTTAAACGTTGGTGACCTAATTATAAAAATAATAAATAATAATAGTAATAATAAGAATAATAATAATAATAATACTAAAAATAATAATAATAATAAAACTAATAGTAATAATAATAATAATAATAATAATAATATATAATAATAATAATAATAATAATATTGTTTTATAAAAGTTTAGGGGGTTAAAATGTAATATATAAAAACTTGTTTTAAAATTTCTGACATAAAATAATAATAATGCAAAACCCCAGGGACCAAATGTGTAAATTTTCATTTAAACCCACCCCCCGCCTGTCGCCCTTCCTCCTCCCGTCCGGCCACTCTCCGGCCAACTCCGACGACCCCTCCAACACCAAACGAACGCGGTTTTGACCAAACTAAAGTACCCGACACAATTTCATGGTGGAGTTGAAATCTGCAACTGCCATGCTGGGAATAGGGTAAAATATGCTGCTAGCACACTGGATGGTGCTGCTCTAAGCTGGTGGAACACACAAGTTAAGATATTGGGCGTTGAAGCTGCAAACGCCACAACATGGGTAGAATTCAAGAATCTGCTGAAAGAGGAGTACTGTTCACGAGATGAAATACAAAAACTGGGAACTGAATTTTGGAACCTGAAGATGGTAGGTTCTGAAATTGAAGCCTACACGACTCTTTCTCACGAGTTGGCTACTCTGTGCCCTACTATGATTAACCCGGCTTACAAACAGGTTGAAAGGTACATCGACGGACTAGTACCTGAAATCCAGAGCATGGTCACCACTGCTAGACCAGCTACCATTCAGGAAGCTGTCCAACTGGCCCACAAGTTAACTGACCAGGCTGTCGTGCAGGGTAAACTGCCCCCGCGTGGTGCTGCATCTGGTTTCCACAATAACAAGAGGAAATGGGAACCATCTGCCAGCGGAAAGCAATCTTCATCCTCCACTTATCAACCTCAACACAAGAAGTTTAATCCGTCCCAATCTTCTCATTGGGCGGCTATCATGGAAATCTACCAAAGTGCAACAAATGTCAGCTCCATCATACTGGGCAGTGCACAAGGAACACTTGTGAGAGGTGCGGGAAGTTTGGGCATGTTACCAAGTATTGCCGGGTAAACCTCTCGGGAAAAGAACCTCAACAGCAGCAGAACCACAATCAGACTGTGTGTTATGAATGTGGTCAACCCAGACACTTTAAAAGGGATTGCCCAAGACGGAAAAAGAATGGTGACAATGGTGCTGCTGATAAGCCCAAAGACAACAACAATGGTGGTGGCGGTGGCAGAGGCAGGGTCTTAATCATGGGTTCAGGTGAGGCTCGAAATGACCCTACTGTAGTGTCTGGTAGATTCACTATTAATGGATGTTATGCCTCTATTCTATTTGACTCTGGTGCTGATAAGAGTTATGTGTCCACCAATTTTAGTAAAACACTAGGAATGGTTCCTACTGACTTGAGTTCTAAGTATGCCATAGAAATAGCTGATGGTATGACGATAACAGCAACACAAGTGTTTAAAACTGTAAGCTAGGCTTATCCGGACACACTTTCTGCATAGACCTTATTCCTGTCACACTAGGAAGCTTCGATGTAGTAGTGGGGATGGATTGGTTATCCCAGAACAGTGCTGAGATCGTTTGCAAGGAGAAGCTGGTCAAGTTACCTATTTCGGACGATGAAATTCTTACAGTGGAAGGTGAAAAGGTGGGTGCGGTGGTCGGCATCATATCATATTTGAAGGCTCAGAAATGTCTCAGAAAAGGACACCTTGCCTTGTTGGCACTTGTTACTGAAACGAAGGCGGATGAAAGGCGAATTGAAGATATTCCCGTTGTTAGAGACTTTCCTAAAGTATTTCCGAAGACCTACCTGGCCTTCCTCCACACAGACAGGTGGAATTCCAGATTGAATTAGCACCTGGAGCAGCTCCGATCGCTCGGGCGTCGTACCGTCTGGCACCGAACGAACTACAAGAGCTGTCTAAGCAATTGCAAGAATTGTTAGACAAAGGATTCATACGTCCCAGCTCTTCACCCTGGGGAGCTCCAGTGCTTTTCGTTAAAAAGAAAGATGGAACCTTCAGGATGTGCATTGACTACCGCGAACTGAATATGGTGACAATCAAGAATAGGTATCCACTTCCACGCATTGATGATTTGTTCAACCAGTTGCAAGGATCTAGCTACTATTCCAAGATTGACTTGAGATCAGGTTATCATCAGTTGAGGGTTTGAGAGGAAGACATCTCCAAGACTGCGTTTCGGACACGCTATGGGCACTACGAGTTCACCGTAATGCCTTTTGGGCTGACCAATGCCCCAATAGTTTTCATGGACCTCATGAACCGTGTCTGCAAACCTTATTTGGATAAGTTTGTCATTGTCTTCATTGATGACATACTAATCTACTCCCGTAATAAGGAAGATCATGAGGGACATTTGAAGACCATACTGGAATTGCTGAGGGATGAACAGCTTTACGCGAAGTTCTCAAAATGTGACTTCTGGATGCACGAAGTGCAATTTATTGGGCATGTAGTGAATGACAAGGGTATACATGTTGATCCTTCAAAGATTAAAGCAATCAAGGAATGGCCGGCACCAAAGACGCCTACTGAGGTGCGACAATTCCTTGGTTTGGCAGGCTATTATCGAAGGTTCATCGAAGGATTTTTGAAATTGGCGCAACCTTTGACTGCTCTAACTCATAAGGGAATAATTATAAGTGGGGTAGCAAAGAGGAAACAGCGTTTCAGGCGCTTAAAGGCAAACTCTGCAGCGCACCAATCCTAGCCTTACAAGAAAGAACTTATGACTTTGTTGTTTACTGTGATGCATCCATCCAAGGTTTGGGGTGTGTATTGATGTAACGTGACAAAGTCATAGCTTATGCATCTAGACAGCTCAAGGTGCATGAGAAGAACTACACAATGCATGATCTGGAACTAGGAGCTGTAGTGTTTGCCTTGAAGATCTGGAGGCACTACTTATATGGAACCAGGTGCATGATCTATACAGATCATAAGAGCCTCCAGCACATATTTGACCAGAAAGAATTGAATATGCGGCAACGACGGTGGTTAGAGTTACTCAATGATTATGACTGTGTGATCAAGTACCATCCGGGTAAGGCACATGTGGTAGCCGATGCCCTTAGTCGTAAGGAAACCCTAAAGCCTCGTTGGGTGCGCACATTACAAATGACTATCCACTCTGACCTACCAGTGCAAATCAAAGCTGCTCAATCTGAGGCCTTGAAGACGGAGAATCTCAAAGCAGAATCCATGCGAGGCATGGAGAAACAGTTGGAGGTTAAAGCTGATGGAATCCGTTATTTTATGAAACGGATCTGGGTACCACAGTACGGGAATTTACGAGAGCTGATAATGGATGAAGCTCATAAGTCACGTTACTCAATTCATCCAGGTTCAGACAAGATGTATCAGGACCTGAAAGAATTTTACCGGTGGCCGAAAATGAAAGTAGAGATAGCCACATATGTAAGCACATGCCTAACTTGTTCCAAGGTTAAGGTAGAATACCAGAGACCATTCGGTTTACTCCAACAACCAGAAATTCCAGTATGGAAATAGGAGCAGATCTCAATGGACTTTGTCACGAAGTTACCTAGGACTCCCAGCGGATGCGATACCATTTGGGTTATAGTAGATCGCTTAACGAAATCCGCATACTTTCTGGCAATCCGAGAGACTGATCGAATGGAGAAGCTGACACGTATCTATTTAAGGGAAATAGTATCTCGGCATGGAGTGCCGATATCTATCATTTCTGATCGTGACGCTCGGTTCACTTCTCATTTCTGGCAATCATTACAACGATCATTGGGAACGCGGTTGGATATGAGTACCGCGTATCACCCGCAGACCGATGGTCAAAGTGAGCGTACGATCCAGACACTGGAAGACATGTTCCGTGCCTGTGTGATTGATTTTGGCAGCAGCTGGAAAACTCATTTACCATTGGTTGAGTTCTCCTATAATAACAGTTATCACACCTCGATCAAGGCAGCTCCATTTGAGGCACTGTATGGACGTAAGTGCCGATCACCTATCTGTTGGGCAGAAGTAGGAGAAAGCCAACTTACAGGACCTGAACTTGTGCACGAAACGACTGAGAAGATCGTGCAAACTCGTAACCGTATGGCGGCAGCACGTGATCGACAAAAGAGTTACGCCGACAAGCGTCAGAAGCCATTAGAATTTCAGGTTGGTGACAAAGTACTACTGAAGGTCTCACCCTGGAAGGGTGTAATACGCTTTGGAAAGCGTGGGAAGTTAAGCCCAAGATACGTGGGGCCATTTGAGATTGTCAAACGGATTGGCCCAGTAGCCTATCAGTTGAATTTACCTGAAGAACTCAGGGGGATACATGATGTGTTTCACGTATCCAATCTGAGGAAATGTCTGTATGATGAATCATTGATCGTGCCTTTGGAGGAACTAAAGATAGATGATCAATTACATTTCATCGAAGAACCAGTGAAGATCATGGATCGAGAAGTCAAGACACTAAAGCATAGCAAAATTCCCATTGTGCGCGTAAGATGGAACTCCAAAAGGGGACCAGAGTTTACGTGGGAACGGGAGGATCAGATGAAGTCTAAATATCCGCACTTGTTTGTGGATACAACGTCAGAACCTAATTCCAACTGAATTTCAGGACGAAATTCTCTCAACTGAGGGATACTGTGACATCTCACTATATCAAGCAAAGAATATTGTGGGTCTACTTTCACATTTGTTCTACCTCATAAAGTTTTACATGCATGTAATAGCTCAGATGATATAGATGGATTTGATGATATAACTGACAACGAGTCATCAGATGATGACATCAACTCTTCAAAGTCTACCTTAGGAAATGAAAACGCAAACTGCATCAAGAAAAAAAATCACTATAATCTACCTATGGTTTCATGGCCACCTTCTGATGAACAGAAGTGCTAGAAACGTTCAAGATATTCCCAAATCAGAAAGGAACCTTAGATTCTTCTTGTTGAAGATCATGTGTTGAATGTGATGGTGTGTGACATTTGTCACTAACCAGTACGTCAGTTAGCATTAAGCTCGTTAACTCACTGTGTGTATTAACTGTCCTCATGTATTTTCATAGTCTATTTATCGGTTTAACCGAATTCTCCGTATACTTGTTTGTTAACCCCAGTGTTCCAATTTTCTGGACGAAAATTCTTTCAACATGGGGATAATGTGACACTCGAAAATTTTACGAAACCTCGTTAGTCACGTTAAACATTGGTGACCTAATTATAAAATAATAAATAATAATAGTAATAATAAGAATAATAATAATAATAATACTAAAAATAATAATAATAATAAAACTAATAGTAATAATAATAATAATAATAATAATAATAATAATAAAAAAATAATAATATTGTTTTATAAAAGTTTAGGGGGTTAAAATGTAATATATAAAAACTTGTTTTAAAAATTTCTGACATAAAATAATAATAATGCAAAACCCCAGGGACCAAATGTGTAAATTTTCTTTTAAACCCACCCCCCGCCCGTCGCCCTTCCTCCTCCCGTCCGGCCACTCTCCGGCCTACTCCGGCGACCCCTCCAACACCCAAACGAACGCGGTTTTGATCAAACTAAAGTTCCCGACACATTCTCGTGGTGGAGTCGAACATGGGTCACCTTTCAATTTACTAATACGAGTGCGAATACCACTAAAACCGACCATCCCCATTGTCGGCCAAACAATCGGGCCACGATCGCCACTAACAACTATAATAATCCAATTAATCGAGTATAAATGAACGCGTATCTGTTATTGATCGATTACACCATTCATTTCCAAACAAAACACACACAGACATCGTGTTCGATCACTAACTATTTTTTAAAGGCTTTTTAAGCCTCTGAAAATAAATAATTCCTGAAAATTATAAAATTAATTTTTATAAACTCTTCTTATTTAAAAGGTTACATAAATATTTCTGTAAATTTATTTTATTTAAAAAACCTTAATAGTTTTTATAAAATAATATTTATAAATACGATAAATAACTATGTTTATAAAAATGAACTCTAAATCATGAGTAATTATGAAATAATTGTGAAAATCATAGAAATTATACATCTTATAATTTCACAATTAATTACGAACGCAATTATAGATTATATTTTTATACTTTAATTAATAAATTATTATTAGATTATGTGTAATCGTAATCAATGTTAAATAATATTTATTCCAAAAGTTTACAAAGAATATAGATATATCTAATCGTGTGCGTCAAACCCAAACCGACTCGAATCCAACCAAATATATCTATTCGCGTTGCGCATATCTTAAAGACGTAATTACAATTAATAATAGGTATTGCTCGTGTTTGATCGTGCATTGCCTTATTCTTTAAAGCTCTTGTTGCTTTCATTACATCAATTTAAGATGAGTTTACAGCCCCACTTTTACTTATATACTCTTTTGGGGGAGAGAAAGATGTTGTTTTCATAAACGTTACATTACATTGGATTTTGTAATACTGCATATACTTGATACTATGGTGTTATACTTGCCCAACGGACCGTTAATATGGACTTAGCGAGGTAATTGTTAGTAGTACTACTGGGATTGACATAC